>PVKB01000080.1:0-416674 GCA_004027205.1 Ctenodactylus gundi
TCTGTCTGTCTGTCTGTCTCTTTCTCTCTCTCTCTCTCTGTCTCCTTCCAAGTCTTAAAGCGGGTAGCTCTGCTTTTCCATGCCCCTTCTGCTACGTTGCTCTGCTTACCACAGGCCCACTTAAGCAACTATAAATGAAAACTTTTGAAACCCTGAGCCAGAATTAATCCTTCCTTCTTTAAGTTGTTTTTCTTCTTCTTCTTTTTTTTTCTGTCTTAGAGATGGAAAGTGTGTTTACTAGAGAAGATGATACTGCAAATTGGTTCACAGAGGCTTTCCCCCAGAGTTCAGAGGTTGGCTTGACAGGTCAGGTGGTGAGTAGTAGGGCTGCAGTCCTGTGGGGAGTCTCCTAAGAGGGAAATACATGAAACTATGAGAACAAAGTTCAAGCTGCCCTGGGCTCCAGAGTGAGAATTGTTCTCATGAAAGAAACAAAAGGAATACCAGGAGGAGGAGGAAGAGAAGTTGGAAAAGGGTTGCTAGGTCCACAGCAATTCTGCAAAGGTAAAATGTATTCAGCAAGCACAGCAAATCTAGGGAGAAGTCATGAGGCTGCAGGGCCAAGGCTCAGGCTTAGGGCTGCCCAAGTACCATGGCGCTCGTATCACACCACCATAGGCCCCAGAAACTGGACATAAAACTGTAGTACTTAAGATTTGCTCTGCCAGGTTTTAGTTGTTTTTTTATGTAAGTATTATATGTTGGAAGCATGTGGTATTATTTTTTCTTCAACAAGGGCTCAGATCTAAGATTTTGCCTTGCATTTCAGAGAATTTTAACTTAAACTCCTCCTGAGCTATGCTAAGAATAATGAAATTTTGGGAACCTTCAGGAGGAATTGAATGCATTTTGTATCATGAAATCAGCATGAGCCTTTGGGGGCCTGGGAAGAATACTTAGGTTTGGATGTGGAATGTCCTCAAAAGCTCATGTGAAAGGTTTATCCCCCAGCTAGGGGTGTTATAGGGAGGTGATGAAAATATGAGGAGGAAGAGTCCAGTTCAGCGAAGTAGGCCACTGGGGTGTGTTGCTAAAGGATACACTTTGTCCTTGGCCTCATTCTCTCTCTTTGCTTTCTGGCCACACTGATATGGTAGCTATGTTCCACTATGGCCTCTCCTCTCTGTCTTACCACAGGTCCAGAAATAAGAGAACCAGGTAACAATGGAATAAAACTTTGAGCCAAAAATACATCTTTTGTTTTTTAAGTTCTTTTTCTAATGCATTTTGTCAATGAGTAACAAAGAGCACAAATAATCATTTTCCTCTATTTTAAAGGGCTATTCTATGTTTTCCCAGCTTATCATTAAGTTCTTTCAAAAGTTCCTAAAATTTATCCTATTTTCTGACTTTAAAACAAATCACAGATTTTAGCCCATTCTATCAAATACTTTATAAGAATAAAATTTGAACCTATTTCATATGATTACTATTAATGCTATAAATTTCTTTACCTAATTGAGAAATCTGCCTAGAAAAATACATTTTATTACACTGAAAATGTAAGTTTCAGAACAATGAAAATTCCTATGACAGCTATTTTAAAGTGTAATTTATTTTCTTTTTGGTGACAAAGTTCTCTACTCAAATCAGTCTATGATAAAATAAAATTTAAATTCTTCTGTATTATTTCTTTCCTGAGTGGTTTACGGTTTTAGATGTGAAATAAAAATATCAGGAAATGGAAAAGAACCATTTGGAAGGTTCACAAGATGCAGTTACATAGTGCCAGCTACTGTTTCTGAGAAAGATGTTCACAAGGGCCAATACGATCATGGCATTCAGCTCACAGGTAATGCCTGAAGCTCCTCCACACAACTAGAAGGCACCGAGATTCATTTCAATTCCCCTTCCTCTAACCTCTCAGGGCATCTTTAGAAATTATATCGGTGCTAATGGAACTCTTACTTGGAGAAGCAGATAATGAAATAAAACTGGAACAAAAAAATCAGAGTTTTAGACATGAACTTTCTATATCTTAAATTACAGTCAGAATAAAATTTGCATCTACTCTTGAAATTCCCACTAAATTTTTGCACTTGTTTTTATATTTTATTGACAAATATAGTTAATGTTTTATTAAAGTATATGTATTGGTGTTGGACATGGACAATCAGAAGGTGGTTAGAAGTTTATTAAGACTGCATTTAGATTTCAGAGTTGATTACTGAGGAATGATAGAATCCAAATGATCAAAAGCAAAAGCTAAGCTGAAGTTTAGTGTATGACCAAGCACCCAAGTGTGACAGGGGAGCAGCATACAAGAGAGAAGTCTTGTGGACCACAAACAACATCACCTGTTCATAAAAGTCATTTGCCCCAAGGCAGAAATTTAGAAGCCTAGAAAACGATAGCTGAGATCTGATGAGAAACCCCACCAGGCAGATATGGGGTCCTGAGAACAGAGGCCAGTCTTGCTTTTCCTTATGTTTCTAGTACAATATAAATGTGTTTGTGAAGGAATTAAGAAAAAGAAATGGATACCACAGGGGAAAGTTGTGCAAGGGAACATTTGGCCTTCCCAATTGCTTTAACCACAAAAATGAAAGTCTTTCATTGTCAGTCTTGCTATGGTGGTAAGACCATTTTGATCTTCAAAGGGTTTTTCCTGTTAGCAGAATTTGGGATTCAATGAAATAGAATTAATGTTTCATTTTTTGAAACTCTATAAGGTTTCTGCATTACAGAAATATACATTTATCGAGTTAGAAGATATATTCACTTTTCAAGGAAAGTAAAATTATGTCATATATTTCTTTGTCTAATGAGAAAGGCCTAGGCAGTAATGACAGCACAGATTTACTGTAAGAAGCCAGCAATCTTCTATTATGATCTGTTCCATAACCACTAACTTTCTCCCTATCTTGCTCTCTGAGCTTATTTTGTGTATGAATGTGTTGGGAATTTTTGTTGGTGGTAAAAAGATGGCAGGAGAGAATGACAAAGAATGAATTATTAATTAATAATTCATTCATAAGAATATAAAAATATTTTAAGTGTTTGGAAGACTATATGTGCATGTTTGTCTGGACGCTAGTTTTCTGAAAGGGATTTACAGATAAATAACACTAGTATCAGAGTTCATTGAATGTATTTTTTTTTTTTTTTTGCTGGAAACCTTGTAGAATGTATCAGATAAAGAAAATAATAGGAGGGTTAAATAATAAGTCTTCATAACATATCAAAAATAACTACCTATATTTTCATCTCAAAAAATTCGGTTTATTTAAATGTTGGTTTGTTGTAAAATCTTTTCAGTAATCTGTTTACTTCTTGAATAAACAACTAATATCTTAGGTTACAGCATGCTCTCTATATATCTGGGAGTAAAGAAGTGTCTACATCTAAGGGCAAAATACTCTGAGTCAGAGCTTTGTCTAATGTCAAGTTCATAGAGTCAAAGTTGCATAAATTTAAAACGTGCAAAGTGACAAATAAGTGCTCTCTTTTCATACCACCTATGAGAATATGAACTATATAAAAGGATCAAAACTTCTTCATTCTGTTCTTTGTATTTGGTTCAATTCAGTCATACCATTTAATACTTGATGTATATTTACTGACTTGACTTAAATAAAAATATTATTGTATAAAGAAGACACAGTTATATATTGGGCAATCAGTACACTTTTGAAAATAACAATTTTTTTTCTCAGCCAAAAGATCAAAAACTAAATTTTGATTTTTTTTGTGATTTGCATCAAACATTGCAGATCTATTAAGTGATTATACTTCTGATCCACATATTTTTAAACTTGCCTTAAGAGTAAAGACTATGGTAACGTGTAGAAAACAGTTGTGAATTTAATTATTTCTAATTTTTGTTTGCTAAATGTGTGTTATCCAAGTATACAGCCTTGTAAAATACAAAATATGGCTTTATAGAATCGCCTGGTATTTGGAACTGTAATGCCTCCTGCTTTGGTCTTGTTGCTCAGGATTGCTTTGGCTATTCTTGGTGTCTTTTGGTTCCATATGAATTTAAAAATTGTTGTTTCAAGTTCTTTGAAGAAACTTGTAGGTATTTTGGTAGGAATTGCATTGAATCTATATATCAGTTTCAGTAGTATAGTCATTTTGACTATATTTATTTTGCCTATTCAAGAGCAGGGGATACATTTCCATTTTCTAGTGTCGCTGATAATTTCTTTCTTCAATGCAATGTAGTTTTCTTTATATAGGTCCTTCACGTCCTTGGTTAGGTATACTCCTAGGTATTTAACTTTTTGCTGAGCTATTGAGAATGGAATTGTTTTTCTGAGTTCTTGCTCAATAAGTTCATTGTTAGTGTACAGAAAGGCTATTGATTTTTTAGTGTTAATTTTGTAGCCTGTGACTTGGCTAAATTTTTTTTAATTATTTATAGGAGTTTCATAGTGGAGTTTTTAGGGTCTTCCATGTAGATAATCATATCATCTGCAAATGAGGAGAGTTTGACCTCCTCCTTTCCGATGCAGATTTCTTTTATTTCATTTTTTTTGTCTGATTGCTATGGCCAGTGTTTCAAGGACTACGTTGAATAAGAGTGGTGAGAGGGGGCAGCCTACCCTTGTTCCTGATTTGAGGGGGAATGATTTCAACTTTTCTCCATTTATTATGATATTTGCAATAGACTTAGCATATATGGCTTCTATGAGTTTTAGGTAGCCATAGTTGTAAAAACAATTTAGTGCCAGCACAAAAATAGACAGATAGACCAGTGGAACAGAATTGAAGATGCAGAGACAAACCCAAATACGCTCAATTACTTAATCTTCGACAAAGGGACCAAATGCATAGAATGGAAAAAGGACAGCCTGTTCAACAAATGGTGCTGGGAAAACTGGACATCCACATGCAGAAGAATGAATCCAGTCACACACCTATCACCATGCACCAAAATCAAGTCAAAGTGGATCAAAGACTTAAACATTAAAAATGAAGCATTAAACCTTCTAGAAGACAAAGTAGGCAAATTTCTAAAAGACATAGGGGTTGCCAAAGACTTTCTTGACAAGTCATCAAGAGCAAAAGAAATTACCTCCATTATTAACAAACGGGATCTTGTCAAACTAAAAAGTTTCTGCACAACAAAGGAAACTATCAACATTGTAAAAAGAGATCCAACAGACTGGAAATAAAATATTTACCACCAACATCTCAGATAAGAAGCTTTTAACGAAAATATACAGTGAGCTAAAGAAAAGTAAGCCTACCAAAATAAAGGATCCTATGGAAAAGTGGGCAAATGAAATGAAGAGACAGTTCACTCACGAAGAAATGCAAAAGGCCAACAGATACATGAAAACATGTTCAACATCTCTAGCCATAAGAGAAATGCAAATCAAAACAATGCTAAGATAGCATCTCACCCCAGAGAGAATGGCCTACATCAACAAGTCAAATAATAATCAGTGCTGGCGTGGCTGCTGGGAGAAGGGAACCCTCCTGCACTACTGGTGGGAATGTAAATTCGTACAACCACTTTGGAAAACAGTATGGAGATCTCTTAAAAGACTAGAAATAAATATCCCCCTAGATCCAGTGACACCCTTCCTGGGAATATAGCTAAAAGAGACCAAAACAACACATAACAGAGATACATGTATACCCATGTTTATAGCTGCACAATTAACAATAGCAAAAATATGGAAGGCACAAAAATACCCATCAACAGACCAGTGGACACACAAAATGTGGCATTTATACACAGTGGAATACTATGCATCTATAAAGTCCAATAGCATGGAGGCTTTTGCAGGCAAATGGAAGAAACTAGAGAACATCATGCTTAGTGAAGTAAGTCAGAAGCAGAAGGTGAAATATCCAATGGTCTCTCTGATATGAGAGACACAGATCACAGCACCTATGGAACTTAAGAGGAAAAACAAAGTGAAAGAGGGGAGTAGGGTGGGGGAGAAGGGAGTGAGGGGTGGGTAGAGGGAGGGACAAAAGGAGAGTGGGAAAGCCCTTGTCACCTTGAAAAGATGCGTATGTGCACAAAATGCTCAACTTCATTGTAAACCTTGAATTTTGCATGTATACATATCAATACAATGTGGGGAAAAATAAAATATAAAATATGAAAACATGTTAGCATACTGATATCCTCAACCAAAATTTTTTATAAAAATAGATTTTAAGGTTCATGTTAGCATTATTATTTATATTGTGAGAGTTATATTTGCCTGAACACTGTACTGCCGAAAGTGTCACCATAATAATTAAAATTTTTCAAAGGAATTGAGGAAACAATCTTAAGATTCATATGAAACCAAACAATACCCAGAATCATCAAAGCAATCCTGAGTAATAAAACAAAAAGCAGGTGACATCAAGCAGTATCACAAAGCAACCGTGATAAAGACTGTTTGGTATTGGCACAGAAACAGACAGGTTGAACGATGAAACAAAACTGAGGATGCAGAGACAACCGCAAGTAACCTCAGGTATTTGGTCTTTGATAAAGGGAACAAAAGCATATAGTGGGGAAAGAATAACCTCTTCTATAACTGGTGCTGGGAGAACTGGGTATGTACATGCAAAAGAATGAATCTGGATATCACATCACCTTGTACCAAATCAAAGTGGATCAAAATCTAGATATTAAAACTGAAACACTGAACCTCCTGGAGGACAAAATAGGTAAAACTCCTAAAGATATAGGTGCAGGAAAAGGCTTTCTCAACAGGACACCTGAACCAAAAGGAATAATGCCCAGAATCAACAAGTGAGATTCTATCAAATTAAAAACTTCTGCATAGCACAGGAAACAATCAAGTAGGAAGAGGGAACCAATAAAATGAGAAAAAAACATTACCAACTAAATCTCTGACTTATAACTAAGCTATATAAATAACTGAAGAAAATACACCACTCAAGAATCAAGACCCTATTAAAAATGAGCAATTGAAATGAATAGACAGTTCTCAGATGAAGAAATATAAATGGACAGTAAATATATGAAAAAAAAATGTGAGCATCCTTAGCCATTAGAGAAATGCAAATCAAAACAACATTGAGATACCATCTTAACCCACGAGAATGGTGTATACCAAGAACTCACATAGTAATAGATACTGGTGAGAGTATAGGGAAAACTCAACCCTTTCACATTGCTGTAGGACTGTAAACTAATGCAATGACTATGAAGATCAGTATGGAGATTCCTCCAAAAGCTGAAAATAAATATCTCATTTGACCCAACAATCCCCCTTCAAGGTATTTTTTCAAAACAATTATAAGAAATACATGGCAACAATATCTACACACTCGTGTTTACAGCATCACAACTGACAATAGTCAGTGGAAGATATTGCGTTATCCTTTAACAGACAATGAATACAAAAAATGTGGCATATGTACACAATGGAGTACTACTCTGCTATAAAGACAAATAAATTCAAATTATTTGTAGGTAGTGGGCACAACTTGAGACCATCATGCTCAGTGAAGTGAATCAGACTCAGTAGATTAAATATCATATGGTTTCTCTAATATGAGAAAACCAGAATACAGATAACTAGCAGAGTCAACTGGGTGAAATATTGGGAGTTGAGGGAAAGAAAAAGGAGGGGAAGGGATTTTGAAGTTTACATTATATGGATGTGCACAAAGTTCTCCAGCTCAATGTAGCCATGTATATTCTAATAAAAATGAGGGAAAAATGAAAATAACAAAGAACTATTACCCTGCTTACAAGACAAGAAATACATTCACACAAGGCCATGACCCATTCTGGCAGAAAACACCAGCGGTAGCAGTAAAAACTGTACAAGCCTAAAGGCCTCTCAGCCTCTAAAGTAAGCCCTGAGGAGGAGTAACTTATTTTGTCATAATATATAGAGATTAATTCTCATGAACACAGGTCCTATACTTTGACTTGGCCTAAAACACCCAGAGGAAAGTACAACTAAAATACCAAAATAAAGTAATTAGTCATAATACAAACATAAAAGAGACTTCGAAGACCACACCAGCTGTTGTTTACTCCCTAGCATCTTAATCTATATCCCTGAGAGATCTGAACTCATAGAATCATCTTTTAAAAAAAGAAGAAAAGTAGGAGAGAACCGCATAATGGGAAATAACAGGCTGGGTCTACGCCTTTCTCTTATAAATTAGGTGACCCGTTGACCATAAAAGGAGTCACTATGTGCCTACCATCTAAGAACTTTCTATAGATCCACAAATTCCAGTGTTTTCCACGTTCCAAAATATACAAATGTCCCCAGCATTAGGCTATAATATGACCTGCCTTCTTGAGGGTCTGAGCTCTGACATTGAGTGGAAACTTTAAATTTTTTGTCTAATAAATCTTTCTCATGCCTCCTTCTGATTATCTAGTGCTTTTTTTTCTTTCTTTTTCCTTTTTATTTCTTTCTTTTTTTTTCTTTTTGAACAGGAGCCAGAGAATTAATTCCATTGACAGCATGGGTGTAGGTCTCATCTCTACTTCAGGTGTTCAGGTGGCCTCTTGGGAACCTGTCCAGTGACAAAACTAGGTGAGAGCAAATGGCTCAAATCAGGCCAATTTTAAGGAGCTTCCCAAGACAGTCATGGAAGTAAGCAGTCATAAATATTCTGAGCATCTACCTCCAATTTACATAAAATGCAACTGATACTTAACCTGACCATGCTTGGAAGCTTTTTTGTTTGGAACTTTAGTAGCCATTATGCCCAGCTTCTGTCACATCTGAAATATCTAAATCTCCTTCCTCCTCTTTGCTCCCTACAATGCAACTCTGACAGAACTACTGCAAGTTGAGACAAACTTAATAAATTAAGGATATAACATTCCTTAAAACTGCCCTCACTTCTAATCCAAAGGCAATCGAGGGAATTCTCGTGGAAAATGTGTGAAAAAAATGACAACAAGCGTGGAAATTCCACTTCCCACTCAGTTTCAATCATTCTGCAGAATGACTCACAGAATTCTAATGACTCACAGAATTCAGAAAAGCACTCTATTTATGATCAACGTGTTCCTGTAGCAAATCAGGACCAGCCAGAGAGATGCATAGGGGGACGTCTGGAGGAATCTCAGAACAGGGGAAGCCAGTGAAGCCCAATACCACACTGTGAAAATACTTTAAATGTCACAAAATAATCTCACAACATTTTTCAGCCCAGGGGAAATAAGAAACATAAGATCATGGCACCTATGTCATGCTGACAAGCACAATATATTAATATGTTACAGTGGACTCTCCACCAATATAAACACAAAAGCCTAGTAAAAGCCTTTTGTCCATTTATCCAGACCCTTTTTAGAGGAAGAAAACAACAGTTAATCAACTACCTGTGCTATACTTGACCAACGTAATTGTTAACAGCCAGCTAATCTTGTAACCTCTTTTTTTTTCTTTCTCCTGAGACAGGGTGCCGCACTGTTGCCCAGGGTGGCCCAGGACTCACAATAATCTCCTGCCTCAGTCTCCTGAGTCTTGAGTGCTGGGATTACAACTGTGCGCCACCACACCTGTTTTATGGGGATGCTGGGGAATTGAAGTCAGTGCCTTTCACTTCTTAGGTAAGTACTTTAAAAAAAAATTGTACTGGCCAGTGTTTGAGATAATTAATGATTACATTCCTCTTTAAGAGGAATGCTATCTTTAAGAGGAATGCTATTCCTCCAGCCCTGCATCTTTTAAACCCTACATGCCCTCTCTTATCCTATAAAACGAGACACCTCAGATGCCACCTGAAAGTACTTATTCTAGTCAATTAGAACATGTGTTTTCCTAAGTGGCCATCCTCATTTTGGTCTGAATCACCTCTGTTCTCAGACTTTCTTTCTGGTTGACATCAATCTCCTGTGACATCATGTACTGTCACTCGAGTTTCAGTAGTAGAAGTTTTATTGATATCTCTTTACAGAGGTATGAGTGAATTATTGGTCAGGATTTGAATTAAATTTTCAGACCTTCTTTTGCCCTCCAGATGTCAGGCAGATATCATGTGTTCCAGAGTTTCAGTTCAGAAATTACATCATTGGTCTTTCAAGTCCCACATTGAGTCATTTTATTAGCACAACTTCAGGTGTAGTCTAATGAGACTTCCATGAATATCAAACACACCCTTGTCATTTGGAGCAAGTGGAGATTTTTTCCCAGGAACTAGAGACCAAATTATTTACTGTGCAACACTCTCTATAACTTTTCTTCAGACTTTCAGCATCTTCCTAAGGTCAAGAGATAATAGCAACTAAATCATGTTTCTACTTCCAATCTGGCTCTGTATCAGAGACATTTTCTGCAATCCTATTGGAATAAAATGTAATTTGGACAATACTGGCTTTCTGAAATTTTTAACAGTACCTTGAATTCCACAAAGCATAATCTAGCTTTCTTGTTATAATATACCACTGTGTGAACTTCATCCTTCTTTCTACATTTATGTATACTCAAAATAATTTTTTTTTTCTATTTGAAGGAAAAAAGGAACTTACTGTGAAGTGACAAGAGTGTCACCATTTTACATTTTTCCTGATGTCTTCTTTTCCCTGGTCACTTTATCTGTATAGTTGACTCATGACTTGGTGTCTCAACCCCTAGGCTGTTATTGGAAATCTCACCCCAAACCAGGTACAGGGCATAAATTAAATTTGAATCACAGTGGATTCTGTAATTACTGCTGCTAATTCTGTTTTGTGACTCCCCTACCTTGTGCTCCTCCCTCTTTACACACAGGTATTACCTTTCTCTATTGAATTCTTGTGATACTTCCCATTCTTGTGGTTTTTGACTTTACAAATCCCACCAAAGACTCCCTTCCCAACAGAAAGCTGGGGACATGAGCCCTTCTCAGTCTCAGGCTAAGAATTCCTAACCTCTCCTCAGGATGTGGTGCTTCTCCCGTGAGTTTTTGTCTTGCTGGGGTACAAGGATGACTTACTGAATTGACCGAGACTTCGTTTTTGGTTGCTGTTGCTCGGAATGGTTTCCTTTTCAGAAGATCCTTCTCTCAGTTCATACTGAAATTTCAGAAAAGCTCCTTATAATTCAAAACTCAAACTAATAAAAAATTATTTTATGCATGTTGAGATATGATAAGAGAAAAACTCTGAGATGTCCTAAATTTATGGAAAAAGTGCAAAGGAGGGAAGGAATATTAGACTGAAGGGACAATAAAGGTTTATATTGCTGACTGAACCTATTTTCATATTTTCATACAAAGTATAGGCTTTTACTGTCTTTTAGTGTTTAGGGGATGTAAGCAATGGGTAATACAGTCATTGTGCATTAAATTTAAATAAAATTTAAGTGAAAAGGCCATTGGCTTTTATCAATAAAGAGAGTAGTCTATCTAACACGGTTTTATAAGTTAAATTCATTGAAATAACTTAAAGTTTCAAATATTACAAATAAGTATATGAAAATGAGTAAATATCATTAAACTTTAAACATTTTGGAAAGCTGACCAAATCATTCAAATGGTAACATTTTAGAAAGTATAAAAAATAATATAATTTCATGTTTTAGTACATTAAATAAATTAGCTATGTTGGTATCAAAATGTTTCAGGTAAAAATATCCAAAATTATAGAAAAATACTTTGATTTATTTTGTATTTATTTTATAACATTTGTTTATTTGCTTGTTTGTTTTGAGACAGGGTCTTGCTCAGTAGTCCAGGCTGGTCCTGAACTCATTGTGTAGCTTAGGCTGGCCTTGGACTCGCAGCAATCTTCCTGTCTCAGCCTCCCAAGTACTGCAACAACAAGCATGCGCCACCATGCCCACTTGACGTGGTGCTGGGGATCAAACTCAGGCACTTAGCATTTGTCTTAGCGCTTGCCCGCTGAGCCATTCTTCCAGCCCCAACATTTATCTTTGGTAGTGTCAACTGTAATGTTAACTTCTTTGAGTTCTGTTTCACCACTCTTTCTTACTTTCCTCTCTCATGGACTCCCTTTTCATGCTCCTTGGCCTGTTCTTTTGTTTCTAAAGACTCAATGATGGAATGTTACAAGTCTTTTTTATAACCCCAGACCCTGAGGAATCTTACAGAGGCTTATAATTATGTTTTTCCAAATCTAGTTATCTCTCTTTGAAATTTATGTATTTATACAACCAAATTTTACTTAACAAAAACAAAATGTTCCCAACAGTACCACTGTTATGCCACAAAACCTATCCTCCATAAATAAACCGGATTTATATCTCAGTTCAATAGACATACATTTAGTATCTCACATTAAAAGCTTAGATTATATTCCGGTTGTGCCTTATTTATCATATTCAATTGAATTTCCTGTCAAATTTAACTCTTTAACAACTTCATTATCCCAAACCTATCAAATTCTTCCTGTGTAATATACAATAATCCTAAAACAAGCCCCCATGTCACTCACCTGAATCTCTACAACAGCATCTGACATTGTCATTTTACTTCATTTATTTCACTTGTATAAATAATTTACTAGATACCAGCTAAGCCTATTACTCTTACATGTAAATAAAATAATGTTATTCAGCTATTGTAGGAGTTTAACTTTTCAAAAGAACAATCTGCACAGGAAAATTTAAGTGAATACAATGAAATATTTCATCAACTGGATTGAGTCAGATTTGGGATTATTGATAGTTTGATATCAACTAGCAGCTCAATTTATGAAACATACACTAGAGAAATTTCACATACCATGTTGAAATGATAATATATACTAATTTAACATAAGAGATATATAATAGATAGTGTTAAATAAACCTATTAACTACATTTTCTAGAATTAGACATTTTCAATAGTCTCACTAACTCTAACACTATTAAAATTCAGCTGATTCTAAAAATTAAATATATTTTTAATGATGTAGGACAATTTTACATTATATTGCGTGAATATTCTGGCCATGATGAAAAAGAAGGTGAAGATTACAATACAAGTGAATAAATAAGATTTAAAATCTTTCTGTCATCCATATATTTATAAAATATCATTGTTATTATTCTGACAGAGTCCCACTGTTGCCTGGCACAAATTATAATTTTAAATGTCACCAAAAACATGACGAATTTTTCAAATTAGTGTACTAAAGTCGACACACTGCAGCTGATTATCACTTGTAAATAATCTATAAATAAATTGTATCAACAGGACAAAATTCTTGTCTCATATATTAGTAATAAGTGAAACTGGTGTTTTGTCTTTCTATTTGTTTATTTCTTATTCCCAAATATATAAATAGAATATCCCAAATATATTAATTAATTTATAATAAATAATCAATAATGTAAATATTAATAAAATATTTGGTTTGATGTTTACAATGAACTATCAAAAAAGAGTATCGTTTCTACATACAGAACAATGGTAAGTGTAAAGAAATGCATTTGGCTTTAGTTTGTTTTATCAGAGTTCACCTTCTCAAGAGAAAGTACGTATTTTCTTCCCAGATTATAACATAATGTTTTGTGTAATGAAAATTTCTTAATAAATAAAGTTATCTAATACTGTATTTCTAAATGTTTTTCTTTATTGCGCCCCATGGTAACTGTAGGTTCCATTTGTGGCTATAACAAATTACCACAAGCTAAGTGGTTCGGAGCCACTAAAATTTATTACTTTAGCTTATTTCTTCCCCTTTCCTAACCCCTACAATCCACTTGATTTCTTGTCTTTTGGACAACTTCCATGTTCAAAGTCTGCACCAATGTGCAATGTCCTTCCATGATGCTTTCTCCTCGTTTCTTCCAGAGAGATTTTTTTTATCTTTCTCTTTTACATTTATAATGTGGTAAAATTTGCTGAAGAGAATAAAGCAATACAATCTCTCTAATTTAAGGTGAGCTAAATTGAGCAAACTTAATTTTATCTATATTTAAATTACCATTCACCATATTATCTCAAAGAACCACAGCTCCTGGATTTTTGGACTCAAATGCATTGCTGAGTCATCATTCCTTCTATCACAGTTGCCCACAGGTTAGCCACCATGAGTCGTCAGATGATGGAGAGGGGCACATTAAAATTATTCTGAACAACTATAAATGATATCTTAACTTTCTACACCCACAATAAACACATATTTATTTCACCAACAACTTGATGAGCAAAATTCAGTCCTGAAAGCACTTGCTCAAGCCAGAATACTAGGGATTGCTTCAAGAAAAAAGACAAGACAATTCTTCTTCCACTTTGATGAAAGTATCTCAGTTGGAAAAAAAAAATACTAGGATTGATGTGAATATTACCAGGACATATACCCCACATTAAAGAAATTATTAGAGAACTTCAAATAGCCAATTGTCATCAGTCCTTTAAAAAGAGAAATAATCAGGGCTGGAGGAATAGCTCAGCAGTTAGAGCCACTAGCAAGCTCAGGAACCTGAGTTTGATTACTCAGACCCAGAGAAGCTGAACATGGTGGCACATGACTGTAATTCCAGCACTGTGGAGGCTAAGGCAGGAGGATTGCTATCAGTCCTGAGGTCAGCCTGGGCTCCATTGTGAATTCAGGACCAGCTTGGGCTACAGAGCAAGACCCTGCCTCAAAGACACACACACAGAGAGAGATAGAGATAGAGAGAGAGAGAGAGAGAGAGAGAGAGAGAGAGAGAGAGTTATTTAAACTCCAAGAAAAATTTAACATTGCCAAATGTTAGATTTTAGATTTTGAGGTTTGAGGTAGACAGAAACCTTTCAAGTTCAGTTCATATCACATCTGGTAAGAGCTTGACATGGTCTCAGCATTTTTTTAAAAGGCAAACTTGGTTTCTTGACAAATAAGTGAACTGTTTTTAAACAACTCAGATAAACAGAGATTGTTGTACTGGTGATCAGATTTTTTATGAGACATCAAAGATACACAGGGAAAAGTAATGGTAGCTTTTACTACAATGACATAGTAGTATAGCATACAGGCAATCTAGAGAGAACATTAGGCTCTGTGGGAGCAGGCTAGGGTTTGAAGCCATTTTCTTTGTTACTATAGAAACAGCAAAATGTCAACTATTTTTAGAGCCCTTTTCCAAGATTCAAGCAGCCATGCTAGTTTTCAGTGTGTTTAAAGATGCCAGAAACATATGCCAAGTGATATAGCTAGAAATTTAAGTCTGTGAGGTAATGTATTTCCTTTAGAGCATTTAATAATATGCATATCCCTTCTCTTTTAATGCCACTTGTGCAGTTAAATGTCCATACTGAGTATAGGAATTACTTTAACAACTATTATTTTCTTTACATGTAGCTAATAAGTTATTTCCATATTTGTTTTGTAAAGTATATCACATTTTACTGTTCATAGCAATAAACACTATAATTAACTTGGTACATAGGAACTCAATTAGTTGGCCTCTGTTATCACTTAGCTAATTCCCTTCATTTTCAACAAATATCTACTGAAAGCCAGGCAAACCCCCAAGGTTCTAGAAATCTAAGAATGAAATAGCAAGATAATTTTACCAAAGAACATGAAGTCAGACTGTAAGCATTGTTATTATAAAGCTTAACACAAATTTTACAATAAACAAATCATAATTAAGGAATATTTCTCCACAACAAAAATGTTGGTACTTAATGTTTGTCAAGAAGCATACATGTAGAATAGATTCAATAGTTTTATTTATGTTTTATCATTAATGAAGTCCTCTGGAAAACAAGAATCTAAAATCCACCTGAGTGGTATATTTTATATGCTTGTGTGTGTATAATTAAAAAGTAGTGAGTTTTGTGTATTTATCCAATAGAAGCAAACCACACAGTTATGATGCATTACAGTTATAAAATTTTGAATTAGCAAAAGCAGAGTCCATTCACTACCCAACATCTATAAAATGTTGACAATGCAGGGCTTTCTTCTTTTCTTTGTATAATTTAACGTAATTAGCATCTACACCTTGAGGGTATACCAACACAGGTAATTACTGGATGCACTTTGAGAAGAAAGTGATTTGGCAAATTTGCTTTCTTAGATACCACCATGGCTTCCAGAGCTCTGAGCTCGGTAGAGAACTAACTGGAAGTACCACATCTTTGGCAGAAAAACACCTCCTCATTTACAGTGATTTATATACTATTTTTATACAGCCCTGGCTGAATTATTATAAATCAAGTTTACATGGATTTAAAAATCACTGTTGTTAAATTACAGTAACACATTATTATATTGACAAGTTTGTTAAAATTAGTGTCCATCAGTTAGGAGGTGATCTCTCTCTCTCTCATCTATCTCTCTCTGACTTTGTCAATCTCTCAATTATACACACACACACACACACACACACACACACACACACACACAGTGCTAAGCTAGAACTACTATCTCCTTAAAACTCCAACATGCAGAAAACATTTTACAGCATTTCAAAAATGCACATGCAGATAATATAGTAGTGTAATAAGTTACATTGTGAAACTAATATAATAATTATCCAAAGTAAATTCACCAGGATTAATTTTTTTTAAATTTTACTTTGTGCAAAAAATCTTTTTTTACAATTATACTATCATCTTTTTCCTCTTAAGGCTAAAGCAAATATTATCTTTTAAGTTAAATTTTAAGTTTGATTCAATTATACAACTTGACCAAAAAATTACTTCCCACAGTAGATACTGCTGTGTGCTGTTTAGTTTTTTCTTCTGGAAAAAAAGACCTCATTGCTTAAATGACTTGAAATATTGACTTTATAACTCTCCTGAACTGCTTCCTGTGGAAGCAATGTTGCTTCACCCTAGGTTACAGCCAATCATTAAGACAACCTGTACCCAATGAGGCAAAAATTTAAAAGGTTGGTCTTTATTTTCTCAATCAGTATTGAATATATCTCCTATGGTATGTAACTTTGATTTACTTGAGTATTCTTGGTCTAAAGCCTTTTGAAAGAACAAGAATATTACATATACACATGCACGCGCACACACACACACACACACACACACACACACACACACACACACACGACAGCATGCCTGCATCAAAATAAATTGCAATTAACTAGTCCTTCAACCGAATCTTGCTTCCGCCATGCTCCTATGGGAAATTTTCTCAGAGCTCCCCTGAGAAGCTCTTGTACTCAACTCTCAATCCCTAACTCTGTTTCCAGGAAATTCTAATAATACCTTATAGGTATTATAAGGAGTAGAGTTAGTCTATACAACAAAATGAGAAGATTAATATGTTTTTAACATTATTATTTACTTATTTATCAATGTGTGTTGACTACACATAAGTATTTGATGGTTTTATCATGAATTATCAAAAAAATAAATACATTCTTTATGAGCTGTTAGAAACTAGGGTGCACAACAGGAAGTAAGCAGTTGGCCAATGTGGGAAATTCCATCTGTGTTTGCAGCTACTTCCCATCACTTGCATTAACACCTGAGCCCTTCCTTCTTTCAGAATAGCAACATTGACCCATGGGGTCACAGAAGCTGAGGGCCACTAGCTGCTCTGGTCACTTAGGCACAATAGTAAGGCCTTGCTTAGCAGTCTTTTCTGTTTCTCTGTATAAAATGTCTACATCATTGAGTCTGTGTTTTAGAGAACCAAGAGTACTTCCAGGAAGGGATTCATGTTTGATCTTTAATAATGAGACAAAATTCTGATGATAGGAAGATGTGCAAGCTATCTTTATTGCACAGCTATGAGCTTTCTCTCCACAGCAAGTCATATCCACATCCTCCCACTCATCATCTTCAGTACTTAGCGCAAAGTGCAACTGTCATGAATGAATGAATGAGTGAATGAGTGAATAAAAAGGAGATGGTTCTTGACAGACCTATAATATTTTTTGAGAAGAGGAAAATGATTCAGGTTAGTACAAATAAATCTGTAGCTGGAACAGAATATGATGGTAAGGGTAGAAGAGATACCCACTATATTGCAAGTTTACCGTGAGGACATTAGATTTTAGGCTAGGGTTTTAAATGGAGATTTATAAGTGATATGACATGGTTTGTTTTAGAAAGTATATTCTAGTGGTGGAAATATCTCATTGGGTTAATATTCAATACAGGAAAGCCGATTTAATGAAACAAAATTAATAATTCACAGACTGGACAAAACGCCGGGTTACAATGACATCTACATAGAGTCTAAGGGATTTAAATTGTCCTTAGTTTTAGGGTTAAGAGTTTTGTCAGGGGTTATCCTATGATTTAGGAGCCCAAAGCACCTAAAATTGGGCAATGGTCTTTGATAAAAATAAAACATCATAAAAACAAGTTTTAAAATAAATACAGAAAAATAGATAACATTTAAATTAAATGGATTCCCTACTTAATTTTCTTAACCACATTTAACACATACTTAAGAATCTCCAATGCAAGAGATCTCATGGCAGATGAGCAGCTGAAGTGGGAATAGCCTGTGATCCTGATTAAATGCAGTAAATGTGTTACTTTTATAAAATTTAACATACAAAGAACCACGTTAACAAATTACTAGGATGTCTTCCAAAGGCCCTAAAGGGAGAAAGTTACTGAAACTTCAGCTTCATTAGTGTCACTGTAAATCTACCTCCAGTTACCAAAGATGACAAATCCAAATCGCCCAGGAAAACTAAAAATTCCAGTGTTCCTGCAACGTTATCCACACATTTGCATCAATCCAATTTTTCAGGAGGAGAGTAATTATTGGTCAACATCCTATACGCCTTCTAATTCACTTAAGACTATACTCAGTAGCTTGCAATTTTCTTCTATGCACAGGCTATAAAACAATGTCTTATATTTCTTATGTCCAATGGTTAATGTATTGAAATTACACACACACACACACACACACACGTCTAAAAAGAGAGGGTTTGAGTATAAATGCAATATCATATTTTGAGTTACTTTGCTTCTACTTTTTGACATTTAATAACGTGAGTAAATTTCAAGAAATATTTTCTTCCTTGTGCTGTAAATGACTTTGAAAAAAAGTCACCATTCATTGTCACTATTTGTGTTCTCTCTAAGGCATTGAGGTTTAAGAATAATTATCTTCCAGCATTTGTTGTCCTTTGAAAAATGCCTTTTAAATAGACACATCAGGAATCCATGGTTTACAAGAGTACTCAGAATATGAGCCTTTACAAAAATAGTTCAAAGTATTTTATCACTGAGTGGTTGAGAAGAACTGGGATCAAATGAAGAAAATAGCCAAATTTATTGAATGGTGAAATCTTAATCTATAAGAGAGACATATTGAGCTTGAAAATAGATTAAAATTTATGTCATCCATGCTTTTTCTCACCAGAGACTTTATTCACTAAACAGTTCTGAACCAGATAACTCCTTTGTATTTATAAAATGCCCTCATGTAGAGTCTGTTTTTTTATTTTTTTGTAATTTGTGAGTACTTGATACTTATAAAATGTGTCAGATTGACATCCCCAGAAACCAGAGTTCTCCATTCGGGCCTTTGATAAGCCTTGGGGAGGCACATCCTTCTCAATGATCCCAGCCAGCACAGTTACAGCAGAGCAGTTTAAGCAATAACTGGATGGCTCAGGGCTTGGCCTCTTTGCTGAATCTGTCAGCCAACACACCAATTAACTCAACTACAATTTTTATGATGTGTACCAATTTCATTGGAAAGTGAATATAAGGCTGTAGGTTTTATAGTTGCCTCAAGAAATAAAGAGCCTAAACTAATTGCAAAAGCTGTCACTTGTCATTGAGCCACTGAGTTAAAAAGTTTACTGAGAAATCTCTAACAGTTTGCTCTGTACCTAAAGTCACAGTTTTACCTAAATTATACTCTCTGCCTTCAAGCCAGTCGTAGAATAAGGAAAAATGAGATAGTTATAATAATACAGACTTTAAGCATTTTATTTTTATCACAATTTTATCATATATATTGAATAATCTAATTTTCCTCATTATAAAATCTGTTAATAAGCCTAATTGTTAAAACTTCTAATCAAGCAATATTTGGCCTTCCTATAAATGTAGTTTAAAAATATATATATAAATATAGCCTCTATAGGATCTGTTTCTGGTACATGTTGAAGATTATTTAAAAGTCCTAAAGTATAGAAAATTTCTCTCAGTAATGAGAACTAATTTTGTGACTGTAGAAGAATTGATGCTGTACTACCAGAAAAGGTGAAGAACCACAGGAAATGTAAATAGGAAAATAATTTTTATTGGGAAAATTTACTTCTGAAGCCCAAGAAATGTTCTGATATATCAGAGACCTGAAGATGATGGAAAGCTGGTGATGTCATCTAATTTGAAACTAAAACCTCCAGAAAGGAGGGGTGCTACAATTTTCACACAAAATGTCTGCCAAAGACCTATGTGCTAAAAGGTTTGTTCATACTACGCCGTGGAACTATGGAAACGATGTAGAACATTTAGGCTTTAAGCTTAAAAGAAGTTAAGTCACTTGGGTACGCCCTTGTAACGGATACAGGGCCCCTCTGTTCCCGCCCTTCTGTTTGTTTCCTAGAAGCCATGAGCTGAACTGGTCACCTCTGCTACGCATTTCTGCCATGGTATTCCACCATCACAGTTCCAAAACAACACAGCCAAGCAACCAAGAAATGAAATCCCTAAAATTTTGAGGCAAATTTAAGTGTTCTCTAATTAACTTGACTATTTCAGATATTTGATTAAATTTCATAGAAAGGTGAGCAACACAAAGGCTGATTGGAAGTCCCAACGTGCAGTGGCACCGGAGTTAAGTGTCCCAATTTCAGAGGGCAGAAATACATTAACGTACCCGCTTTAGGAGACTGATAGATGTCCTGGTTCAAGAAGAATCAGAAAATCCACTCTTCCTCCCCTTTTCAATTCCATTTAAACTTCCAATAGATTGACTGATGCTGGTTTAAAAAGCTGAGGGCGATACTTCTTTACTGTGTCTACCATTTAAAATGTCAATCTCTTTCTAAAACAATCTTGGACTCACCCAGAAATTATGCTTTGTTAACTATCTGAATATCCCCTAGCCAGGCAAGTTGATAAATAGCACAGTTGTGATATGAGAAGAACATGGAATTATAAAGAAGAAAGTTGGAAAATTTTTAGAGTGAAGAATAGATTGGTCCCTTGCACAAAGTTAGATGAAAAGAGGGTATATACGTTGGTTTTCATTTTTGTAGGGTTTTGGGTTGGTCAATGTTCACAAATTGACTACTGGAGTCAGAATAGCAACCTAATAAACCCAGATATGGCTGGCTAAGTTCAGAAATAAAGCAATCTTTGAAAAGGAACTAGTCAAATATGCCTAGAAAGACTGGATTAATATATTTATCTCATCACCTCACCTTTGGCTAGATTATAATTTCAGAAGTAAAGGCATCTAGAAAAAGAAATACTCAAGCATGAGGTTGAGAGATTGTCCTGATGATCACGGTGACTGGTATCATTTGGGCATTTGTGTCCCTTCCAAAAAAATGTCTTACATTGAAACCTCAACATAAATGTGGTGATATCAGAAGCTGCAGTTGTTGATTAAGCATGATGGGTGCCTGTATAAGACAGGCTCTAGAGAGGGGGGTTAACCTTTTCTATCATGTGTAGAGAAAGGAACCTTCAATCCTTCTACGACCTCTCCACATACTCCTTCTGCTGGAAGTCTACCCTTGAATTTGCTGCTCTGTAAAACTATATAAAACAAGTTCTTGTTGATGATATATCACATGGCTCTTGGGGTATTTCATGGAGGCTGTCTTAGCAAGCTAAGGAAGTTACATACATAATTAAAGTTATGTTAAATTTTATAAGTTATTGAAAGATCAATAGAAGAAACTCAACAGATGTAGAAAGAAAATAATAGCCATAGAAAGAAAGATAAATTATAAGAACAATAACAACCACAGGAAGACCAAGAGAAATGGTTACAACACTCCAGTTCATGGAAAAGACCATCAGATTGACCAAATCTCTGCAAAGAGTGATCAAAATAAATAAGTACATGCACATAAGTTTTGAATGTAAAATAAACACAAAACCAACAGAAGGCAAGAGTTTTATAGGAATTGCAAATTGGATCTGCAGGAAAACAAGTTATGTTCACTTTGGATTATGTAGCAACGTATGAGATGCTTCTGGGTGTGTCAAGTGAAGACGTTAAAGAAGCCTTGGATAAACCTAAGTTACATAAAGAACACATGTTACATCTTTGATGGGAGGTGTTGTAGGTTTGCAGACGTTAGAGGTAGGAGAAATCCTATAAATCTTTCACTATAATTTTATTATTATTAGAAGACACCTCTCAAAATACAGCGTTAAATAGACCTGGTGAGTTGGCAATCTCATCTAAGCCAAGAGACAAGTGTGCATACATTATGTTTTTGTTTACAGAGAGTACTATGTTGCCGTGTGATCTGTGTGGAGTAATCCTGTTCTAGAAATTAAAAACCATATATTCAGATGCAAGATGTTTGAGTAACAAGGTTGATTTTCTCTTGCGAAATTTCAGAAAAAATAATTTTCCTTTTCTCCCAAAATTTAAATTTTGGAAAGTAAAAGCAACAGTCAGAATTGATGAATAAAAACACTAGTTGTGATGCTTAAGGAACATAATTTGGATTTAACTAAATTTGAGTTAGTTGAATGACTTTAAAAATAAGTACTTGAGCTGGCTGAAAAATCTTTAAAACTATTTCATATTTTAAGAGTGTCTAGTAGAGAATCTGGTAAAATAATAAGCTCCCACTCAAGCAACTGTGGCTTCCCTAATTTAAAAACACAGCCAGTGAGGCTATGGCTGCAGTGTTCACAGAATGTTAAAGAATATTCTAGAACAAATGGTCTAGAAGAGTGAAAGAACCGAGCATTCTAATGTTACCCCAAAGTAAAATTAACATCTCTTGATCTAGCTCAACAGAAATGGGTGGAAATCTCCCTGGGTTGAAGACTCAATAAATTGCAGTCTTTCTTTCATTAACTGATATTATAAAGTAAAGAACTCTCCTTAAGGGAATCTGAATTATTATTACCTCTTAGAACTCCAATTCTTATTTTATTTTCTTAGTAGTTAGTAAAATTTGGTCAGACATTATTAATTCTATCACCTATTTTCACACACTAAGTGTAGTAGTAATTAACAAGCAACAAAGACAAGCTCTAGTTGATGAAGCATGAATAAAAAGATTTCATGGAGTACTAAGTACTTTATTAAATTTCTGGAAAAGCAGGGCCATTAGAACACCAAAACAGAAAAGTGAAGCACATATAATCAAAGCTAAAATCATGCCAAAATATATCAATTACTGAATGGTGCTGCTACTTGCTGCCAAATCCACACAAATCAGAGCCTGAACTTGGTGTCACAGACATTTGTGTAGCAGAACCTGGAGGTAGTTCCTGTCACTACCAGCCCTGGCACCAACAAAGAGAAACGCTGCTGCCACTCAGATCGCTCCCAGAGGTAATTCTTCATTCTATTCATTTAAAATCCATTTCTTCCATTTCAAAGTCTTGGGAGACACATCTAATAAGGCACTCACAGGACATGTGTCGATGTCTCAGCTCCCTGGGGACTGAGAAAACACAGAGAAGACTTTCCTCTTAGACTCATAAACTAGAGAATTTCTCAGAAGTAGACAGATAAAAGAATGAAAAATGCCCAAAACATCCAAGCCCAGCAAACAGCTCCTGAATAAATGAATAGATGAGTAGAAGAGTGAATAAATGAGTTAGCATGTCCAAAAATCACCCCCAGAATTACATACAAAACAAACATAAAAATTTCAAATATCTGTGTTGAAATAACAAAGATTTATACTGCAATAATAGTCATGCAAAAAGTCTAATTTGAATGCCAAGTTGTACTTTTCCAACCACTGAATATTATTTTATTTATGTCTTAATTGACACATGGTAATGTACATACTTATGTGGTACCACGTGATGTATCAATACATATATACATTATTTAATGTTTCAACCAGGCTACTCATAATAACACACACACACACACACACACACACACACACACACACACACACACCCCTATAATTTCTTTATAGTAAAATATTTATTTTTTCTTTTAAAATTTATAAAATATATAATGTATTGTCATTATCTATAGTTACCCTACTGTGTAATAGGACATCAAAATTATTTCTTTTGATAATTAATTAGAAGATATTCACAGTGAGCATCTGACTGTAAAATCTGAAAAGAAAAGCAAGAAGCCAGACCTGATGGTGCTGCCCTATAGTCCTGACAGTCAGCAAATCACTACAGGCAAGAGACAAACATGACGCAGATTCTCCCCAACAACCCTCGCGAAAAGTCAACCCTCTCAACTTTATCTCACACACCAAGATCCAGAGCTGTGAGGCAATGAAATTTAGCTTTTGAATCCACTCAGTTTATGATATGTTGTAATGAAGATCTAGAAAAGTGGGGCATAGCACCAGGGAGAGGAGCAGAATTGAAGCCAGTCTTGTTCCCTCCTCCCAAAGGACACTTCCAATTACAGTGAATGCTTCTTGAGGCAGCTCTCTAGTCTAGTATTCTCTTCTTTCTTCACCACCATTTTTTGCTCTCTTTAGGATCACATGCCTTAGAAGAAGCAAACACTTATTTTTAACCTCTAAGTCCTTGTCTCATTCTTACTCCTTCAGTCATACCAGTCTAACTTGTCATCCATCAATTCACAGAAACTGCTTTATTAAAGGTCATGAGCACTTCCAGTTCTAAGTTCACCACATAATGTTCAGAATTCAGTTTATACTGTTCCTTTCTCAAACTTCACTTATTATTTTATCTTTGTTGTCTATTGCAATGTAGTGTTTTCCAGCTTTTCCAGTTAGCTGTTGTAAATTCCAAAATTCTTTTTGAACCTTCCTGTGAAAGATCTTACAGGTATTTGTCTGTACTGATTATGTTATACCCTACATCTCTTAACTGTAGCCCTGTTCGAGAGCTCTGGAAACATATATCTAATGTTCTCGTAGACATTTCTACTCAATGTGCCATCACCATCTTGCTTCAGAGTGAATGTATGTCTGCTGATATTAAAAGCTACCCTCAGTAGGTTTCCCTGGACAAATTTATTACAAGTCACACATAAATTTAGAAGTCACATTAGACTCTTGTATCTCTATCTATAACCCCATCCATTAAGCCCTCAAATTAGTAAGCATGTTTTCACAAATAAGATGTCAATCATAATAACATGCTTGGACATTCATTGTCTGATCTATGATGTATTCTTCAGCATTTACAACATGTGACATTCCTCTAGCATTCTCAGTGAATATATTCTTAAATTCCATCAAGCTTTCTTCATCTACCTCAATGTCAACTCGTGTGTCCGCACAGTTGTCTGTATATTCTTTAGGTTATAAGTCTCTCAACATAAAGAAAGTTTAAATTCTCAGTATATCAAATAATGGTTGCAACTTTTATTAAGCATACATATTGAATAATTGAAAGCCATCAGAATGTTAAAAAGCACATGCTGCTTTCCCTAATATAATAATGCAGAGAGTGCACTTTTTCATCAATTGGCAAAACTTGAGTAGTTTTCTCTGAAGACAGATAGTAAAATATCATTGTCAGTTTCTCCTGTGCTAAAACATGTACCTATTTGCACTTGTGGATCTTTCAGACATGAATCACAAATAATCTAAACTATAATATTCTTCTGTCTCATAAGGGATCACATTTGAGGTTGCTCTTTCTCTATTCGAAACAGGAAACATCTCTCGGCTGGAATCAAAGTTACGTTTCTAAAAGCAAGCAAGGTATTGCATTCAGCTGAAAATGATCATGGGACTTGAAGGGACAAATAGAAATCTACCACACTCTCTCCTTTCTCATCTCATATTACAAACGATTCTATTTTATCAAAGTTTTCTATAGCTATCAGAACAAAGAAGTGTCAATAATTGATGTAAGAAATGGGCAATAAAATCAAGAATGCTGATGAGAATTGAATGATGATAGAAAAGAGGCTGAAATGGCCAAATAAAAGAATTATTCCTAATGATTTACAAAACCTTTATAAGTTTAACCATACCAAGCAAAATCATAATTACAGTGTAAAGAAGTACTCTTTTCTCTTGATAGTTAATATTTTACTGATTAATGAAGTAACAACTTACCAAAACTAAAGTATCAGCAAAAGTCACAATACACATATAGTAGTCAACTTTCCCATCCATGAGAAAAAATGGCTGACACCCAGGATTTAGAGGAAAGATTTAATTTAGCTCACAGTTGTGGGGGATTCACTCTACGGCTGTCTGGTTCCGAGGCAGAAACGACGTTGTAAGAAGGTATGGTGAAGGAAAGCTACTCAACTCACACAAGCCAGGAACCACAGAGACAAGAGAGAGAAGCGTGGAGCCTACAGAGGCATACTCATAATGGCAAGAGGTTCCATCCAGCCCTACCCCGTAACAGCACATTTAGCTACGTACTCATCAAAAATTAATCTCTGATGAGTATAGTCCCTGAATGTTCCAACCATCTTTCGAAATTCTCACTCTTGAACACATGAGACTTCTGAGGATATTCTCCACTCTACTGCAATAGTGCGAAACACAAGATCAGTTAGAATAACGATGTCTGCAGTTTGGGCTCTTGGTTATACATATTTAGAAATCACACGTATACTATACTTTCTACAATTAAGAATGCTTCTTCTTAAAAGCCTTATTACTACCATTGCCCTTAACTAGGAGATCGAGAGATCCTGTGTCCTTTGTATCAGAAAGATTAAATGACATATCCAAATATGGAGGCAAATTTAACTGCTCCCCCCAAAAATAAGTAAACAGATGAGTCTCATTTGATGTGGAGACATCAGTACCTCCAAAGGCTATGGCCACCATTCATCTCCAAAACTGGATAGTCAAATAGACACAATATAAACATGTTTACCTAAACATTTCAACATTTGAATACTGATTCATTTTTAAAATGTGGTATAGTCAGATAAAGCAATTTCTGCAGTCTTTTATTGCTGACAGCCAGTTTACCACCTCTGATTCATGAATGTCCTCACTATTCTCCTTGAATAACAAGAGAAATAGTTTGTGTTACATTTTTACACAGGGTTTTAATTTATTAAAGTCCTTAGCTTTTCACACTGTAGCACTTTTTAATGTTCAAAAGTTCGCAATGCATAACTCCCTTCTGTCCAACTGCCCTACTGTCTCCTTGAGTAGATAAGCTGATATTTCTTTTTCCCCTTCTTAGAAAGAATGCACAGTAGGTGTTCAGTAATCTCTCATGGGTGGAACAATACAGTAAGTATCCCAAGTAGCCCAGGTCAGCTTGACTCTTTCAAGCTCTCTGAATACATTACACCACTAGTAGAAATATTTCAGAAAATGTCCTGCTGGAAACATGACTTAACCTGTCTTTTACTTCTAAATGAAATGCAAAAGCAGTAAATAAATACTTCTCAAACTCAGCTACTGCGTTTCATGATAAAAAGTGAATTGTGTCAAAAGAAGCCTTAGCATTTGATTGATTTCAGTTTTGTGTGTTTACTCAACATACATTTCTTGACCTTCTACTAACTGTGAGATAGTCTCGTAGGTTCTGCAAAGGACACGATTAGTAAAGAAACATTTCTGTCTTCCTGTATAATAAATCATGACAACTGATGTTGCAAGTAGCATCTGTATAACAGGTCCTATTTTTTTTCTGGTCTTTGCTGTAATCTTGCAAAAGTTCAATATTAAAAATATAATCTCTGTTTTATGATTTATTCTTAAGTGTACACAAGTTCTCTTAAAAAGTTTAAGTATATCCGGCAACTAACTGATTGAGAAAGATTTATTCCATTTTCTTCAAATGATTTAAAGGGATTTGAACCTAATAGTTTTAATTGGCAGAGTTGGGTGTAATTATTTTCCATTAGTATTTGCAGTAGACTAGAACTTGGGTTTGAAAATATGCAATGTTAAGGGGGATATTACAGAAGACTAGAAACAAAGTAGGCTTGTATAATGTTGTACTAAGTAGCATTTTATGGTTGTTATATAAGAAAATAACATATTGTTATTGCCATTAGTGCAGCTAGCCTGGAGATTCTGATTTCAAAAATAAGCCCTGATGGGGTGATCACTGAATGATGTTAACATTTTGCTCTCAGCAATACATACTTACAAACAAACAGCATATATTTGCTATGACCTTGGGGAAACACCGGTTTCCTGCAGATAAATTGACCAACTCATATAAAAGGCATGTAATTCCAAACTAATCAAACATAAACCAACTTAAGTAACTGGCACTCAGGAAATGAGCATAATGAAAAGACTGCAGAATCATGTCCTTATCTTGAATTTCTTTCACAAAAGCTGCAAGTGTTAGAATGATGAATATTGCTTGCACAAGGGTTTCAGTATTTTTCTTCAAGCTGTTCAGAGCCTTCAGGCCTTCCAGTCAAGCAGAAAGCTCTATTGTGGTGCCTGTTGGTCCTGCATTCCATGCTAGTCTCTGGGTGAACATGGGAGAGAAATAACTCGTGCGGGCTACACAAAGCAATTAGTATAGAGTCCTATTGGCACAGGCCTGTAGTATCAGCTCTCTGAAAGGCTAAGGCAAGAGTACCACAAATTGGACCTCAGTCTGAAAAAAATTAGTAATTTTGTGAGACCCTGCCTCAAAATAAAATTTTTAAAAATGTCCTGGACAAGTAGCATAGTATGAAGGCCTTGGTTTGGAGCTTAAGTAACGCTAACATACACACACAAGTGTGCATGCCAATTGATAAAGTCACCTGCACACAGCAAGTCTGAAGCAACAGTAAATAACTTGTGACACTTGATTCACTTTCTGACTCATCCACTGATATATTCCACTTGTTCCTCAAAGTCCTTTCCTTCTTTCCAGATTACCAATTTATACCTTGCAAACTTAAAAGCAATTTGTCAAACTTAGGAAAATAACTTTAGATTGTTCACCCTTCTCCTCTATGTCTTCCTCTTCTCTTCCCTCTTCTTTCAGATACTAGAGCTGAAACACAGGGCCTTCACACTAATATGCATCTCCACACCTTTCCTATTGTTTATTCTGAGACAGTATCTAAATTGCTAAGGCTTGTGTCCACCATGATCCTTCCATCTCATCCTCCCAGAGTCCTGGAATTGCACACATGTGCTACTATGTCATGTTTTTTTTTTTCTTTAAACAGGGAATTTACACAATGAAATAGATGTTCCTGAATCAATTGATTATTTTTTAAAAGGAAAATGCATTAAGATAAAAAATAAATTTGCTTAGGATAGAATTTTTCACTCTTTAACATCCAAAATTAGAATCAAGAATAATACTTATGCTAGGAAATCTGTTCGTTGTTTCTCATCTCTGGCAGTTTACAATCATCTCAAGAAATTTTTTTTTTTCTTCAGGCCTAGAGAATGGTTTTATAGGTTACTATAACATAACAGAAGATAGTGAAAAAGAAAGACCAATAAAACTTGATCCTCTGTCCACTGGTTCTGGGTACAAAACAGTCAAAACACTCAAAGAAATTATATTTGACAAGGTTTTGGAAGATATATATCTCAACTTCCTTATATAAGAACAGAGATTATCTTTGGGTATGTATGTATTAATAGAGATTGGGTCAAGAACCTTCATACCAAGATACATTTCCAGCCTATTTTTTATTTTACTTTTTATTTTAAGACAGGATCTCACTTAGTTGTTAAGTTTCCTGGGCTGGGCTCAAACTTGGGATCTTCCTAATTCAATGTCCAGAGTGTAGCCTGTGCCACAGGACCTAGAAAGAGTCCATCTTTTAACTTTTCTATCAAAAGTAATTGTGACAAGCTCCTAACTGTATTTATGCTCATAACTGCATTATGGCCAGGTTCACTTATCAGAAAATTTTATAAAAATCTTCCTTTTGGTAAATTCCACTCAGGGATTTACAGTTTGTCCTTTCAGAGATACATGAGAATGAAGGTTATGTCTCCAGTTATAATGAGATTAACATTTATTCCACACTGAGTAACTTTATAAAAATATAGGTTGGGAAATGAATCTAAATTAATACTCAGGAATCTTAAGTTCTGGAATATTGAGACACTTCAATCATTCTCCACACATTCATTAAGGTTGGCACTGGGAAAAGTAGTCAGAAAAAAGTATGTAAAAGGATAATTTCTGAATTCATGTGTGTTGCTGAAATGGACACAATTTATAAAATTAATCCAGTTTTATTAAACGTATCTCCCATTATCTCTCTGTCCTTTAAAATTATTTAATTATGGTCAGTAATTCCCAGATGTCTCAACTTGCAACATATTTTCTTTCCCCAACTCCTCTCACATATACATCACTTGTGCCAGGGTTCTTAAGCTATTCATCATTTTCCCAATACAACTTCAGATTTGCTCATCTATGTCTTTGATTCCTTTCCTCTAAATTGTCTTCAATCTCCCAGAAATATTCATTGACATTCTACTCATCTATCATCTGTGTATCTTTTCCCTGACTATAGTCAGACAAGAAACCTCATAGCAAATTATACTGTCATTAAAGCAACAATTTTGTTTTTTAATAAACACATTTGTATATAAATGAATTTCCATGTTTTGTCATAAATCTTTTTCTAACAGATGTCTTTTCTAATGAGAATCACCTCCTTTTGGGAAAAACATCAGAAGATGTATATAAGCTGTGTCTCAAGAAATGGATGCTCCTTAGCATAAATTCTCCAACAAGAAGCTTTAGGGGCAACCTCATTGAGGTGCCCCTTCCAGATAATAGGAAGTTTTACCCCTGTCTTTGGTTTCGAAGCTATGGTCCTTTCTACATGGTAAAAAAAAAAAAAAAAAAAAAAAAAAAAAAAAAAAAAAAAAAAAAAAAAAAAAAAAAAAAAAAAAAAAAAAAAAAAAAAAAAAAAGAAAAAAAAAAAAAGAAAAAAGAAAAAAGAAAAAAAGCTTCCAGTTCTGTACAGTTTTTGCTTGATAAGAGAAATTCACAGAAATCAAAGCTAAGACTTTACTCAATACAGATAGGGCTAAAATGAGAACTGTAAAGAACGATGGAAAGTCATAGCAGCCCCTATAGAATTTTTAATCTCTAATTCATAATATAAAAATTTTAGAACAGTTATCAAGATCAGAGAACCTACAAAATTACTGGAAATTTAACTTTCAGATGTAAGCCTTAATGAAAAGGGTTTTAAATAGAAAATGATTTTAGTTAAGTGAGGCCTATATGTCAGCAGCAAATTGGCTACAATGCTCACTCTTGACCGCCTGTCATCCTTCCATGTTACTGCTAGTGTCCATAAACAAAATATCTTATTAGTGAGGAGTTTTAATTGAACTTCGTTGATGGATATGTTAGTGTTTGATTTTAGTCTAATGTCTATCTCAGAACCTCAATCGTTTTCAAACTTAGGACATCTTACACAATACTCAAGAAACATACAAGGTTGCATGAAACTGTTTAGCAGTGACCATTGACCCAGACTGTGTCTTAGAAATGCAAAATGGGCTACATATCTAGAGATAGAAAGGCAATGACCCTAAAAACATGTGAAACCTATATAATGAAAGATTATTAAGACAATCTAATCCTATAGCAAAGTACACAGCTTCCCAACACCGCATGAACTATGCCTGTCTAATGTGCAAATACAAGAAATGTTTTGTTAGAAAGATGAGAAAGATTTTCTACTACTCTGACAAAAAATTAGCTAGTATTTGAAAAAAATGAAAGAAATATTAAAATAAGCAAATGATATAGGAGTTCAATAAATTTAGAAAAAGACAGGACCAGGAGAGGCAACAAGTTTTACTGAGTAACAATTAAACAAGGATATGTAACATGAGAGATGACGTTTCCCCTAAGAAGAGATTAACCAAAGGCATCAGGACTGCCACTCAAAAAGGGAAAAGGGTGACATGACAACTGTGGATCACAGAGGGGGCCTGAGTGCTCAGGTGACTTCAATGAGCAGGATCTGGGTCACAGAACTCCAGAAGGAGAGCACTTGGGGTCTTTGTGACCTGGGCTATTTTTAACCATTCCTAACAGATGTTGAAGACTGAGTCTGTTGGGATGTGGTTTGGCAGAATATTCAAAACAGGCAATTCTCAAATTGCTGAAAACTTGCGTGTTTGGGATACTTTAAAATAATTAGATATGCAAGAAATTTAGTTTGGCTCAGAAAGCTCTTTGAGCTGAATAGATCTCAGCTTGCAGTAAAAATAAATAAACAAAAATAATAAAGAAGATGCTAGTCAATACACTGAGATGCAAGTTGTTTAAACAGCAATAGGGAAAAGTGAAGTTTGTATCTCTTCTCTGGAGTCCATTTTAATGGAACACAGGCATAGATGAGTTTCAGGATTTTATATTCTAACACAACACCAAAACGAAGAAACAAGGCATTCAATCGGACCCCAGAAGCTAGCCTGAACCTTAGCAGTGGATATACCTGAAAAGGTTCTCAAAAAAAGATCTCTATCACCTCCGAGGAATCAGTAACCCTCTACTGATGAGGAAGCTCCTCACAAATTCTACAGCTCTTCTCTATTTCTTCTTACTTCACTCACATATGTAAAGTTCTTTTCCAACAGAAACAACAATTTCCTATCACTTTAAAGTAGCATAACCTTTTGTTCAATGTGTCAAGCATTTCTGCTTATGTCATGCAAAATTATGTTTATGCATTACAAATATTTGAAGCAAGGACTATAGATGCTATATATGATGAGGATAGATACTCAGAGATCCATCAGAAATTATCTTATGCCAAAACTTCATCAAATGCATCGATATTACCTAATATTATAGCTTAGTATCACAGTATATTACAGAGTATTGATATTTATTCTTCTGATTGTGTGGTTGATTGAAAGTGGCAGTTCTCTGTGAGAGCCAGATTGCACAATAATGGGGAATAGCTCAAAAATTAAAATTCAAAGTAAAACTTATACTGAATATATATGGCTTTTGCACCAACTTAACACTCCACTGCAAGTCGAACAACTGTAAGTCAGAAAATATCTGCACTATCTTGTTTTATATTTGGATTATAATCTCTAAAGGTAATGATAGTTATATAAATTTAAATTAGAACTTTGTATAATTACATTAAGTTAAATTACAATACATGCTACGATATCTTAAGACAGATCTTGGAAATAAAGTTTGAGAGGAAAGGTATATACTTTTTGCCCTCATGAAACTTGCATTAATGATTCAATTAGTATTTTGGTATGTATATACAATGTCTTACTGTATAATTTTAAAAGAAAAATAGTACAGTTCCCACCCATCCCAGGAGTGTATTAGCTGAGCCTGCACATGTAGGAACATTCACAACCCATTTTGTTTTTGTCTTTATTCCGAGAAAGTGTCTCACTAAGTTGCCTAGCCTGTGCTCACATTTGCTAGAATAATAGTCCTGCTTCACCAACACAACTATGATGATGGCACTCATTGGGAATCGAATCAGCTTGCACCTTGACCTTAATTTCCTAGTCGCCATACCTGAAAAATGCATATGTGCTGTTTAAGTCACATACAATCTACATTAAATCGGTATGAGTAAACTGAGAAATTATTTGCTCTTCATAATACTTATAACATTGCTTTCATGAAGTCCGATTTATTTTTAAATAATTGGCACCTCTCTTATTTTGTATCTAGGGATTCTATCTACTCTAATGTCATAGAGTTCAACTCTCCAAAAGATTTTTTTTTTTTTTTACAATGGGGAAGTAATTTGATGTGGCTACTTGTGCTATGACACAGATGACAATTACTCCTGTTAGAGAAAAGAAAATCACACAGTCTGCACACACCCTATGTGGGCATAATCCAAGTGCCATTGAAGACAGTGGTATGTGTGTTTTAGGTAGAGAAAAGCAGGTGGACGTTCCTGTGCAGAGAGAGTAGGAAGATTGCAAAGAACCATCATATTTGATATGATTAAGAGAAGACATGATCTGGTAGCAAACAATGAGATGGAAGAAGGAAGTCAGTCACAAAGGACCTGGAGCAGAATAATGAAGTACTTCAAGTTTATTCTGAATGGTTTTCTTCTGGTTTTTTGTTTTGTTGTTGTTGTTGTTGTTGTTGTTGTTGTTGTGGTTTTATAAATGTAATTTTTGTTCATTTGTAAACCATCTGTTTCTCGGAGTATCAGCCTCTTAGACGTTATATGGAATGACAGAAGTTATAGGCACTCATTGTCAGAATATTTTACAAGCTTCAAGTTCATGAACATTTATGATATAAGTGCTCTAAATATATCTTAAGTCACAAGGCATATCACAAAATTTTTCAACAAAGTAACACATGTACTATAGGGATTTGAGTTAAATGATTTAATTTTTACAAGTGGAAAGAGGACACTAAAAAAAAGATGAGGTACTTAAGATATGTTATGGGAGTCTCAGTTTCAAAGGTCAAGTTAAGACATAATTAATTGAGGGGAATTCTGAAGTGTGTTATTAATTTTTTAAATAATAATACGCTCTGAGTCAACTAGGAAGTTACAATCGTACCATGTGTCAGATGATAAATTCAGATACAGACACTGAATCAAGCCATGGAGGTTATATCGAAGTCCTTTAGAAATTTATGGCACTACTTTATTTCTTGTGAGTGAAATGCTGCTGCCTTCAGTCCTGCACTTTAGGAGTTTTTCAGAACAAGCTTCCAATTCCATGACAGGCCTGAAATGTCGAAGTTCTTTGGTTTTTGCATCCTCACCCAGTGGCTTCATCTTCACTTCATTTATTTCAACCGAAAGCTGACATTTGTCTAATATTATTTCTAGGTTATCCCTCCCAGGCTTTTGACCTTTATCCTCCAATCTGAAATGTCCTTTTCATAGGTCGTCCCTTTTCTATAATAGAAAACCTCTCTTTGGTAGAAGGGCCCCTTCCCTATTCATTGGAACAGAGAAACTTGAAGTTTTCCTCTAAATTTACCAACTTACTGCACCATTTTTCTTCATTTTAAGGAAAAGTAGTACATAACACTTTTAAAATATTTATATAAAATGTTAAATAAAAAATGTTTTGAAACGTGGTGGTACCCACCTGTAATCCCAGCACTGTGAGAAGCTAAAAGAGGAGGATTCCAAGTTCTAGCCCAGCCTGGGCAACTTAACTACTTAGGGAGACCCCCTATCAAAATAAAAAGTTAAGAAAAAAGATTTAATGATGTAGCTCAGTGCAAAGGACTTGAGTTCAATCCCCAGCAGTATAAAACCAACCAGACAAAATATGTAATATGCCATTCACAACTATTCTACATAGGATCAAGACTCACAAAAGGGAAAGACCTCAGGCTCAAACATGGGAAGTAGAGGTTTATAGCTACCATGCAGAATGAGGTCATGAGTAGACAGAAAATTATTAAGAGAAAACCATAAGGAAAGAATAGTTTTTACTAAGATAATTTGTTAACATTTTTACTAAAGAAGGTCAAAGGGATCAGACACCAAAGGTAGATGGACTTTCACTAAACTGATTTAATACAATTCTTGTTAAAAACACGATTACACTGATTAAGAACATGCCCAAGGAAGAGAGCTAATCAAAAAGAGGGCCTAAAGGAGATTGACTGATTAATTAAACAAGATCAAATTTTATCAAAGAGAGATTTTTCCAGTAAATTATAATTTTCCTTTTGTCTAGAAAATGTGCCTTACCACATAGTTAGCTTTTTATCAATCTAGAACTTAAAGAAAAGGAATTTATTAGCTCAATTATCAACCTTTCTCTAGATCCTCCTCTTCAACAAATGCAAAGTGGAATTAGAACCAGAAAATATGATGTTATGTGCAGGTTTCTGGAAATAATTTCCAAATTCTGCTTTTACCTATTTATTTTTTCGTGTCTGTTTCCACTTTCATAAACACGTTTCATTGCCAATATGTGTGCAAAACCATTTATGACTCAAAATCCCAGAAATTACTTCCATGTTCTTGATTTTTTATTTTTCCTGTTGCTTAAATATTTTCTTATTCTCTGACACAGATATATATATATATATATATATATATATATATATATGAGTTGAATTATTAAGAAGTATATGAGTTTGATGACTGATCCTCTTTATCTTCAACTAATATCATATACACAGTGATGTGCTTTTGAGGAGAAGTTTAGGTCTTAAACAAAATCAGTAAAGGGATTGTTTTGTTGGGTCATCTTCCTTCCTCTTATTTACATTCTTTACTTAGTCCTCTCTCTAAAACGTGGACTGTGTTTCCTGCACTATATAATTCTTTTTTTTAACCTAGTATTTCCCTTCTAGTAAAGCCTATTTTACCTTATCTAAAAAAGAAATCTTGATTCACCTGGACAACAGCACATATTCTATAAAAATCAGAAAAATATTCTACACATATTTCATGTGTTTATTTATTCCTGTAAAATTCAATTAGTAATCTGCAACTTCCTGACCCTTCATCACACCACTGGGCTCACTGAATCTTGACCTTTGATGATCTTGTCAACCTGTGTAGTAGAACTTGGGTAAATCACTTCTAATTCAATGTTACGTAAAGTCAGGGCCAACAGACATCATGACCTTCTCTCCCATGATAAGGTGCACATGTAACTCACCATGTATACAGGTCAGTGCATCTTACTGTAAAATCAGCAAGAAAAATATTACTTTCAAAATCACTAAAAGTCTATGTCCAGAAACAAGATCATTAATTAAGGAACATTTTTATTCTGTAAGAGCTTGAATATATTGTTGAAATCTTCTCCTTTTGCAAATAGATATATTTCTTCACTTTGGTTGCTAATCGCCTATATATTTCCCCCCTACCTATGGTAACATTGACTCCCTTTAGCAATTACCATTAGGAAAACAAAAAAGTGACTACACAGTGAGGAACTGTCTCAAAAAAGCACTAACTAAAATATGCAAGTTTTTACTAAATATATGAACTATAAGGAGAAAGAAAAGTGATTACTGGAGCCAAAACTATATGTCAGCAGTCTAAAGAGTTAAGCAAAGCACTAGTGTTAGCTTCTACCTTAAGGAATCTTAATTTTGAGATGCATTTTCTTGAGGAACCTTTCTAGTACTTGCTCAAATTGCTCTTTTTCATTAAGAAAGTGGTATATGTACACAATGGAGTACTACTCTACCAAAAAGACAGACAGATTTGAAGCCTTTGTAGGTAAATCTCAGGAAAAATCCAGAAAGCAGGCATTCTATGAAAGCAATGGGCATGACAGAGGGACTTGGGGGGAGGGGGTGGCGGGGAAGGTGTGGGGGAACCAAAATGGGGAGGGGAAGGGATCGGAAGGTAGACGTGATACAGATGTGCACATAGTACTCAGGCTCCGTGTAACCATTATGAATCATTAAACTATAGCAATGCAAATTTGGAGATTGTTCTTCGGTAGAATTTGATATTGTTTTGTAATCCTGATAACTTTGCACTGACAGTTACCGCTTTCAGTCCTTGCCTCAATTCTAATGTTCTACCCCTTTTTCTCTACACTTGCGAGTACCACATGAATCCATGTTTCTCCTCACCATTTCTTGGGGTGCAGAAGCCTAGAAAATTGTCCTTGGGCCAATTACTTTCCTTAGCAATTGCTATTCGGTTAATTTTGTGCCATTTTGAGGATGATACTATGCCAAGCATGGGAATATTCTGAGAAGCAGAAAGAAATGGGCGGGGGGGGGGGGGGGGGGGGAACCAAACAGACCAATAGAAGAGTAAGAAGGAGAAAGAGGAAGAGACGGAAAAATGGAAGGGAGGGAGGGAGGTAGGAAAGGTGACAGTCTGTTATTTTAGATTCTCTCAAACCTATTTGGATCTAGCTGTCTACCCTGCACTTCAAGGTTTGGCTCCTAAGGTAAAAATGAAGGAAGCATGCCTATTTTTAACAGATTTCCTCTCTTATTCCTGTTCTTCATCTTTCTCTCACCTGCATTTGCCTCAGCCCAACACTGAGTTATCTTTTGTGAACTTTCCTTCTGAAGATTTCTCTAATTATAAGTACCAACACTCAAAATCACCATTGATTCATTTATCTAAGCTACACTGAGCTATTCTAGGCCCTGAAGTCTGAGTAATTAATGAAACGCAAAAGATTTCTGATCTGATATAGTATACTTTCTAGAGTACAGAAGCAGAATATATTATTGTAAACTATATTATATTTTATACTATATTATATTTAGGAGTAATGGAAATTTTTCTGTGATGGTGACATTAACCTGAGATTTTAATCACAAGAAAGAGCCAAACACGTGAAAGTAATGGTAAAGAAGATTTCAGGCAGTGAATTCAGTCTGTGTAAAGGCTTTTTCAATGGAATTATTTAAAGCTGAAGAAACTAAGAGAATATGTGACAGAGTGGAACCAGGGAGGGGAAAAGTTTATACAACATGGTAGCAGTCAGGGCATACAAGAGTGTAAACCAGGGATAAGTGCTCAGATGTTATATACTTCAATGAAAAGCCACTAGAAGGACAGACATTTCAAACTATATTCCCAGTTGAATTCTGAAAATGTGGTTCTTTAAACATTTTCACAATATCTTCTCATATCGTTAAAAAATTTAGTGATCTAAAAGAACTTTTGCTCTTGTGTTTTGTATCATATATAAATTAAAATGAAAAGATTTGAAATTAATCAATGTTAAAATAATAAATTTGTTACATGTTAGCAAAATTATAAATTTTAATGAGAAAGAGCTGTGTTTTTTCAAAATAATGAGATTAACTGGCATTGTCATTACTTTGTTACAAATTTCTGTAAAATTTATCTGAGAAGAGAATTACTTTTTTTTCTGCCACTCCACTAAATATATAGTGATTACTTTTTGTGTTAAAACATATGAAAAATCTGTCTTATCACATATAGTTGGTAAAGGGCATATTTTAGTAGCCATTTAAAAATAACTATTTTCTCTCTCTATTCCTACATCCAAATCTACAAGAGGTTTTTTTAAAGCTAACTGCCAATTCTGAATTTGAAAGCATGCTTAACTTATAATCCACTGTGTCATTGTAAAACATGGTCTATGCATGATGTATCTTATATTTTGATGATTTTATGCATCTGAATATCTTATCCACTTGTAATTTCATAATATGTAGAGTATTCAGTAGAAAAATACAAGTTATTCAGGTCTTTTTGATATGTTTCATTAAATATTTATTTAAAAATAACATTTGATAGTGTCACTGATCACATGAGATGCATTTAAGTGTGGAGCACTTGGTCTAGTTTTAAGATCTTCAAACTTTCAATCCTCCTATTAAAACTCAAATATTGACTAAATTATCATCATTGGTTCTCCTTACACTGACAATCTTGCTTTATTTATAATAGAGAAATTCCTGTACCTAAACAACCTCAATATTTGTGTCATTCTTTCAAGTAAAAATAGGGTTCTATAAATAAGAGGCAATTAATTTCCCTCAGAACATGAATAACTAAGGAAGTATTTACTTTGAAACAACTATCTGAACGTCATATACAGCAAAAGTTCTTCATGTGTACTTCCCATTTGGTTATATGGCCTACGTAAATGACATGCACTTATCAGTTAAAGTTTTAAAACCTCAATGTTTTCCTGTCTGGCTTCACATACCATTCGTAAGTTCTACTTGCCTCTCTCTAACTGTGCGTATACAGTGGTGACAACTGCAATGACAAGGAGTAGAGTTTCAGATCATTGCTCTCAAGTGGGTCAAGCCCTGGATGTTTACATTTCATTCTGTTCACACTATCTGCAAAGTCCACACAGCAAAAAAAAAAAAAAAAAAATCAAGCAATTCTTTAAGATTAATATACCAATAGTTTTGAACTTAAAGACTCACTGAGTCTGCAATTCTCAATGATACTCATTTCCCTCAAGTATTTGAATCTTACTTTAAGGATCGTAAGATTAGCTAATAATTAGAAAATAAAGTCGAGAATGGAAGAAACTAAGAAAATTTGTATACTTTCATGGAGAATAAATGTGGTGTTTAACTCGAAAAGACGTGGATAGAATTATAAAGTACCAAATATCACTGTTTGATTCTATTACTTATTTATTGTTAAGCAAAAAAAAATATTTGAAATATTTCCTACTATCTGTCCCATTCCCACGTAGACTAGCTTAATGAGAAAGAAAAACACACTGGGTGATATTTCAACTTAATGCTTCCTGTCTGTAAGAAAAGAGTTTTTGTTATTGTTCTTATAGTACTTGGCTAACATTTTTGAGGAGTTAAAATGTTTTGATAATCTTACAAAATAAATAATATGCATTTGCTAATTTTATAGATGAGGAATCTGAAGATCACAGATGTTAAATAATTTTGCAATAGTCAGATACAGGTGACACATGCAGAAGACCATAGTACAAATCCAAGCATTGTGACTCTGTGACTCCTCTCCTGTCTCCTAAGCTCTTCAACTCAATACATTGGTGTTGGTATTGCTATTGTAATCCTTCCCAGTTCCCCCTCTCACATTGAATTTATTCATACCATCTGCTGGGATATAATGTACTCTTAAAGATTTTGATTCCATTTAACTCTGGGCACTTGACTCTTCTTATCTCCAGAAGTGCCTGTCCCTATTTTATGGCAGTATCTTCAACCATTTGCATAAATGTAGGAGCTTCTTTCCCACAAAAATTAAACTGTTACACACAATTAATCCTCCCATAAGTAAAAAGCCTAAAATAGTCTCAGTTGTTAACCTCCTTGTACAGAGCACTCTACTCAACTTCTCACCATACTCAACTTGTGAAGATCTCTACAATGTATCTTCCATTAATTCCTTGTAAGCAAGAGTCTCTCTCTCCCAATTTGTTAAGTGTCCCTTAATGGCTATCACATTGTTTTCCTTGTCTCAGTATTGAATCACTATATTTCCCAAACCAAATATACTTGGAACTGTCATGGGGATGACAAAAACAATCGTTGAATTCTTTGAACCAGTTTCATTACACATCCCCTCCCTAAGTTCCTGCTCAGTCAGGATCCTTGTTGAGCGTTAACATTCTGAGACAAAATACCATGAGACTCTTCTAACTCTCAAAATCTCTGGTATCGTATTGATATAGTCTCCAAGAAAACTAATCCATTCTTCAAGAGTGCTCACAGACCTAAACCTACAGTGACTTCAAACATTCTATATTATCACTGATTCTACACAGAGTAAAATCTGGCACTGTAAGTCCTCACAATAAATCCTCCTCAAATGAGTCTGAAGTAACCTACCCGGATGCTGCTCTCACCCTGTTCGGGTACATTACTTTGAAGATATTTACCTAATTTTATTTAATTTTTTCTTCTATCACTTGCATTCTGTCACAGCCACTAACATTCCTTTCTTATATCTAACCTAACACGGAATTTCTATGTTTTCAATTCGCTGTAGTGCCTTTCACTTAGAAATTCTCAAAAGCATCTGAGGATTTCATTACTTTCCTATGTAAAGTTGGAGCTGCTATTGGAGTTCAGATCGCAGTGTCTCAATCTTGGTGACTCTGCTTCTGATCCTCCCACATTACATTTATTTCCACCTGTAAAAGTAGTTACTATCATTTATGGCTGAATCTACTAGTACTCTTCTTTATTTTTCTTAAGTAAATGTGACTTACACAGTTGGGGTAAAATCATTTACAATTTTTAACAGTCTCATAAATTATTCCTCCTATTGGCAAAGGTTTAAAAAACAGAAGAGATTAAATTACCCTTTTAAAATGACAGACAGGTCTAGGAAATAATATCGCCTTTTCTTTTCAGAGGACCAACGCAATATAATAAGTGTTACAATTCTAAAAACATACTACAGTTATTTAAAAATTGAAAGACTAAAAAGATTTTATAAAATTTAATTGAAGAAGATACTGTTACTAAGAATGCGTTCTTTCAATGCTCCCTTGGTTTTTCACTCACGTAAATTTTCTGAAAATCTTTGTTGTCCTGTAACTTCTAGATGAAACGAACACAGGTTTCTCTGGTGACAAATAAAATGATGCTATGTTGGTTCCTCATCACCATCATATGCGTGTTGGCACAGTTTAGATATTTAGTTGAACCAAACTTAGAATTTATTTTCATGTGATTTTAATAAATTGCTGAAATACTTCCTATGACTAGTAGGTGTAATTCACATGTAAATTCTTTCAAGATTTGTAATTTGGACTTTAAGTACTTTAACTTACACTGCAGCTAAATGAAATATTTAAGCTAACTTTTCTTACCAATATAAATAAAATCATTTACATCAACAAGCAGTTTCTATATTAATTCTGGCAACACTAACTTCCTTTCATTTAAGTGTAATAATATTTAAGAGATATTTCACTGGAGACTTTGAGCAGTGTGATGTTAATAATTTCTTGTGAAAACATTTAAAATTAAATATAAACTTCTATTCTAAATATACATTTATGAAAGATTATTGATACCACTTTAGATTCCTTGATATCTTCACATAGTACATTTGGTGCAGTAAATGAGGCTTCTTTTTTGTGTCAATCAGAAAGGCTAAGTTTATCATTTGGTAACAGGCAACTCTCAAGTCTAAGTGAGAGAAATCTAAAATGGTATAGCACTAGCTCACACCCCATGTCTAATTACAGGCCTGATATGCAGATGCTCATAGGCCATAATTGGTCATTGGAGCCCAAGTCTCATTAGAAAGAACCATCCCATTATGATTGCCCTTGGCATCTGGAAATATGGCCTGATAACTGATGACCTGTCTTTCCTTCTCTCCAAATTAATTCTATCATATTTCTGATTTCCAAAGTTTCTCCATTGTTTTCATTCTTTCTTCCTATTTCTAACCCTTTGGTTCCATCTGACTATGACTGAAGATGAATTCATTGGATTATTAACTCTACTTTTAATAGTTTCCAATAGCTACTAGAGGTGGAAGGAAAGAGTATTGTTTTTCAAAATATGAAAAGATATGTGTTTTGAAGATCACTGCACTTTTAATTAAGTACTCAGTGCTTGAATAGCATATCATTTCTGTTCACAATTCATAGGCCATAACTGGTCACAAGACTCCATGCAATAATAATCCAGGAAATACATTATGCTATCAGTCTGGGTTTTAGAGACAAAAACAGTGAATAGCAGTCACAGGAGACAGACCATTCTATTTGGTTTGAAGTTATTTGCTTTATTTTGCAAGGTTAATGTCATATTCCCACTATCACAGAGACGTAAATCTAAAAAAAGTCCACTTTTATTTTTAAAAATTCTCTTGTTAATTCACTAATTCTATACTCCCATTCATTTGAAACCCAAACCTTAAAACCTCTGATATCTAAATAATGAATAATAGTCACTCCTTTAGGTCTAGCTATGATCCTCTCCAAGTTGGTCCAGGGATAATATTAGAAAACTTTATGTCCCTTATCAAAACAAACCTACAGTGGTAAATGCGAAACAGGCCAATTAAAGCAAAAGCACTCTTATTCACAAATGAACCAAAAATACAAAGATATTATTTTTCTATAGCAAAGACAAAAATCTCATGAACAAAATCAATCCAAGACCCTTTATGATTGTCATTCGAGAATCTCAGTTTAACCTGTTTCTACCCTTTGGAAGGGCTGGACTTTAGATTCTTTTTACCCTTAGAGCTGCTAGCTCTGCCTCTCCATCTACTTTCTGTTTCTGTTACTATAAGAGAATATCACAGAAGAGGTAATTTGTAAAAAATAGAAGTTTATTTAGCTGCTGTAGGCTGGGAAGTACAAGAGGACAGTTACCATAACCAATGGGTGATTGCCTTCTCCCTACAAATCATGACAGTTCAAAGAGTGACACACGGTATGACAAAGAAAGCTACTAGAAAAAGTCCACTTTCGGGGATGGAGAAATGGCACAGTGGCTAAAGCATCTGACTAGCAAGCACAAGGCCCTAGTTTCAATTTGCCAACACCACATAAAGCTGTATGTGTTGGCACAGGCCTATAATCCCAGCACTCAGAACGCTCAGGCAGGAGGACTGCCAAGTCCAAAGCTAGTCTGGGCTCCATAGTGAGTTCAGGACCAGCACGGGCTACAAAGTAAGACCCTGTCTCAAAAAGATTCCACTTTCATTTTTAAAAAAATAACTCTCTTGAAAATTCATTAATTCAACCTATGTATGGATTATTTCCTTCCTGACGGTAATGCCTTCAAGACTGAACTGTTTCCAAATGTCCCGCATCGAAATACCATTAACATATAAATGAGAAGTTTAATTTTCCAACTGGGTCTGACATATTGAAACAATAACAGCCTCCAAAAATATTTTATTACTTTTATAATTTTATCAATTCTAAAGTAGACATTAAAAACTATGATTTGAAATTAACTACTTGTTTACATAAAGTCAGGAAGACAAGAGCTAAATTTCAGATAGCTCCTTATTTATTTATTTATTTTTAGCTTAGGATCATGATCTTTGTTGGGAGTGTAACTCTTTCAAAAACACAGCTTCTAATTTATTTGATGGTATGTAGTTCCCTATGCCATGAGTTACATCCACAGTTCATTTTGAAATGCCTATCTCTCAGCTACATTAAGTCAATTTAACTTACTGCTTAACTTATAATGGGATTATACCGAATAAACCATAATAATTAGAAAATAATAGAAATCAGAAGTTCACTTAATGTCTAATATACTGAACAACATAGTCATAGCTTAGCAACAGAGAGTAATGGATGTTTGCTTATTTTTGAGACAGCATGGCTGACTAAAAGTGCAGCTCACTGATGTTAGCCAAAATAGAAGAACATGACACAGTAAGCCCACAGTTATCCCAGGGGAAGGATCAAAACTCAAAGTTTAAAATATAGTTTCTACTGAAAGTGCATTACTTTTCCACCTTGGTATAGTCAAAAATAGTTCAGTGAAACCATCAGAATTCAGTAACTGTCTGTAAGAATATGGTAATATTCTCTGACTTAGTGAATTACATATTTCTTATCCTAAGTTTCTTTTCCCTGAGGCATTTTGTCCATTCAAAAGCATGTAACTCCTGTAACCTAATCTATGAAGAGGTTTCTATGATGCACGTGACAGCAAAGCCCAGGACTGTTCCTACTCTATAGCTAAGAGTTGATCAATTTCTGTGATTCAAGTAATTTTTCAATAATGTCTTTGCCCAGGGTTGAGAACCAAACACTTTTTCTAATCACCTAAAATTCGTGGCATTCATGGACTTTTCTCAGCTACTTTCAATCTTGTTTACAAATCTGCTGATTATTTTTTGTATTCATCTCTTTTTTGTGCTTCCTAAATTTACCCAACAATAGTAAACACACATTACAAATATCTTGCATCCAGAACATTTTCCCTAAAGTCACAAAGTTGAAAGATGAATTATTTATCTTGCCAACAATCACACTTGACTGGTTACCATGCTTCTTCATGACAACTTACAAACAGCTCTTTAGTGTCCAGTAGCAGTTTCCCTACCACCTAAGCAAATACCTTAAAACTATATGAATTTTGTCAATTAGTCATATTTGCTGGCTTCCGATATCAAATGTGTATCCGTTAAAATAATATAATTTAAAAATCTTCTTTAATATTTCAATATTTTGAGATAACACTTTAGGTTTTGCTCTTCTTTTCTACTGTGTATTTGGCAAAAGTGAACTAGTCTGATGGAGTAAGTTTTTAACTACTGTTGATTATCTTCTGAAGTACTTTTCAATTGCTTTCTCAAAAAGTACCATGTGCTCAATAGCCTTAAAAGTGCATGTGTATTACCTAATGGATTTTGTGGGTCAGGGCCTGACTATAGTCTACCTGGACCCTCTGTTCAGGGTGTCAAAGGGGTCAATTAAGGTGTCACACTGCATCTCTTCTAGAGTTCATATCCCCTTTGTCAAATCCATATCAGTGTTTTGTGGATGTAAGAATAAAGTCTCTCTTTGATTGCTGACTCCTAAACAGAGATTTTGTTACATGGCACTCTTAGAGGCAACATTGAGACTCACTTTGTTATGACCAAAAGAATTTCTCTTTTAAGTGATTATAATTTACTCAGGATAATCTTGATTAATACAAAGTCAATTCACTAGGGACTGAAATTCCATCCCTTGAAATTTAGCATAATACATAGCTCTACATCATCCGATTGAACATTGCTTTATTGTACTTCACAGTGATTACATTTTTAAATTAAAGTTCTGTATGAATGCTATGACAAGCAAGTCTATCTGTACCATTTTTCCAATAGTGCCCACTTCTATCTCTGCATGGCATTTTGGTAATTCTCGCAATATTAAAAACTTCTTGTTTCCTATTATATCTATTATGGTGAGCTGTAATCAGTGATCTTTGATATGATTATGCACATTTTGGGACACCACGAATCTCACACATATACAAGAGAGCAAATTTAACTGATAAATGTTGTGTGGGTTCAGTAACTGGCTATTTCTTTATCTCTCTCTGTGCCCTTAAGCATTACTATTCTGTAAGACACAGTAATAAAGCAAATAAGACCATGAATAACCTCTACAATGTCCTATGTGTGCTCACATAAAAGGAAGAGCCACATACTTCTCACTTTATAGCCAAAGCTAGGAAGATAAGGCTTAGCCTTGAAGGTATGTCAAGAACCAAGACGGGCCCAAAGCTAGGCCTGTTGTACCAAACTTAAAAGTTCTGAATGCAAAGAAATTCTTGAATGAAATAAAAAGTGCTATTTCAATGAACACAAAAATAATAAAGAAGCATAAAGTCTTGTTCCCATGCACTTCCACCATTGTCGGACATCCGTTAATGGACAGAAATTTCCCTTCTTGGATTTTAGGTATTCTGTCCAGAACTTAAAAAGAAACTAAGACACAAAAATAATAGAAAAAGATAAATGCAGTAAATTATAGGTCTTGATTATGGATAAACATCATTATACTGGAAGATGACACCTAGGATATTCATAGCTAGACAGTAAAAGCCAATGTCTGCCTTTCAACTTTCAAAGACAGGCTGATTATCTTTATGACTTTGATGAAGCTAGTGACTTTAAATAGAAATCAATGCTCATGCTCCCTCCATGTAGGGTATCCTAGAGTCCTTAAGAATTATATTGAGTTTACCTTGCAAAGGTTCCACAAATGGCACAATGTGGTCTGGATTATAACACATATGCTGAGGATGTGGCTTATTGAAGATTTCAATTTTGCAATTGCAATCAATATATTGCTCAAAAAAACAAGTTATTCAAAATATTTCTGCTCATTGATAATATACCTATTCACCCAAGAGCTCTAATGGGGATTATACTGAGGTGAAAGTCATTTTTATGTTAACACAACAGTCCATGAATCAAAGAGTAATTTTGACTTTCAAGACTTACTATTTAATATATGTATCTCATAACAGGCATGGTGGTTCCCACCAGTAATTCTAGATACTCAGGAGGCTGATATAGATTCATGAGTTTGATGCCAGTGTGGGTAACTTTGTGAGACTCAGTCTCAAAACAAAAATATAAAATGGTTGTGAAAGCTCAGTTTGAGGTCTTCAGTTCAATATGCAAAACCATAAGAAGGGGACAGATAAGAAAGTTGATTAATGAATTTCTTAAGGCTACAGTTCTGATAGTGATTCTTCTGAAGGATTTGAGTAAAGTAAATTGAAATTTTTTTCTGGAAAGGATTCACCATTGTTAATACCATTAAGAATACTCATGATTATAAGGTAAGTGAAAACATCAATACAAACAAGACTTTGGAAGAAGTTAACTACATCCCTCCTTAATGATTTGGAGAGGTTAAAGACTTCCATGGAGAAAGTAAAATCAAATACAGTGCAAATAGCAAGAGAACTAGAATTAGAAATGGAGCCTGACGTTTTAACTCAATTACTGCATTCTAATGAAAACATTTTAACAGATGAGTAGCTGGTTACCAAGTATAAGCAAAGAAAAAAATTTATTGCAATATTCTCTATTCCTAATGAAGATACTATGAGAATTTTAGAAATAACAGCAAAACATTTAGAATATCAAATAGACTTAGATGAAAAAGCAGCAAGTTTTCAAAAAATGTCTCCAAGTTTAAATGAAGGGCTACAGTGAGCAAATGCTGTGAAATACCTTTTCTTGCTCTCAAATAGAGAAATAGCTCATAAAAGAGTTACTCGATATTGCAAAATTCATTATTGTCTAATGTTAAGAAATTACCACAACTGTGCTAATTTTCAACCACCACTGCCATAACCAGTAAACAACCATCAACATGGAGGCAAGATTCGCTACCAGGAAAAAAAAAAAATAGAACTCAGTCATTTAGATTTGTCTAACACGCATTGTAAGAAGAAACATGAGAATGTTCTAGTTTCTTGCTCTGTCAGTGTTTTGCTCAGAATTGACTTCTGCTCAAAATTCATAGGACAAAAGTCTGATGTCTTCACCAACCACAAGAGGACATATACTGTAACCCTAACAGAGTTCAGAGATATTTAGTCATCCATTCTGCCTTTCTAATTTCTTAGCCTCATCAACCCCAGAGATCAGCACTTTCTACATGATGACTCTAGACACTCACATCCTGATCTTAGTTTATGCGACAAATACCAGCTATGGGTAACAGAGGTAGTACTTAATCCAGTTACCCTGTGCTTCATTGACTGCACTGAGTTATTTTTTGAAAGTACACCATGAATAAGTAGTGTAATGTCAATTGTCAAAGGAAGAGAGACTAAAAAAAAATCTTTTAAGCATAATAAGTAATCATTTTAGTCATTTCATCATTGTTTCATTGATCAACAAGTATTCATCACATATTTCAGTTTTATACTTCAAAACTGATATAAAATCTATATAATGACACAATCTTTTTTTTTAAACCAACAGTCTTAGTTAGTTATTCATTGCTGGTACACATTACCTAAAACCCACAACTAAGGGAGAAACGATGAATTTTTGTTCACTATTTCAGGAGGTCTCAGTACACTCATGGGCAGATGGAAATGGCAGGAAGCATCTGGAAGAGAACAGCTGCCAAAGCATCACAAGAGAGTCAGCGGACTCCAGAAGACTCTCGTGTCTCTATGTGTATCCTTTCAGGCCACACATCTGAGATCTAGTCTACCACACTGCTACTCTCTACCACATACCTATAATCCATCCCTTCTGATCAGGCCTCACATTCCAGCACATTAAACCCATAACATCCATACACATGATGCTTTGGGAGACATTACAGATCTCACCCATAACACCAATCCTAATATAAATATGTAGAAGTAACTTTTGAAATGTTATACCTAATAATAAGAGCAATAAGACCAGGAATTATCATCACCCTAGCATCTGTTCTGTCTATGCTTCTTAATAAAGTTTAACTTCATTCTACCATGTAAGGAACATGGCTAGGTTTTGCCACAGAAATGTTGGATCTCTGGCTTAACAGCCTAATCTAACTGATACACCTCAAATCAGAACCTTTGTCCTCATTATTAGAAACTTCAAAACACACAAAGAGGATCAGCCCCATCTTCTGCCTCCTCAATTTCTTAGCTTCATCAACTCCAAATATTGGCAGTTTCTACTTGACCTCTCCAGTCACCCACATCCCTGTCTTGGTTGGCAGAACACATTTGTTTCTCAAGCTTTTTTTTTTTTTTTAACTTACTAAAATGTCACAGCACTTCCTCCCTATACCTTAATTTCAACGGATTACTCACCGGGTCTTTGCACATGCTATAGCCTCTGCGAGGGTGTTTCGCTCTAGACACGTGCATGGCTAGTTCATCTTCAGATTAAACATCACCTGGTAATAGTGGCACTTCCTGCCTATCAGAGACAAAATGATACGGTTCCATGAATAAGTTTCTTAATAACAAAGTTCACTATCTAAAGTCATTCATTTAACTTTCTAATTATTTCTTGTAAAGCAAGGAAATTTTGTTCTAGTTTATTATATTCTACAAGCATATACCAGTGAACAGTATCTTATCAGTAGAAAATTACAAAATGTGTGTCAAACATGTGTGTTATTTTTATGACTGATTTAAAGGATTCATAGAAAAAGGGCCCTGGTAAAAGTGTTGAGTGAATTAATAAATTAATAATAAATCATTTGGGCAGAAACAGTGAGAAAAATGTACTGCTTTCTAGCACACTACAATGAAGTTCAACAGGGACAGAAGTCCAGGCAGACTGAGTGCAGGTTACTGAAACATGCCTGATAAGCAAAAGGGAGAAACATCTTTATCCAAAAAAACAACAGGAGTCTAGAAATCACACAATGACTTTCAAACAAACTAAATGACAGCTGAAAAGATAAGATTAAAGCAGAAAAATAAGACAAACAAAAATTTGCTAAAGAAACTGAGAAAGAATGACTGGAAAATTTGACAGAGATCTTTCTTCCTTTCTTCCTTACTTTCTAGCAACAGAGAGAAAACCAATTCATTCCCACTACCCCTGTGTTGTGGATTGAAATGTAAGTCTGAAAAGCTATATAAAGTTATGACTTGTTCTACAGATATGTCCTTAATATACTGTTAATGGGAAAAGTTAATAGGTTCTATATATGGTAAATGTGCTCTTTTTTATTAAACAGAGGAGAATATCACAATATTATAGTTTGGTTCCTCAGAATGGCAAAATATAAAAAGATTAACTCACGATTTAATTTTCCATTTTGTTCTATAATAATTATAAAATAAGGAGCTGTCACACATCAAGAATGACTAGCTTGGAGTAAAACATTCAAATTATCCACATGTATCTGGACATACAAAAAATATACATTGATAAATACCAGGTGAGAAAAGTAAATCAAGATCAAAAGTCACAATATCCATTATATATTAAGTATGTCGTGATATAGCAGGCATAGTCTGTAAGATGAGAAAATGGTCTGCTCATTTCAGAGTGAATCTTAAAGATTCACTAATACAGTGACAAAGGACAGGTCTTTTACTAAAGGCACCTAGTACTTAGTCTTCTTGTTAAGTGTTAAAGCTCAAAATGAGTTTGACAGAAACAGGAGTGTATATTTAAATTCTTCATCAACCAAGTATAACAAAAAAAGAGTTATATTTCAGGGATGCCCTAAAAATCTAACATATTTATATTAAAATCTGTTTTGCTTTACCTTAATTCTTTCTTATTTGTGAGCAGAATTAATAATGTAGGTGCTTTATTGCAATACATCTATTAACCAAATACATAGAACAGAGATTATTAACAAGAAAGAATAACAAACCACGCAGTTGAAATTCTATAGTCCAGGCCACCTTGCTAGCCTTCTGTATTGTTGCAAGGAGCCCAGTGCCTAGCACTTATCAGTATTGTCTTAATCTTCTGACGTCATCATCTTGGAATTCTTAACAGTATTCAGATAGAAAGTCTGTGTTTTCACTTCCTGTGCACTGAGCTCCACAAATTACAAAACTGATCCTGCAAATAGCACAATTTGTCATCTATATTGTTCTAGCTTAAGAGGGAATGCCACATAAGCAAACTCAACAGAATAATTAGTTACATAAATACAGGTATTCATTTTAATGTTGACTAAAGTAGATATTATTTTCAAGGGAATGGAAATTTTAATTTAAAAAATATGGTTTGTAAAGAATATATTATTTCTTAACATTTGTGTGCAACGATCTGTACTTACATGTATTGTTAGCTTCAAGGTGTGCTAAAGATTGGTTCAGTAATTTACTAATATAAGAAAACTTTTATTTGAACAGTTGAGGTTGGCAAAATTATAAAATACCATAGAATTTTTAGAATTGGGCAAAGTTTGTGAGTAGATTTTGTGTTATGATTTGTGACCACAAAACTATTACAGGCAGCTTTTGAATATTATGAAAGTGGTAAGAAGCAATTGTACAATATTACACTTATTCACTGCACATTAGATTGACCCAAGTAATACGTGTGCTTCCTCAGCATTTTTCACAAAGCCTCTAGAAAGGTGGAGCTTCAGGATGGCTAAGGTATTCTTTAAGGAGAACATTTTTTTAAAAATATGAAATGAACATGAGACAGGACTGATTTTGTTTTTCCTAATAGAAACACAGCTGAGCTTCAGAAATGTGATAACCTCTCAGAAATCCATAAAGAACTGAATGTATATGCAATTTTAAAATACCTCAGGAAATGTTCATGAATATCTTTTAATTCCAAATCATTTAACTTGCATTTAAACATGCTAGCCTTGCAAAATCCTATTGGTAATTTCATTGGTACAAATGAAACAGAAGTAAATGATAAGGGATTTAGGGAAAAGTCAGAAAATTAAAATTATTGCCTTTAGGAAAATACACTATTATAATATAGGAAACTTCATACAGTTTATCTACCAAAAAAATCATTTCTTAAGATTTGAATTTAAGCAATTAGTGAAGAAACCAATGTGGGAATCTTTACTGCTTTACTTATTAGCTGGCAGAGAGCAAGTTACACAACTTCTCCCAGCAGTACTCAGCCCGTCTGCAAACTGGGGAGGGTGAAATAGGAGGTTTTTTTTTTTTAACATTGTTTGACGATTAAACAGGAAAATGATTGGTATGTTGTAAATGTACAAGGGATGCTACCTACTCTGCCTGATCTTTAGTCATTTTTTATTTATATTGCTACGGTTTAAGCATTTGTCAATTACACTATTACTTGTTTGTTCAAATGACAGCAAAGAAAATCCAGGGTGTTCCTCTCTCCACTCTCTTCATAATATTCTAAATCTCAGCTCCTCCAATTTTGCCCAAGAATTTGATTTCTTCCTTCTCTCAGCCTCTGGCTTATCAGTTAAAGTGGAGGAATACTACCAAGTGGGGAGTCAAAAGGAAACACTTCCTAGTCAACTTTGAAAGAAATCAGCAAGCATAGCTTTCCATGACTACTATGATTGTCTACCATTTACAATTAACTTTGGTATGTAAATAAAGTAAAAAAAGAGTCTTGGTTTTCCCTTTCCAGACACTCCAGAAGCTTCCTCTTGCTCTACCAAATTGACTGGGCCATGGCTAGAAGACAATGAGATAGTGTCCTGCTGTGAGTAAAGTAAAGCCATGGGGTCAGGAATTATAGAAAAATATAGTGACAGAGATGCATTATGAATACAGAGGATATTTCACATACACCATTAGTTGATGAGATATATAGTGTTTACCTAATGAATAAATGTACTTTCTGAGGAGTTTGGATGGCATTGCTATGGGAAGATGAACAGATCTAAACAAGTTTGATAAATACTGATCTGAGTGGAAGTCTTTATGTGTGTTTCACACAGATGAATTCTACATGAATCTCACCAGTGTGGTTACTTGTCTTGAGATACCTGAAAGAAGAATCTTCATAAGGAAGTTGCTCCTCATTCCTACAGAAGGTGCCTTGAGGACAATGCTAAGGGACCAGGTGCCAACAAATGGCAGATCTTCTTTCTAAATCTTAGAACACGAGGTGCCGCGGATAACTGTGCAGACTCAGAGAGCAGCGTCCCCTCCACAATAAAGAATTTTAGGAAAATTGTCACAGTCTAGTACTTAGATGACTCTCAATAGTTAACTAATGATAATAGTATCTACTTAGATTTTGAAAAAATTACAAGAAATCGTCAAAAGTGAGTCATACTTCTCTTCACTGTGAGAAGCATATACACATATACACATTAACACACACACACACACACACACACACACACACACACACACATATATATATATATATATATATATATCACATTCATACAAAATGCATGATTTCTGGAAAGTCAACACAAACTATTTTAAATATTAAAATGCACACCTATGTAACTGGACCTTTATAACTAAATTATTTTAGTGATTGTGTTTAGCCTTATCCTGATTGACTTAGATATGAATTCCTCTTTAAAATATTTCCACTCAAAGAATTTATTCAATGTAGTTACTGTGGATACGGAATGATGCCAATGGTGAAAACACAGAGAGTGATCTCTTTCCTGTCTTCCTCTATGAAAGACTTTCCATTTAGGGTTACAAAGCAGTGAGCCAAATTTTTATAGAACATTTAGAACATAGTCAAGGTTATTGCTGGCCTTAACTTTTTGAACTTAAAGAGTTCAAAATACTAAATAAATATATTCACAATAGATACATATCACTGTTTTTGTTTGAAAAATATTTTAAAGCAATTACTACTCCTTCTAATCAATAAAATTTTAAAATATAATCAATATTAAATCTTTTAACTAAGCCCAGGTAGCCCACAAGTCAGTAATTTTTCTTTATCTCTCTCGTTTCTTTGCAATTTCTTCATTGATGGAACACTTGCAAAAACACACCAAGAATTAATATCATGAAGCTGTCCCAAGTCTCATATCCGAAAGAGCATATGCTTATCATATTCTTTAAGAATTGCATGGATTGCATTTGTTGCATACTATGTATAACACAGACCCCTTAACTCATTTATTGATTAATACAGACAATGCTTCTTTGCATTTTCAGTGTGTAGCATCAAGACTGAAACTGATAGAAATCCAACATGTAAGTTTTTCTCTATGCTTTGAAGTTACTATGCTTTTTTAGGCTTTTACCCATTTAAGATATGTTAAAAAGTATGTTTAGTTCTAAATAAATTTATAATACTGAATACATTATAATACCAAATCCAATTCTTTTGAAAATTTGTATCTTCATGTATGGGCTGATATTAATATTTAAGTCACATTTTTCTTAAATATTTAGTGTATGTAGTTTCTCAGTTAACGATGGTATTTATAGTCCAAGGAAATGCTCTACAATGTAACTGGAACACATTGTTTTCTGTCAAAACTATTTTAAGGTCATTTCTTCAGAATACAAGATAAACTCTGCATGTAATACATGGTCTGTGAAATGGTCAATAATCTCTCCTCTCCCTACTTCTTCATACATATCTCAAATCTGCAGTCAGCTCCTGTTTCATTTCTCATGCCATTAACAATAGCATCAAATGCCCTTGAAAGATAGAGAACTCATCGAGATATGTTCCATGAATGCTGGCCTGAAGACCCAGGCCTGTAAGTCCAGCCCTCAGGGAGTTGGAAGAAAGGAATGGAAGTTGGACTTAGCACAACCCTATGTCAAAATAGAGATTAAAAAATGGGTTGAGGATGTAGCTCAGAGTAAGTGCCCTGTGTTCAACTCCCAGTACTAAATAAATAAATGAATAGCCTCAGTTTGGCCTTATCACTCTAATGCCTAAATTCTACATCCGAATTCACCTGCAACTATAAAAAAATTTTTGCTAATCCTTCAAAGAGCACTTCTAAGATTTCAAGCAAGTGTTAAGTTCTTTACCTTCATTATTAACTCATTCAATTTTCATTACAGCCTTTTAAGAAAAGTACTGTAATCATCACCACCTACATAATGAGAAAGGTGTGGCAGAAGGGGACTTAGTGACCTGTCACATGACTCAGCACTGCGAGAGACTGGGCCAGACGAAGCTGGGCTGTGTTCTTCACAATTACCTACCATTCGACTTCTAGAATTAAATATTATCGCCACCTAGCTAATTTAAAACATGTTTTACCATCTTATTATATAATACAGTATAACTTATTTCTCTACATAGTTTTCAAAGGAAAAAGTTTTAATTCTCTCTCAAATCACCCAACATTATTTTTAAACTACCAGTGATAAAATATTTTCATCCCAAGAGTAAACACCATAAGATCTGTAAGATGTCAGTCGAGATTTTATGTTATATCAGAAAGTTATTCGAAAATGTATTTAATAGTATATAAAAATGATCTACTTGTGTGCTCATGTGGTTTAGAGATTAACATTATTTTGATAAAGAGTCAATAATTATTTATGAAAGGTACATGATAAATGCTCAAGTCAAATATCAAGTTCAACTACGTAAACGAAAGCAGAATGCTCAGCTCCTAATATACATGCTGTTAATGGCACTAAACTTGGTAAATTTCAGAGAACAAGCCTCCAGTGGCACTGCAAGCCATGTTTCACACTGTGTGCATGCCATTTCCTGTCAACAGTGTCTATAATAGGCACATAAACTGAAATTTACGCACTATTTAATCTGCAAATGCTCTGAATCTCTGGCCCCTGGCAATGGAAATATACCAGTGTCTTTCTCTTACATGATTCCCCTTCTGTAGACTTGACAGAATTTATCTATTTTGCAATTATAAATTCTTAGTGTAATACTGATATCTTGTAATTGGAAAATAATTATCTAAAAACAAAATCTTACTATTGTCATCTAATCAAGAAAGCTTATGGTATACATGGAAAACACAGATTAAGTGAAAAATATTTTATGTGATTTATCGAAGTAAACTGGGGAGCTAATTTTAACTTTAGGTTAAATCTTAAGAAACAAAGCTTCTAAAAATATTAGTAAATGGGTTAAGATAAAGAATTTTATTTGGTTAGACAAACTGTACAACTTGACCTTTACCTTCTAAACTTTAATTTTCTAACTTTTACGCCATTATTTCGAGGATATATTCACACATTATCCCATTCCAACTGAATTTCAACAAGCAGAGGTTTTTTTATGATTATTTAAAAGTCTAACTTCCATTGTTTTTCTTATAAAATTCTACTAAATAGTAGTAGTTTATTTAAAGTAAAAAAATAGGAAATTAAATTACAAAGTATGACAGTTCACAAAATACATTTGCCAACTGACAACTGTCAGTAATAGCTCTTATCAAAGGCAGTCATTTTAAAGCTGTTTTCCACTTATGTCCCTATAAACCACAGCTATCTCTCCAGTGTAGAGAATCCAATGGAACAACATACTTCAGTTTTTAGGTGGAGAGTTTTATAGCACTATAATTTCTTTTCCAACATCCTTCAAGTGTATGGAAGTTAGATTTATTGTAAGTGGAAATACTGTTTGTTGAAGACTTTAACCAGAAGGAAAGTTTTAATGTGTATTGACCCCCCAATTCAGAGAGCTAAAAATTAAATTTTTAGCAGTGTTTTATGAGTATGTTTTACTTAACTCTATAAATTAATTTTAAATCACATCTTTATTTTACACTAGACAACCACTAGAAATGGGTAGAAAAATCAATTTACTCATATATTTCTTCTGTAGACATTTTGAAACCTGCACATAGATTTTAGGCTCTTGTTTCTTCTATTTAAGTGTCAGAAATGAGACAACTTCATTTTGAACAAAATATTATTATTGATGAAGTTTAGAGAGACAGATTTGAGAGATTTTGATTTTTAGAAAGTAGTTTATGGTCTGGTTTGTTATGGATTTCTGGAGTCTGAAGTTATTACTAAATTCCATAAAACCAATTATCTTTGTGTACAATGCCATGCATAGCATTATACTATGCACTAATATATTCCTTTGTCTAAAACAGACATGTGTTGGGACAAATAATATACATATTTACTTAAAAGCATTAATAAAACCATCATAGCCATTGTTGTGTGTATTTCTCAGTCAACGGATGCTGACTTTATCATAGCCAGCATAGCACAGGAATAAAATGATGCTTCAAAAAACAAACTGCATCCAAAACAATTGGAAAAACTACTCTGGAAGGCATATCAGTGATGTAGAAGTTATTTATGTTTTTCATTTTGGAGTATTTATCACTTACTTGAATATGATAGAATAATTTTAATTTATCATCTTATTAAAAGAAGTAATTTCTATCAGGAGTGAGGAAACAAAGGGCATTAGTGGAATCAGAGACTAAGCAAACAAAACAGCTCCCTTATTTCTGAAATTACATTGTCATTAGGAATTTGAACTCTAAAATTTGTCAGAACAACACAATATGCGTGGAATCTAAGTCACTGTCACCAGGGGCATGAAAATAGTTGACCTGGCTACTGAAGCAAACCCAAACTCTCAGCTAACAGGACTATTTAATTTTCCTGCTGGTTTCTTCTTTTGGTGTTTCTTGTTAGGAAAGTACATGTGGTAGAAAGAATAATTGCCTTCCAAAGATGTCCATTCCCCAGTCTCAAAAAGTTGTGGATAAATTATGTTTCACAACAAAGAAGAATTATGACAACAGATATAATTAAGACTGGTGTTCATTTGACCTTAAAATTGTTATATTAACAGGAGCTATCTAGTTACCATAAGTTATTGCCCAGGTGGGACTAATATAATCACAAAGGTTCATGAATATGGAAGAAAGAGGCAGAAAAGTCAGTGTTAAAAGGAAACTATGAAAGAAAATTTCAAACAGTTATCTAGGGTAAGGCTATGAGCAAAAGAACAGGCAGCCTCTAGAATCTTAGAAAAAAACAATAAGATGAATTCTCCTCTCGGGCTCTCAGAAACAGCACAGTCTTGTTTCCACTTTGATTTTTGCTTGTTGACCACATCTTAGAATTCTAACCTCGGGAATTATAAGAATAAATTTGTACTATTTTCAAGTCAATATCCAAGGTTAATTTGTTACATCAGTGGTAGAACACTAAGACACTGTGTGAAGCAGTGTGAATTAGAGAAATACGTGTATTTTCCTGAACACAGAGTGATTTCAAGCAAGGTGTTCATGAGTTATACGAGCCCCTCCTTGCATAATTAATAAGCCTAATGATCTTTGATGTGGTATTTAACATGACATAAGAATACATAGAACCTACTCTTCCTCAGAGGATATTTCAGCCAGCAACAATCAGGCAGCAGTTTACATCAGGTTGGTGGTAGTGGGCAAAAACACTTTAATAAGACCTTTCTACTCAAGCGATTACAGACAGTGGCTTTTACAGCACTGATTCTCCGGAGATTTGGGCCGAATAAGCAGTGCACAAGATTCAGAGACTAGTGTGATTCATGTGGTTTCATAGTAGTTTTGTGGGAAGAAGAAATGCATGTGGGAAGATTTGAAGTTAGAAAATAAATTATAAATTTCAATTGGAAATGCAGTAAATGCTTTAAACTATAATACTGTTGTTAAAAGATCCATCCACCCAAATGTAGAACAGATGAGTAATTTGATTTTCATTTAAATTGTACCGCTAGTGGATTAATGATTAATCAAGGGAGAATGTACAAAACTGCCTTGTTTTATGAAAAGAGAAATGGTACCGAGAGGGTTAGCCAGCAGTTCAGATAGCACGCCTCCAGTGGTGCCAATTATTTTAATGCTAGGGCTGATACTTATATTCTTGAGGGACCAACTCTGATGGTATGCTGAGTTGAATAGGCTCTGAAAGACTGACTTTCTCAAGCAAACTCAGAAGTGAGTAGAAATTAACCAAGAAATCTAATTATCATGACTCCCTGCACTTTCTTCTATGGTGTTTTTCCCCACTATTTTTATTAATGTACACATGCAATACATAGTGTTTACAATGAATTTGGGTATATCGTGCACATATATACCATATCAACTTTATAATCCCTTCCCATTTTTGACACTCCCACCCTCTCCCTATCCCTTCCCCCAACTCCGGCTATCACTTCAGGTGGTTCTATAAAATGTCTGTGTTCTGGGTTTTCCAAGTCAGAGAAACTATACAGTATTTAACATATTAATCTTCTGCATCTAAATTATTTCACTTGAATTTTAGTAACCAGTGAAATGTGAGTAAATAATGTATGAAAGTTAAAAAATTCTGAAATAACTAAATTTGCCTTCATATCTGTTATTTTAAGTATATTTATGTAGTATAGATTTAAGTTCATTTAATGTAGCAATGTGATATAGTTTTAACTTTGTTTTATTGTAGCAATTCACTTATTAGGTCACTGATGAAAATTTATCCTAAGAAAACTAATTGATGTAGAGATAACCCTGTGAATGTACAAACATGTACCTTCCAATATTCAGCTAAGGCATTTGAAATTTAACGGTTTTTTAAATTTTCTTCCCCAAATTTACTCATTTTTTGAACTACATGTTTGTAGTTATTTTCTAATGTGAACTGGTGGGTAAGGCCAGGTTTAAGAATAACAACAAAGAAATAGCAAAATATGGTCTTTTTTCAAGAGGATATTTTCTTTCAAGAGACATGACAGATAGTTTTGAGGCTTTTCTAGGCAAATAGATGTACCTTCAGACCATCATGCTCAGTGAACTGAGTCAGACACAGAAGGTTAAGTACCAAATGGATTGTCTAATATGAGAAACTCAGAATACAGTCATTTTATGGAACTAAGGTGGGAGGATAGTAGGAGTTTGGGGAAAGAGGAGAGTGTGGAAGGGCCAAAAGGGGGAGGGGAAGGGACTGTAATTTTGACGCAATATGTACGTGCAAAAATACTCAAGTTCAATGCAAATATTATGTATTGCATAAACACACATATGCATATATATATATATATAGAGAGAGAGAGAGAGAGAGAGAGAGAACAAAAGAGAACATCATGTCAAAGCAATCAAAGTTGCTCAAAAGCCCAAGATATTACATGAGCAAAGCATAAGATCAAAAGAATAGGAGGCCACCCTATGTGCTGCTATAACAAAAATGTCATGATTGGGCAATGTATGAATAATTAAAATTTACTTTGCATTCTTTTGAAAGCTGGGAATTTTAAGATGAAGACACTCGCAGATGTGGTGCTTTGAAAAATTCCATTCCTTATAGATAGTAGTTTCTAGGTGGTCTCAGTGTCATCACATGCCAGGTGAGATGGTTAGGAAAAACCAGGCCTAAACTTGCTCCCTCTCATCATTTATAAGTCACTAGTGCATTTGTGAGGGTGAGGCTTTGGTAACTCAATCATTTCCTAAAGGCCTGACCTTTTAGTACCTCCATGATGGGGAATAACTTTTAGTGTCTGAATTTTAAGAGAGAGCCAGACCATTGAAGTCTTAAAAAATATTTCATCCAGCTCATGAAAATCTCGATGCACTATTCTTTCTGAAGTCTAAATCTAACTTGCCAATGACCTGAATATTAATGTCATTTGAAATACTATTTCTCTCATTTTTTAACTGAGCTAGAAGGAAAATGTCAAATTTTAGTATTTAAATCATTTTTATGAACTTCATATAAAATATTTAAACATAAAGTTAAGAAAAAAGTTTAAAATCTAAAAAATATTTTTAGAGATTATTTTAAGTTCAATTTCTGCTCTAAAGATAAATCTCAGCTACTTGCAATCCGAGGACTTGTCTTCATTGGTTACAAAACATATTTTAACGTTAAACACTGGTGAAGATAACCTTTCTCTTTCTCTCATGTGCACAGATACACACAGGCATTTGGAAGATTACTAGGTTCCTTCTCAATTTTGGAATTAGCCTTATATGTTAAAAATCTCATTTTAGCCATTGACATTACAGCAACAAAAAAGAAAAAAAAAAGACAGAAGAAAAACTAAAATTAGATCTGAGCCCAGAAGCATAGGTCTGCAATCTCAAAACTCTGGAAAGCTGAGTCAGGAAGATCACAAGTTGTAAACTAGCCTGGGCAATTCAGTGATGTAGGGGGATCAATGGTCTGTGTGACATTTTCAGGTGGGACTTTGATATGTGGCTAGGTAATGAGAATAGAATGAATTTAATGTCCTGTGATAGCGACAAGTCTCCCATCCTTTCTGCATGGGAGAACACTGAAAAGACAGATATTTGAAAAGTGGCCTTCATCAGAAAGTGAATCTGCTGGTGCCTTGATCTGGATTTCAAAATGTCTAGAACTATGAGCTACAAATTTTTTTTATTTATATAGCATTCTGTTTATGATATTTGTTATAACAGCCCAAAAGACCATGACAAATATCAAAATTAAATTAATTACCAATATTTAATTATTTTTAAATATTTATTTTTATATTTATTTATTTATTTAATACTTCCAATATTTAAAAGCACACATTGTATCCTAGTAAAATTAGCAGTTAAGTGAAGCCCTCTGCATGACTACACAAGTGTAGACACAACATATAACTGGGTAAGAGTAGGGAGTAGGGAGTGAGAAAACTGTAAGGGAATAGAGCCCAGGAAAGAGATATTCTGTTAGTATCATTCACCTAGGTGCGGGTGAAAGCCCCAGTGGTAGATAAAAAGGAATTTTGTAGAAGTCTCACGGAATCACTGGCAAGGAGACTGTTGCACGTGGACTACAGGCACAACACTTTCATGGCCTAAACCTTTCAGTCATTTGCAGCTGACTTTGTGGAAGCTGGGAAGCTATGAAAATCTTATCTTAATTTCAACTCTGCTAGCAATCTGCCAACAATGATCAACTCATTAATTTTCTCATTCTGGAGTCTTTCTACTGTGAAGTGAAGTTATCTACAGCTTCGATTTTATGAATTTTACAAAGGTAAGTTATTTGATCGCTTTGGATAAGATGAATGAAGTTTCCATTTGATGTCTACAAATAACTAAAATATAATATAAAACAAAAATGTATGCTTTTAGTTTTCACTTGTGCAAATAATTGGATATTAATGAGAATGATTTTTTTACATACACAATATCTGTATATATGGTCAAGATTACAATGACAGTTGATAGTTAGGCTTTTGAAATTTCAGAAGTATTTGTCATACATGATAAAATATTATCCAAAAATATCAATCAGACAAAGAGGAACATGATAAACTGCACCATGAAAGTGCAACCAGCAAAATCAAATCTAGAGGAGAAACTCCAACAAAGTTATTTAATAGTTAAATTGAAAGAAGCAGAAGGGAATTGATGGAAGAAATATTTTAAAGAATTTAAAAGTCACATCAAGTTAAAAAGAGAAAAGGCTAAACATAATATCAAAGGGTACAAAACATACCTCTTTTAAAAACAAATTACTATGATATTCAGGACAAAAGTTACCCCTGGCAAAATAGGAGATTTGCCAGCCTATTGTTACATATGAGTAGCTGGGGGGGGGGGGACTTTTTGGCCAGAGAGTGGTAGTAAAATAATTAGTTTAATAATGATTCTTCATATGCTACAGCATGGCTCTCAATATTTCCTTTGTATTGCAATTTATGATAAAATCTTCATACTTTCCTTTAGAGTGATATGTGCATTAATTACAGGCTAGAATCAATTAGGTAGAAAAGAGAAAGAAAAAAAAGGAAGACTCACAAGTGATAAGATAATTGGAACAGAATTTGGCAATTGTGACAAAAACAGAATTTGATGTAATGGAGCCTAATAGATGTGGTAGTCAGTTTTTCCCAGTTAGGCAAATAAATGGCTTGGAATTAGAATTCAATGCTAACACTGAAAGTTTACAGGTTCATCAATGTTTCCAAATGCATGGTGAAGCAATCTAGAGAGAAAGGATCAATCATTTTTATTAAAGATAGTTTTTTTTTAAACTCATAGGGCTAGAGATTTTTACAGCTCAGTTGAACAGATCAATTACAAAGAAAAGTAAATGACTGAAATAAGGAGGAACTAGAATGATCTCTGGGGATTTAAGGAAACATACAAACCTGTATGCCAAATGCATCAGAGCAAATGAAAGATTAATTATCTATTAAGTTTGACTTGAAAAATCTGAATGTTCAAATTCTTCTAGGTAACCCATGTTCTGTTAGAGATCAAGTCATCCAAATCAATAAGATTTTACTAGCTGTTTTGAATGTTAATTGCATAAGCAACATTAGGTAAGAAAATGTGAAAGCAACTTACTATCTAGAAAACTAATAGAGGTTTCCTGCCCACTGTTGGCCCAATATTATTGTCAATTGTAGTAATTTGGTTGTATCTCAATCCAAGTGCTCACACACAATCCTCAAAAAAATCATAACATCTCCCCAAATTTAATTAAATTGAAATGTTTCTTCCAAAACAAAATTCTGATTTTAAAAATCAAAACATTACTACTATTAGTTGCAATAATACCAATAAAAGAAAAGCAAAATGTAGTGACTTTCTCTATTGCTAAATGACAGACCACACAGCAAAAAGTTATGCCTATTGAAGGAACTCAAGCATATAGAAGCAGCAAGGTATGTATGAGCTTCCCACATCTGCATTATTCCAGGTAAAAGTATGCTTATGACAGATATAAGCAAATTCCACATATACACGGACTCCAAAGAGGATGCCTCACTGTAGCTGCTCAAATTATTTATTAGAAAAGCACAAGTGGCACCTGCATGACAGCTGGAGCGTCCTGGTTGAGGAAATTCCCCGTTAGAAAGAGGAAACCTCCACAATCAGCTACAGTTTCGCAAAGCTAAGCCAAAATGTTTTGCAATATTCTTCTGCAGTTGTAGAAACAGAAAAGATCGACCAGGGTCATCAAAACGTGCCATTGCTCATTCCTTAACACAAAACACAGTGAAAGGCTGTGTTCAGTCCTTGACATACTTCCCACACATCTTTTCAACCTCATTTTTCATTCCAACTCTTCCATCATTCTCATTCAAGCTAGACATCTTCTTGCCATTTCTTCTGATCAGCCAGGCTGTATTGCTTTTATTTCCCCATTTTATTGACACATATAAGTGCAAAATTTGAAGTTTACATTGTTCTTGAGCATTTTGTGCACATGCATATGTTGGCAAGGTAACAAGACCTTCCCGATCTCCTTTCGACCCTTTCCTTACCCACCCCCACCCTTGTTCCCATTATCTTCTACTTTAAGTTCTCTGAGATAGTTGTGATCTGGGTTTCTCCTATCAGAGAGACCATTCGATATTCCACTTTCTGTTTCTGACTCACTTCACTAAGAATGATAGTGTTAAGTTGCCTCCATTTGCCTACAAAAGCCTCCAACCGATCTGTATTTATAGATGAGTAGTATTCCATTGTGTATAAATACCACAATTTGTGTATCCATTGGTCTGCTGATGGGTATTTTGGTGTCTTCCACATTTTAGCTATTGTTAGTTGTGCAACAGCTGTTCTTGATGCTGTCAGAAAAGCAACCAAAGACTTTGGAGTGGGGGTGAGGGGTAGAGGACTGAATATTCCACCCAATGCATCCTTTACAGTCATTTTCCCTTTTCATAGTGTTTGAACTACTTTAAAATTCTATGAATTGCTTAACAGTAACAGTAATTCAAATGCTTGTTGTTCACATAAACACATATTAATCCAATGAGGTTATATTTAAGTGTTGTTGAAATGATAAATTTTGTATCTATTTATAAGTTCACATCAATATTCTTAACAACCAATATGTATATATTTGTTTAGATTATTGAATGAATCACATATAATATCTTATTAATTCCTTCATTGATTAAAAATTTCAGACATATAACTATTCCATATATTTCAGAAAAATGTGATTTTACTATTTTACTGTATTTCTTTTTCAGTAGTGGCAATTGAACCCAAGGCCTTCCACATGTAGGCAGGCACACTTCCACTGAGGTATGAGATATGATCAAAATATATAGTTAATATTTACATTTTTAAAAGCAGAAACAGCATTGCCTTTATTTAGCCTCAACCTACTCCCCCTGGCTTTTAACACATTTATCTAAATTATTTTTGTTAATTTTTGAAGCACTTTGGGTATCTCTTTTCCTTCTTTGGGAGATATAATCAAAATTCAGTGAAAGTCACTGCAGAGCGCCACCCATGGAAAGACGGGCTTGTAAAATAATGATGCTGTGTCCCCTATCCTACTTTTCATGAGATTTGTCAACATGTAACTCCCGATTTTTCTCCAGGGCCAAAATGGTTATCAGGGTAGTCACAAAAGGGTTACTAAAAATGACTTCCACAATTGAACACAATTTATAAAAAAAGAACTTCCACAACTGCTTAATAAAAGTTACAAGGACAATAGAACAGTTGTGTTTGGAGCAAGGAGAGTATTTTTGGAAGACTGTTTTTATTAAGGAGATTTTTAAAAGATGTAAACTCATAGAGATATGTCTTTTATCATCATAATTTAAAAAAATTTTAAATAATCACCTTATTTTCTGATTCTATCTCACAGTTATCCCACAGATGTATCTTGGAGATTGAACATTGGTGATGCAGTTCAACATGTTCCTTTGTCTTTTGATGTTTCTGATAATTGACGACTAATTCCAGAAGATATATCAAAATCAAATTTTTTTTCTTTGTGAACTAAAAGTAGGGAGTAGCAGAGATATAGGGGAAAAAAGGCTCTCCCATTCTTTTAGTGATCTTACCAACTATGTAAGCTTAATGCCAGGTAACAGATTATTTTTTATAATACTGTTTAAGCAAACACTTTTTCTTTAATGTTACAATGTACACTCATTATAAAAGTTCGATCTGTTCCATTCATCGTATTCATTAAAGTTACTGATGCTCAAATGAACTAAACTTAGCTAATAAAAGACTCACAAATTTGGATCAGAAATAATTCTACATTATTTGAGACAAAACTTGCTCAGCTTCGCTTGCATGGCACCTGTCTGATACCTGGAATCAGTGGCATCCCAAATAACCCGATGTTGCTTTAAGTAATATTTCATGATGATAACCTTGGCTGACTGCAGGTTCATTGGGTATTGTTTCTAGTTCTCTAAAATGAAAATAGAAGAGACTATTTACAAATAGAAAAAAAATATAAATTATCTCTGTAATATTTTTGAAAGTGTCAAAGAGAAAAAATGTCAACCTGGAATTCTATCCTATAAAAATATTCTGAAATGAGAATAAAAAGATATTGTTTTTCTTTTATATTTTTGGTCCCTCTGCGCCTTTCTTTTATATTTTGTAAATCAGAAAATTGCTAAGAGAATAGTGGTCACCTCCCAAGCAAAAACCCACACATCTGGAATAGTATTATATGCATTAAATAGCTTTATTTAGCCAATCTAACAATGTCTGTATGTTCACGTGTGCACATGAATTTCAGAAAATTAAAACCTGAGCAAATCTGTTGCCTGCAGAACTTCACAGAAAATGTTTAGAAAAAGCCTTTTTTCTATGAAAGAGCTACGAGATGAAATCTCAGTTGTATACAAAAGAGTAAAGAGAGCCAGGAAAGAAACTGGGCAAAAAAAAAGACTATTCTCATTCACTTAAAAAGCATGGCTTCTTTTATAAGAGAAACTTGAAATACAAATAATTTAAACATCAAAATAAAGAAGAAATGACACAAGGAAGTAGACTTTTTGGGGTAGGAAGGGGATCTACATGAGACAGGAGGGCTAGAAAGGCCAGAAGTGAAAATGATTAAAATATGACGTGTGTGTTTCCCAAGTTGAATATAATATTACATATCATAAACACACACTAAGAAAAACAGTAATTATAGAGAAAAAATGAAAAATAATTTAGACCAAAAAGTGATTATATGAAGTCAACAGTCACGTTTCACCTTTCTTTCTCTCAGGCTCCAATTGCAGCCCGCCCAGATACACAAAAAGGAGGCACACAGCTCCCCCCATTTCTGTTTTAGAACTTCACACTCATCTTGGAAATTTATCTGCATCCATATTTTCACCATTTCTTTCATAATAGTTCTAACAGCTTGCAGATTATGGATAACACATCTTACAGCGTCAAGGGAGTTTACAAGGACCTGTTCAACAAGTTTAAGTCTCTCGCTCATTTGGACATAGCAGTGCAAACAGCCTCAGGGCCTGCGTGACTCCATGATATTTTTTTTCTCATCATAATTCACCTTTACAAAAAACTCCACACAAGCATACAGAAAGTGACAATAAACATGAGGAGACATCTGAATAGAAATACAGTATGCATTCTCAGCACCCAATCGTGCCTAACGTTGCCACAAAACGTTATCATGTATAACATTTTCACAGGCAATTTTCAGTCATGGTGTAAAATTTAAAAACATGCTCAGTGTACAAGTCATAGAACCAGGAGGATATATGAATTAAAAGACACTAAGCATTCTTTAGTTTCAAATCAGTAATTGTAATGAACTTCTGGATTGTATCCCTGATAATTATTGTCTTGGTAAATCAATAACTCAGAACAACTTAAAGCAAGATAACTTTTCTTGAGCATTTGTAACTTGGATTTTTAATATGTACATTTTCAGATAAACTGAAACACTCTCACTAGTGTAGATGAAAGGCTTCTGCAAATACTAAAACACACGCGACCGGTGATCCAAGGAGCTGAAAATTTCAGATGGTTTACTGGCCTCTCTCTAAAGCTTTACAGGAAGGAACCACTTAATATTTGCAGTCCTTGGTTTCTTTTACTACAAAATGTAAGTTATGAGCTAGGTAAGTACTTTTTCCAACTTTTGACTTCATAAAATTGTGGGAAAAGTGAAGGATAAACCAAATTGAAGTGAACATTTGGTTTTGAATGACAATCTAAACCAACATGCAAATTATTAAAACATTTCATTAAAAGCTTAAAAAAATTAAAAATGGAAAATTCAAAAGAAAAAAATCGAAAGCATAGCTTTGAGGAAAAAAATCTCATGTTGTTGCTTTCTCCATTTCATCACTTGCTGATAAAAAAAATCAAACTGTCTAAATCATCCTGTGGACCTTTGCTCAAGAATTAGTGAGCTTGGTACTTTCCACTATCCCTTTAAACAAAACTTTGATCTACACCCTTTTGAGGTTAATCAAGTGTACTTAACACTACAAAGAATGATATAAATTAAATAAAATTTAATTCAATTAATATAATAAAGATAAAAAATAATTATGAGACAGGAGTATTGAAAGTGTAAGTCCGGCCTGGGCAACTTAATGGCTTAATGAGATGCTATCTTAAAATAACTCACTGTGAAGGCGTAGGCTCTGGATTTGATCCCCAGTACCACAGAAGAGAAAGAAAAAGGAGAAGAAACAAACAAACAAACAAACAAAGGTAGGTTTTTCAGGAATGGGAAATACTTTACAATGCTTGACATAATACTTTGCCATACAACATTTTAATTCATATTAAAGTACTTTCACAAACATCCTGTGGAAAACGACAGTGCCTGTGAAGGGGTCATTCTGATTGCACCAACGTGAAAGAGAAGCTGAGTGTGGTAATGCTAGCCTTTATCTTGGAGACCCAGCGTCATTTTGCAAATATGCGGTATCATTTCCCTAAAGAGTTCAGTACGGAGCTGTATTTCAGTTCCTCAGTTCTACATTTTTTTAAGAGGCAGAAACAGAGCTATGGGCATTTTTTATTAATTGCTGAAAAAGTTGAGATAACTTGTTCTTTTGCCCTACTATGTAAAACCATGGAATAGCATTTTTCTGTGCACAAAGCAAGAATGTAATAAATCAGACATCTCTTCAGAGACAGAGAAAATGGAAACAACATTAATTTTCTTTTCTCAATTAAATATGTGTGAGTCAAAGGAAAAAACTTTTTTCAAGCTAATACATGGTTCAGGAAAAGAAGAATCAAATGAATCGTCTAAAATCAGGTAAAACTATACATTTTCAAACATTCTTTTTTAAAAAACATGATTTTGATATTGTTAGAAATAATTTTAAACACCTAGTTGAAAGTATATTAATTATACTGTTGAAATTAGAAAAAATAAATTTATTAAGAGTAAACAACTGTTAAATCTAAATTACTTTTATTTTTTAAATGTGTAGTAATTTTAGTCACAGAAAAATTAGTATAATCCTTACTGAAATACGATCTGAAGGACTTGTCTACCTTAAAGAAAAAGAGAAATATGTATAATATATGATATCTTGATGCTTTCACAAGTATAATATTAAACAGGATTCTTGAATGTGTTTGTTTTTATGGGGGTTATCTGTGAGAACAAATGGATAATCATCAATTCCAAACTCATGCGGTAGGCAGAAAAAGGAATTTTATATGTCTCCTATGATTGCCCTAAAAATTACTGCTTTTCTTTTTTTCAGCACTAAGGAAAAAAGAAACAGGCTCAGCCTTCTTGTGCAGAAAGTTGAGTTACACAAAGACACTGATTCCAACAGATCTGGGCTCTTACCCAAAGAAACAAGGTGAATAACTTTCATTATTCAAACACTAACATGAGAAAAGTTAATGATTTTATTTTGAGAATCTAGGATAATTTCCATAAGGAAAACATTTTTATAGCTTAACTAAATAATCATATGTACATGTAAGGGTACTTTTTAAAAATTACATATTTGTGACTTTAAAACAATATATATTTACTTATATAAACTGATACAATATCAGCAACTGTTTTTCAGAGTACAACATTGTAATGTGAAAGAACTATACGTCTTTTTCTTAAGTAATGTGGAAAACTATGTCCCAGTAAAAATAACAAGTAATTCTCAAATAAAGGACATTTTGTAATTTTTAAGTATTTAACTCAAACAAATTAAAATACCATACATACCAATTTAGCACAAATCTTTCAATTTTTGAATATGCTTAACAAATGATTCAGGAAAATATTCCTTTCTATGTATTATCAATATTTCTAAAATATTTGTTGAACGAAAAATGTTTTATATCCCTTTGAAACTTAATCGGTCAAGAAGTCAGACTTCCTGTATATTTTTTATTTTTTCATATTGTGGTTGAAGATTCAAGGAAATTGCAGGCTAAAAAAAAAAAAGCTTGACTGAAAGATACTTTGAGTGTAAGTTCTCCTAGTCTCCTAGTTGCAGAAAAAAAGTCTACACATCATTTATTTGCATTATGTGCTTTTATTAACTTAATAATACTTACATTATTCTTAAAAAGATAGTCTCTACCTCTGAATAAATCCATAATGTTAATTTAAAACATTGTTCAATAGTCAAAACCAAAAGAAAACTGACCAATGTTTTTGAGGTTTCTAATGTAAATACGTCTTTCTTTATGTAAAACTCAAAAAGAAAACTGAAATATAACTTAAAAGAGCAGTAATATAGCATATGGATGAACAGACTCATAAACAGACTTTCTGCATACTCCATTATAAAACATTTCATTTTTTGAACAGAGTCTCCCCTGAAGAAGCAGTGAAATGGGGTGAATCATTTGACAAACTGCTTTCTCATAGAGGTTAGTGATATTATCACCACACACTTTATCCTTTAATGGAAAATTAAACAAAGTATGCATGTAACTGTACTAAACAATCTGTCACAAAAATGTCATATGACTAAATTTGCAGTAATCTGAACATCATACCAACAGATATATAACTAATAACAAATTTGCTAATAGAAAAATATTTTAAAACTTTCTCATTTTATTAAAAGTATTGATGATTAACTTGGTTATTTTCATATTATACTGAATTAATGTTTTTTTCTAATTTTTGAAATAGATCATCAATTTCATATATGAATAACAAATAATTCATATCATTTTCACTGTTAAATGACCAAAGGTATACAGTAATTATTTTGGTTGATATTTAGAAAATTCTGAGTAAAATAGACCTTTAAAAAATTTATACATTTTTTGCTCTCTCTTTAATACAAATCATCTCTTTTTTAGGCAGAATTTGGTAGAAACATTGAGAACAGGTCTTTATTTAAGGAAGAGGAGATTAAATGGAGGATGAGGACAAACTGAGTCTTGTTGCCACTTCAACACTACTAGGATGGCTGGGTTAGGCAGATGGCTAGCCTAGCCACCTGGATTGATAATCTGCCTACAGACAGTTTATATATCAGCAGGCAAGAAATGGTCTCTCTTTATTCAGTCCATGATTTCTTTCCCACAGCAAAACTGACAATTTGTAAAGAGTAGGTGACAGAAAACTACACTGTTCATTATTTTCCACACTTGAACGGCTCAACTGAAAAAAAAAAAATCATTACTAAATATCTACACTTCCTCGAGATCTTAGGTTTTGTTTGTACCCAAAAATTTTCTTACTTATCTTTGTCTGAAACAAATTCATTTGCTTTCCGGTTCTTCCTTAGTCTTTTCCAAGATGAGCCTGGCTTACTAGTTTAACTCCTGTTTAGAGCAATGCCCAGGGGATCTCAAGTGCTATGCTGTTTGCCGGAAGAAGTGGTTCCTATTGCCAAGGAAGCAAGGAACCAAGTATCTGTAATTCGGAAGACTCACTTTCTCATCTGCCCTCATTTTCTGTGTTCTCCACCTTCTTAATTTTCCAACTTTATCGATAGTGTTGGTGAACTTCTCATGTTCTCTTGAATTTACTGACACAAGAATTCCATTTGCAAATTCCCGCTGAAAACTTCCCCTCACCTTAAGAAATAGATGTCTGCCTCTGAATTCTAAGATTGATGCCAAGAAAGAAGACACAGGTAGAGGAACCAAATTTTAAGTGTTACAATTGTTGTAGCCAATAAATATGAAGAGTAGTGGTAGAAAGACGTTGGTGGTGATGAAAGTGTTAAACAGTACTTTCTCCTCATTATTTCACCCTAATGGCATTATGACTACTTTTTTTTCAGAAAAGTACCTTAAAGAAGCTTTCTTAAATTATTTTTCCTTATTCTCAATATCTTATCATTGCCAGTATCTTATCATTGTTTAAATATTAAACAATTTTACCACATATACATGTATGGATGGATGTATATACACACACATATATTACCATATGTGTGCATGTGCATGTAGATATATAATGCCTGTATCATGCTCATATTCTCCTTACTATTTTTAATGGACACGTAATTTTACGCATTTATGTTGTATGGTGTGGCATTTTACCATATATATATATATATATATATATATATATATATAATGAAAAATGCCAAACGGGTTAACATATATGTGTTATATATATATATATAGTCACACATTTATGAACCTTTTGTGTTGGGAACATTCAAAACCCTTTCTTCTGCAATAAACTGTTAGCTAGAATCACTCTACTGTGATATAGAACATTAGAACTTATACTTCTCCTTATTTTTCATACTGAATCACCCCTCTCTCTTTCCTCATGTCTGTTCCAGCGCCTGGTAACCACATTTACTTTCTACTTTCATGAGATAACCTTACTTAGCTTCTAGCTGTCAGTGAGAGCATGCAATGCCAGGGCTTGTGTGTGACTTATCGGTCATAACATCCTCACGTCCCATTCACATTGCCTCAAAAGACAGGATTCCATTCTACTTTATGGCTGCAGGATATACAATATTCTACTTTAATTAAATACCAAGTATTGTTCGTCCTGTGACCTACTGATAGAACCAGGTTGACTGCACACCTCGGCCGCAGTGACGAGGGCTGTCCTCCCTCTTGGGCTACCACTGTTATATTTCAGCTCCATTTTTCTTCCCAATAATTTAGTTACAACAACTTGGACACACCTTTCTTCCACAATTCATGACTCTAAATTTATTTCATTTTTTAATCTCTTAGAGACAAGATGTTGGTTTTATCACTGCCAAATACTTAGTTAACCAATCAAATCAAGAAAGAAAAAGGAACTAATGGAATTTTTTTCTCACCGTGACTATGCTTTATAAGAAACAAATATTTTTCATTCATCTGTGCACCCTAACCCAAAATTTAACCTGAAAAGTATTAAATGTTCACATAATGAGACTGAATTGGTTTCTAAAACAAAGTTACTCCAGAATTCATTTGAGACTTTACAGTTCTTACATTCTTCTGCAACATGAAAGTTTGTACAGTTTTACTTAAGCCCAGATCACTCTGACTTTCTGCTTCTTCAATGATAAATAAAGACTATGTTTTTAGTGGCACTAGAAATTGATTTCTTTCAGAATTTACTGAGATGACAGATAGGAAATCAATACATGTTAGAGGCACTACACAAATGTCAATGATGACTTCTATGGTTAAAAGTAGTAATTACTAACAGGTGTATAACTCTTTTTTTATTTCCAGCATGTTCTACATTGCTACATTGGATAACCATGAGTTTACAGGTTAAAATTGCAATTGAAAATAATATCTGAACTAGAGCGCTTACTTACTACATTGTTATATAACAACTCTATTATAATTTCAATATTCAACGTAAAAATTTATCAAGGCAATTAGTCCTCCAAAAATCTTCACTTGCCATTCTGTAATTACTCTTTACTCTCCCTTTGGTTGAACATGTGATACGCTCAAATTCCTTATGTCATATTTATATAAAGCAAGTAGAAATAATATTAAATCCAGTCATACAAACAATGATAAAAATAAAATATAATGAAAATTTGACATTTAATTGAAAAAAAGCTAACATAGAAGTACTGTAGACTGATTATTTATAGGCTTAGGAACAGAGGCATTGAAGTATTTTACTATAATTTTTATGAAATAAATCAAAATTTACCAACTAGACAAAGAAAGAAAAAGAAAACCACTCAGAGAGCAATGTGAGCATGAGGCTTTAAGCAGTACAATTTATTTAGAAAATTAAAATTAGTAATTATTTATTGAGATACTTAATTTTTAAAAGGCAAAGTAAATCAAGGTGACATACAAGATTCATGAAGTCAAACAGAAAGTTCAATGGTTTTAGCAGGTATTTCCCCAAAACTAAAGTATCTAGGGAAGTATCTTAATAATTCTACCATTTTATTCAAATTCTATTCACAAAACTTCAAATCATTTAAATTAACACACATAGAGACACACACACACACACAGAGAAATAAGTACCAAAGAAGTCCAAATACAGTATGGACCTTAGTTAAGGATAACATATCAAGATAGGATCATTAATCATAACATATATATCACATTAATGTAAGATTGTAAAATTAACAAGATGGAATTGAGTGTAAGGTACATGAGTCCACTGTACTCTCCTCCCAACCTTCTGTAAATCTAAATCTGTTCTAAAAATATTTTTATTTTAAAAATTACTTCAAACATATCTAATGAGTTTGAAAGCAACGAGTCTATCAATATTTTTTTTTCTTTTTGTTTCTATACTGTAATTAAGATGTCCTTTCCACACTCCTTATTTTTTGGCAAAGTTACTTGAAGTCTCCAAATCAATCCTAAAATTTCATCTTAAAATTGTCTAGATACATTAGTGATTTCCAAATGTGACAATAAAAACAAAAAGTACTAATGTATCAAAAATCAGTATCAAAGTATATATGCCACACATTTCTTTTTGTAACTTAAAGCTGATATCATTTTGTTGTTTGTTTTCCCTAAGAATTATTACTTTTTATTAGTATATGTTTTCAATTAATAATAGTTACATTCACCCTGGGGAATCAGTACTTAGATACATTGCATCTTAATCATTTTTCCTTTCTTTATCTTTCCTGGCTTTCCCATCGATTCTTCATTACTCTTTTCATTGACTGATTTTATAAAAGTCAATGTCATCTCTGTAAACTTATAAATTAAGTTAGTGCAAGTAAAATATTAGATGTGCCTATAGCATCATCTATTTATTAACATATATGCATATTTTTCCTCTGTGTAACGCACCTCTTTGAAAGCAAAGAGATACCATTGAATAACACATAACTCTAGAATTACCTGGCTAAATAGTTTCATAAAATGCTATAGAATTTGCAGTATATCATGTAGAATTTAGAAAATCACTAAATAAAACCAAAGAGATGTATGCAATAATTCAACAAGCAGAAGAAAAAGTCGTTCCTGATCAGAGGGAAAGGCATGAGAACAGTGAAAGAAACAAGAAAATTTGGTGTAATCTGCAAATGTAAGCAGCTCATTTCTCAGTAAGGCAATTGAGCAATGAAAATGAATATCAGATTCAATTTGGGGTCAAGTTTTGGGAGAGTCTGAATTCTCTTTATTAGTTATTTGTTACACACACACACACACACATGCGCACGCGTGCACACACACACACATGTCACATCTTAATCGTCTCTACTTTCTTTACCTCTTCCCACCCTCTTTTCTCTCCTTTTCCCCACTTCTCCTTTTCTTCTACACAGAATCTGTCACCTTATATTTAGTGCAATAAATCAGAAACTGAAGGCCAAGTATCTCATGGTTTCTGTAGCATAGGAAACTCAAAATATAAGTAAAACAGCAAAATGAAAGAGTGAGGCTAAAAGCAGAGGTGAACCATGTGTGGCTAAGTACTGACCTTGATGAACAACTATCAGAAGCCTCAGAGTAGACTACTTATAGGGGAGTAAAGACTTAAAATTTAAGAGCCATTGTTGAGGTAAGGAGCACTGCGCAGCGAGTAAATGTCCTGACTCACTGAAGTTGTGCATATGTTTTACAGCAAGATTCAGGGATGGGAGACAAAAAGGATGAGACAAATACCCTTGGATTTTATATCCATATGAAATACTTTCTGTTATAGAAATAAGGCTTTATAATCCTTATAAAGTATTATTGGAATACTTCATATTTTCATTATACATTCTATTTCATAATATACCATTTCTATTGTAGAAGGTTTCAAACATAGATGTAATAGAAAATCACATTTTTCTGTTATAGATGAGCTATTACTGTCTGTTTTAGATGAGAAATATAAATGGAAGCCTGAGTCATGCGACAAGGTAACAAGTTATAGTTTGGACATGACTAGGGGACAGGAAGTCTTATCAGAATGGTTGTAAAGTTTTGTAGCTACATTCTTAGAAAAGTGCCTGATATATCGGTAGAGATGTTCTAATAATCACGCATAAGGGACAAACAGGAATTTCAAAGCAAATGTTACCTGTGCAGGGAGTCCCTATCACTGTAATAATTTTTACATATGTAACCTTTTCTTCCTGTGTTTCCTTCTCTTCCTGTCCATACCAACAGTTCCCATATACTTTCCCATTACTTTAAAGGCTTATTTTTTTGAGTGTTAAACTGTGGCTGTACTTAATACATTCTGTAGAACATTGTTTAATGCATAAGGATAGGAATAGAACATGTAAGTCATTACCCTCCCTTGACTTAAATTTATAAACTGATTGTACTCTGGAAAATGCTTACTACAGTCTGTGAGTAAGAACTGCAAGGAAATGTGTACTTCCCTTTTGCTGAAGGAAGTAAGTGCTTCTTATACTTTGCACCTTGTGGCTTCTAAAGTTACTTTTCCCAATTTCAGTTACCTAGTTAACACTTCTCTGTAAATTATTTTTTAGTGTTCTACAATTAAAATTTCAGATTCAAGCTGACCCATAGCAAATATAGTCAACTTTTTCCTTTTGTAGATGGTAAAAAATAAATAAAATTCAGTCCAAATTGCAAGTGGTTCCTATAAGTACAATCATTATTTCAAAAGAAACCACCTCACCTTCTTTGACAGGTCAGAGTTAGAAAGACAACGAGTGGAGGAGAAACAATGACAGCTAGCTCCTAGGACGTTCTACTGCAGTTGGGTTTCCAACTTCAAAATTTCTTGACTTTTTATTTCATTTGGTTTCTTGGCATCAGAAAAAAATACTTCAACAGATGCCAGAGTTTCAATTTAGAAACAGGCAATTACAAGCATTTCATATTTGTAAGACACATCAGGCCAGCTTCTTCCAGTGTGAATTTTAATCCCAGGTTCTATCAAGCACTTTTGGCAGCTGTACCACACCACTGCTGCGTGCTGAAGCACCGCGTTGTAAGCCACTGCCTCTGGGTGACAAATGGCTCCTTTGTGACCCGACCTAATGTGGCTGTCCAAAGTGAGTAAGATAAACAGGAAGTAACTAATGTGCTGGGATAATCTTGCATGGTACTGCATATTACTATTTAAGGAGCAATTTACTTGAAATCTTAAATTAATGAACTCCTCATACATCATTCACTCATTTCTTGAATTGGTATTAATTCCTCTCCATTATATATGCATTACACCAACAAAACCCACTCACTTGGCTTCATGCACTATAAGCACTCACAGCACATGCAACACTTTTCTTGATATTAACACTCTGACTTCCTTTTGAATGTCTATATCAAGCTCAAGATGAACCATGGTAACAAAAGGCTTTTTGCATAAAATTCCAGAGAGCGGCAGCTGGCACACAGCCAACACTCCTGTTTTGTGAACTAGTGCGGGACTATATTTGAAATAATGTTTATTATTTTCTGGAAGACTTCTATTTGAATCCAATGCAAGCTGATTTTCCTCTGCTGCTCCAAGCAGAATAAGTCACCTCACAATCATCCTTCAATAAGACATCTGCCTGCCTTGCCTCTTAATTTCCAGGCTCCTTGATAGTCAGTCTCAGGCTGTCTTCAGGCTGTGGTCAGAGCCTTATCTTCTTTTTAAACACTATAAACCTGGATTCAACCTCCTATGCTATTTTGCCAACTGTATGATTTATAGCAATTTAGGTTTCTGATAATCAAGTTGATCTGTTAGCAAAAGTGTAGCAGGACTTACTCCACGGCCGATGTGAAAACTAAGTGCAATCATGACAATAAAAAGACAGACAGTACTCTGCCAAGACTTAAAATTTCTAACTCTCAGAATTAATTTGATTTAATCCATGGCTGTAATATGGTCCTTGGGTTCATGCAGGGTAACTCAGAAACAATTAAAAGGTAGACAAAGTTACTTTTGTGAATTAGAATTTCAGTTTTCTGACATGTACTACAAATATTTCCTTTTGGATACCATTAAAATATAATAATTGAGGCCTAGAAACATTAAAAATTCAGGGCTGGGGAAGATGTAACAATTATTTATGAACTCACTCTACAAATGATTTGATGTTTAAAACTGTCCAATCCATTATTATATATGGCATACGAATAAAAAAAAAAAGTTAGTCTCCTTTCACTACAATCGTGCAAATTTGATCGTAAACTGCATAAGCAGATACATGATTTCTAATAAATCTGACCAGGCACAGATTATTCTCTCGATATACTAATATAGCAGGCATTTACTTTGTTTCCTTAACTTTTTTCAGTTCCCCTAAGTAAGAACTGAAACAAGTAAAAACAAGGTAAAATGATTCTCATTACGGGAGAAGGGGAGAAGAAGAGAATACATCATAGGCAAATGGAGCCATCACTCCTAGAGATAGCTTTGTAATATCAACAGAGGGCACGTTTTCATATGAATGCTTTGAAGTGATCAAAGTACTTGAAATGTTCTCATAATCTTTTGTGATTGTTGTCCAATTGTTTTCTTATATCTAGGTAAGAAATTCTCTACAGAATTCTAGTTTGTAGTAACTAGCAAATAATGCATACCAACATATTGACTCTGCAATAAAAAAATTCAGAAGTCTATTAAAAATACAAAGACATATCACTTCTTAAAATAGTTTTTGAGTCAATTTAAGATACACGTATAGTTAGACTATAATTCAATAGAGAATAGAATTTAATTGTGAAGAAAAAATCAGAAACATTTTAGAAATATGAAAGAAGGAGAAGTATGAGTCCTAAATAGTTCTTTTCTGTCACAACACATAGTCACTGGGGGAAAATCAAGAAGAAAAAAAAATTCCATTTTTTATTATCATGTAATTGCAATGCACAATTGTTACATTACATTTGAGAAACTTGTGCATATACATATCACACCAGCTTCACATTCTCCTCCCCTTTTCTCACCCTCCCACCCCCTCCCTGGCCCCATCCTCCGCATCTGCTTCCCCCTGCCTCCTGGCATTACCACTGTAACTCTATTACGTACACTCTGGGTTTCTCTTGTTAGTGAAACTATGTGGTATTTGACCTTCTGAGTCTGATTCACTTCACTGAGCATCATGGTCTCTAGTTTTACCCACTTTCCTACAGATGACTCAAATCTGTCTTTATGGCCCAATAGTACTCTATTGCGTATCTATACCACACTTTCTTTGCCATTGGTCTACTGATGAGGGCTTTTTTTTTCTTTTTTCCCTAGCCAAAGACTGAGGCTAACTACCTGAAGTTTGCATCAAGCCAGTTAGTGCACACCTCATTGATTTCTTGTGGATTTGTAACTATAGACCTAAACACGCTCTAGTAACTTTAGCGGAGACACTGAAAGCATGTTTTACCTTTCCTTTCTTATATTCTTCAACAATTATAAGAAAATGGGAGAAAAAAACAACAACAAAAAGTAAACCTGTCTAAGCAATATTTTTTCAGTTATGTGGATAGAGCTGAAGGATATTCTCAAGTTACTGATGCTAAGGAGCCAAATGATACTCAATCAGCCTAATTCCTTAAGTTATCAACCTAAATCTCCCGTCTCACCTGGCATCTTGAAAGGACATTGTGATTTTGTTTTCAAAATTAAAGGAACATACTCTTGGACATTGGTATGACACAAATTGCTTTGTTACAAGCCGAGAAACAGAGAAGCAGGTGGTGATAAGAATTATGGGAAGAAAAATCAAACAAGAACAGAGTAAACAACAGTCATCTCTATGAGTACTTATGTGCTTATAAACCACCATTAAACCAGCATGTCAGACACCCTATTGTTCACTTTGGCAGGTACTTAGGTTTGAAAACATTAAAACTACATATAGGCCATTAACTTTACACTGAAAACCTATATATATTTTAGGTATTTGGAGAAAATCTGCTATATATCAAAATGTTTCAAAGAATCATTGTTATCTATATTTTCCCTTTCTATTCTGAGAAAAAGCACACTGCTCATTGCAAAAATAAATCTTGAAAATTATACACTAACTGAGCTAGAGAAAAAAGGCGAGCAATAGTATCCCTCACATTTACCACATCTCAGTGGTCAGAGGTCGGTGATGCGTTCAGGAACCACGACAGTGCTGAAAAGTTGGGATTTTCTTACCTGCCCTTCAACACTGTAGATAAGTCCTTCAAGATGCTTGTTAGGCTTGAAACTCTCTGACCCTGGCTTTCCTCATCTCGCCTATTTCTTCAATAATATCTAAATACTGACATTTGGTGCCCAAGGTCAATTTACTGAAGCAATAAGTAGTACAACCACCCATTTCTTCAGCAAATACTCAAAAAAAAAAAAAAAAAAAAGCAGTTGGGAAGAAGAGATGTTTGTCATTCTTGCTGCAATAGTGATCAGAGTAAATTTATATACCAACGATTAGGGACACCTGTTTATTGTCATATCTTTTTTCTTATTGGTACTTTCTTACAATATAAGTTCATAGAACTTTAACACATTAAAAGATTGCTTAAAATTTGCAAAATGATAATTCATGACAAACCAAACATTTTCTTTTTCTTTGTGGGAGAAATAAATGGTGATATATAACATAAAATTTGAGGATTTTATTAATTTCTTTTTGCTCCTGTAACAATCAGCCAAAATTGAATTGATTAAAAGACAAATGGGGGCTGGAGGAATAGCACAACAGTTACAGTGCTTGTCCAGTAAGCCTAAGGCCATCAGTTTAATTCCCCAGTACCACATAAGATTGGATTACTGGCACATTCCTGTAATCCCAACACTTGCTGAGGCAGGAGGCAGCCCTGAGTTCAAGGCCAGCCTGTGCTACACAGAGAGTTCAGAACAAGATATTGTCTCGAAACATAAACAAATTAATAAAATAAAGTTAAAATAGAGAAGTTTATTGCCTCGCAGTTCTGAGCTTTGGGAGCCCAATGTGGTTGCCCTCAGAATAAAACCAAGGTTTCAGATGCTGGCATCTACTCTAGGAGCCCTAAAGGGAAATCTCTTTCTTGCTTATTCAGGCTACCTGCAGAATTAAGTTCTTTACAGACATGCATCAAGGTCTTCACTCTGTCGTTGACTGAAATTTAGAGTCAATCTTGTCTTCCAGAATTCACTGTGCTCTTTAGCTCATGACCATTTTCTTTCTTCAAAGCCAGCACTGTAGTGGCATGTCACACATGACAATTCTGACCCACTCTTCTGCCTTTTCTACTTTCAAGGACTTAGTGATTAGTCGGGAGTTATCTGAGCAATGTCCCCATCTCAGTCTCAAAGTCTTTAGTCAAAGTCTTATGCCCAAAGCTTACACACACACACACACACACACACACACACACACACACACACACACACACACAAACACATACATACTTTTAAGATGGGCAATTATATTTTTCTAAAAATCAGTTTCCCAGCTATATAATGAATATAAGATATTTCAGGTATCTGTTGAGAAAATAAAGCAATGCATGTAAGTAACTGTAAGGCCTTCAAACATGCCAAAATGCCCAATTCTTGGTTATTGCCATCATTGTATCAGTATAGATTCCTTCCTGCTTTATTTTACATAGGGATTTTCATATTTAAGTAAATATAAGGAATAGTTCTAGAGAGCAGTGAATACAAGAAGTTAAAGTACAGATAAATATGAATTCTACAGACATAGAAAACTACAAATTATTTTATTTATATTTTTAAAGCTTATTTATGATGCCAAAATGTGTGTGTCTTCTTCTACAAATTGCTGGACTTACTTTTTTATTTTTTCAGAATCTTTAAACTATTATTTTGAGAGATATTAATGTGCAATTTTCTTTTCTCTTTCTTGGTCTATATTTTATTTTTGGAGAAGAAATAATATATCTTTTACTTTTAGATATTAGAGTTATTCTAGCCTCATAAAATGAGAAAAGAGTGAATTCATTCTTCGTTTTTTGGAATAAATAGTGCAAATTAAAATATTTTATTTCTGAAGAGCTGTATGAAACTCACCAAATTTGGCCTCTGAGGTTTTGTTGGTGGTAATACTGCTTTATTGTTGCTACTGTTGTTGTTGTTGTTGTTTTTGTTTAGGATGGTTTCTAAAGTCCAATTGTTGATTGAAATATGCTATTAGATTTTCACTACTTTAGTGTCAACATAAGTATATTTTATATTTTTGTAAGTAATTTTATTTTTTATATAAATTATACTCATTATTGGCATGTCATTGTTCATAATCTTTTACTTAGTATCTTTGTAATATCTGTAAAGTGTGTGCTATTATTCCTGATTTGCTTCCTAAAATAAGTCAGACATAGAAGGGGTCTCATTTATATTTTCAAAGTATTAATTTGGTTTTATTAAGTTTCTAAGTTTCTTTATTTTCTATGACTCAGACTTTTATCATTGTTTTTACTATTGTTTTTTTTTCCTTTCTACTTATTGTGAGTTTCATTTGCTCTTGATTCATAAAGTAAACACATCTAATTTTTATGGCCTCTCTTTATACTGGTACAATATTGCAATCACTGACCAAGCTGCATTCCCCACATTCTTGGGTGCTGTATTTCCATGTAGTTGTATTTACTAATTTCTCTTCGGAGCTTTTCTATGACCTTTAGATTACTTACTAATAAGTTTCTTTACAAATTTTTGGTGACACCTTGTGCTTAATTCTTAGAGTCAATTTTAAATTCAAACCCTTACTAAGAAATCCATCTTTAAGATATCAAACTTTTAAAATTCATGAGTCAAAATTTAGACTCATTTTACAGCCTAGAATATGGTATATATTGGATAATATTACTTCTTACTTAAAAAGAAGTTTTAAGTTGAGTTTTTCATAACTGTCAACTAAGTTTACTTAGCTGAAATTGTTCATATATTGTCATTAATATATTGTTTATTTACTCTATTTTACTAATTATTAGGTGATTAGAATTAAAATTTTCAGCTATAATTTTTATTTTTTTTGTCTTACAGTTCTACTAGCTTGCTTCAAATATTTTAAAGCTCTGTTAACATTTTATATACATTATATATATATATATATATACATATATATAATTTTTATATACTTATAATCACTATGTTATAATTATGAAATGAAAATACTATTTTAAGTCATTATATCTGGCCAAGATTTTTATTCAGATTAACAAAAACCAGATCTACCCTCTGATCATAAAAAGCTATGAAACTGTACAAAAAAGAGGGAGTGGTTATATGTAATCTCCTCTTTATCAACAAGGACATTTTAATGGGCTAAACACTCCAAATAAAAGTCAGAGATTATTAGAACGAATGGAACATTAAAACCAGGCTATCTATTGGCTATATGGAATACTGAACATAGGTCAGAAAGATCAAGAAAAGAGATAAAAAACTATGCATTAGGTGAAAATTAGGCATAAAAAACTCCATTTTGGAGAAATATTTGAAGTACTTGGAAAATACTTGAAGTCAAAAAGATTTTTTCTTTTGATGATTTCTTTTGATGCAATTAAATATTTTAATGATGTCAAAATGTGAACTCAGAATAACTGGATTGCTTTCAAAGTTATGTCGTAGCACCTCATTTTTGTTTGTATACAGCGAAAATTTTGAAAAAAAAATCTAGCATGGAAGAGGAAAAGATACTTTCAAAAATAGTAATAAAAATGACAGGAGGTTAAGAAAGAGAAGGAAGAGATAAAAAGATGAGATAAAAGAAGAGAATGTTAAAAAAACCCTCTAATATTGTAAAATCTTATATTTAGCCAGGAAGAGAGCAAATTAAGGAAAGTAGATAAGAGCTCATAGATGTGACCAGGAAGGTGCGCTCAGAGACAGGGTGTCCTAGAATTCTGCAAAGAACAATATTTTGAAAAAGAAGGGTGAAGATTACCAGATGCTTTCAAGAGAGAAATCTGGATGTGACTCATGAAATTCACTCATGTGATAATTTACCTGTCACAGTAGAAACAATAACGGGTTGTGACTGGAGACTGAAACTAACTATAAAGAAAGATTATTAAAAATCAATTAAATTCAACTCACATGTTCTTTCCTTTGACAAAATTTTTCTGAAGGTCAATAAGAACCATTTCTTCCCACACACTCGTACCATGCAACTATCATATAAGTACTCAATTTCATTTGTTAGGACTTATGAAGATTTATGATTACCTTCAAAAACTTTGCACGCATGATGACTATAGCTTTTTATATAATAAAAACAGCCACAGCCTCAACAATAACAAATTAGAAATGATGGAGAGGCAGGCCTGTCCTTCAACAGGAGTAGAGTTAAACAATTATGCCCTTATCATGGAATACAACACAGCCACACAAAGAAACAAATAATGTGTACCTGAGTTAATCATCAGTGAATTATGTAACATTCTTTTGTTGACTAAAAGATAGCAGTGACGGGCAGATTAGAAGTTCCCACAAGTTAAGACGAAGCTGGGTACGGAAGGGATAGGAGTGGCTACAAAAGGAGAAACCAGGTGGCCTCAGAAAGTTCTGTATCTCGCAAGCTCAATCAATGTCATTATCCTAGTTGCTGCCTTTCAATTCAGTTTTACATTGGGTTACACTGATGGAAGCTGGATTGCACATATATGAAATAACATATTACTATTTCCCACTATCATTTTCTCAAATAAAGAAGTTTAATTTTTAAAATGTCTATGTGCCAAAACAGGTATAGACTATCAAAAACAGCTTAAAGAACACATGATCGATATTATATCGTATTATAGGTTGAACAGAAAATCTACCAACTTTTTAGCTACATAAAATTTTATCTGATTGAGACTTAAGTAACTGACAGACTCCAAGCACTTTGCCATGGTCAACATAATCACCACCATCATGTCCACTACCAGATCCTTCTACAATAGTCACATGTGCCAGTCTCTGTTTTACATAATTTACTTATTTTAACACATTAATTTTTAAACATCCTGATCAGATAGCTTGCCCACTTCTGCCCTGCCCTCCTCTCTCTTTAGCTCCCTTCCACTCCCCTCCTCCTCTCTTACCTGATGCTTCCTCTCTCTTCTCTCCTCTTTTCCCTTCTCTTCTTATGGCACTATATATTGAGCCTAGGATCTTCACACTCAACAGTATTCCCAGAATATTTGTAATTTTTATTTTGAGATAAACTCTCACACTAACTTATTAAATTCCCTACTATGACCCTCCCACCTCAGCCTCTTAGAGTGTGAGGATTATAGGCCTATGTCACCAGGCTCAGCTAATATTATTTTTATTTTAAACATGGAAAAAAAGATTATTCACTCAAGGCCACACAGACCTAGAAAAACATGAATTTTAGCCCAAGCAGTCTTTCCTAAGACTATGACATTTGCTTCTATTATTTGTGGGGCTCAGGATAAAAGAGGAAAAAGCCTCATACAATATATTTAAGTGCTTAGAAGTTATATATCAAGAAAATGACTCTTTAAATATTTTTGTTTAGTTTGACAACTCTACTCTCCATAACACTTGGGAGAGTACATTTGAGTTTAAAATCCTCATACCCTTCACAATTCTGCAAGTTCAAGCATGGCTACTCTCTCATACTTTGTATTCACAGCATGGTCCCATGCCATGCGAGGCTTCCCCGTATGTGTGTGTATGCACTGCAGTCTGAAAACATAAGCTCTATCCAAACTCAGGACAAAGGCTATGCACACCAATAAGTGTGTGTTGATGGTGGATGGATTTAGGAATACAGGACCGTGCAAACCCTGACAAAATACAGCCTTTATATGGGAAATTCCAGCTTCTCAGGTGCTGGAAGCAAAGTCCAGAAGTGGGTAGGATGAATTTCAAAATAAAAAGGTTTTGGATCTATAGATCAACACCTCACAATTTGGGGGCAGGGAGAGAAAGGATAAAAGGGACACACACTGAAGTCAGTAGTCAGAATCATTCTTACACTTAGGTAGAAGAGCTTAGTCCTCAGTGTACTAGCTACATTTCAACATCAATAATGCTTTTTACACCCGTGAAACTGCCATTAATTTATGTGTGTAGCTGCTTGAATATTGTACAAGATGATGATGTGTGCTGGCTTGTCGGATTAGAAGATAGAAATTTCTGCTATCGTTTATAGTTACACTTTAATGTCAAGTGTAACTACACTCCCAGCATTGATATTTTCTAGTTTCAACACACATTTACTTATGTTTTCTTTATATATTTATTTACTTATTCATTCATTTCCTTCTTATAGATGGACTGGATGCTTTTACCAAATTTCTTAAAACTGAGTTCAGTGAGGAAAATATTGAATTTTGGAGAGCCTGTGAAGATTTCAAGAGAAGCAAGGAACCTCAACAAATTAACCTTAAGGCAAAAGTAATATATGAGAAATTTATACAGAATGATGCTCCACAAGAGGTACCACAAAAAAATAAAAATGATTGGGAAAATGTTTAACTTCTTGAAAAGGTATTTGAGAAAATATGCCTTCATTAAGGTGCTACCTCCATACATTGTATAAGATTTTGTACATAAAGTACACGATTCTGTTGAAGCAAATATTACTTGCATATATTTATCAATATAAATATGATACACCATAAGATTACAATCAAAGGAAATTCATAAATTAAGTCACTTTTCAGGGTCATTTTCATATAAAATAAATGTGAATACAATTTAGTGCAAATTCCAATACTTAATAACCATTTCATCACCTTTACACTCATAATCTCTCATAGAAATTAAATATTTCCCTGTGATAAACTCAAGAGAAATCAAGACATGTTTGGCATGTACCATTTAATATTATTCCATCTACTTTTACAATGCATTTCTCTAAAAGTCATTTCTCTACCTTAAGACAGACTAAAAGAAAATTTCATAATGGAAGCATGAATGAAAACTAATTTGTTAAGAGTTCAAGAGAAAAAAAGTTGATTGGAGTTCCTTGTATGTCCCTATTATGTGCTTGATTTGGTTAAATGAATAGTCTGTCACTAGTCTAATGTTTCTAACTATAAATTAATACTGTATGCATTCATCAGTTGTCTGTCACAAATACCTGTGATAAATCAACTTAAAAAAGAAAAGTTTATTTTGACCTTCAGTTTCAGTTTTCAGTCTCTGATTACTTGGCCCTTTTGCTTGAGGGCCTGCTTCAGAGCAGTACCTCATAGCAGAACTGAGTGGCAGAGGACACTGCCCACCTTAAGGCCAGGGAACAGAAAAAGAAAGGGCAAGGGTCCCAGGATCCCCTTTTACAGCATGCCTACTGAACTTTCTTCTTCTAGACATCTCCCAAATTCCACCACCATCCATGGCTAAAAACTGTCTTTAACTCTGGGGTTTATAGTAACCTTTAAAATCCAAACCATAACTCTGTCCATAAAGTAACATTATCTATGAGGACAACTTTATCCATAGTCCTATAAAAAAATAAGGATTGAAGGATCCTATATATTTGGAGCTAGTCATACTTTAGCACACATTTGCTTGTAAAAAAATGGATCATAACATAATGAAATGAATGCTGAGATGAACAGGAGCCTCCCCGTTGAAGTCCCAAATAGGCTACAATTTCTCAATCTCACATTATTTTCTATCACTTTGGAAATTTAACCTCTATGATGTTCAGTTCTGCACCTTGAAAATGAGTGAGGTTACCTAACAATCTTCGTGGTACTTACAACTGCAGTAGTTAGTGTTTCTAAGTTAGAGAGTGACAAGGTCCAGGGGTGAAGAAAATAGGAAGTTGGGTGAAATGCCAACCCAGAATAAGTTCCTACACCCTAGGGGAAGACAAAATATACAAGGCCAATCCAGTGTTATAACCGTGTTGAACTGTTTCTCAACCCTGATTGCTTAAGAACATTAACTACATTTCATTCTGTTTATGCAGGTAAACCTTGATTTTCACACCAAAGAAGACATCACTAAGAGCATTACAGAGCCTACCCTCCACAGCTTTGATGCTGCTCAAAGCAGAGTATACCAGCTCATGGAACAAGACAGCTACACACGTTTCCTGAAATCAGACATCTACTTAGACTTGATAGCAGGAAGGCCACGGAGACCAACAAATCTCAGGAGACGATCACGTTCATTTACCTACAATGAATTTGCAGATGTAAAATCCGATGTTGCCATTTGGCTATAAATAAAATTGATTTTGTTCCTTCTGTTGGTAAAACTGTACATCTTACAAGATAGGATAGGGCATGTTTATGCCAAGGAATGAACTCAGCTTTTAAAGTGTGTATGAAAAGATTTAAATATAATTCAAATGTTTATATAAAAATGGTTACCATATATGTAGTATAAAGCTTTCCATTTGGTAACATTTTTATCAGGGAAAAAATTATTTCTTAATTAAAATACAGTAAATAATTATTAACAATATCTTATAAGATTGTGAAGTAAAGATTAAGGTTTTCCAAAATTGTCTTAATTTTGATCAGTATGTACTTTGTATTTTTTTCAGGATGTAAAATAGAGCAATCACAGTGTAGAAAGGGGAGCAATGATCAGCTAGGAAAGGGGTGAGCCTCTGAAAAAGGGGTGGGCATAGACAGTCACTGATTCCCCAAACCACATGTCTCTAATGTGTTATAGAATTTGAAATCCTTGTATTTACAAACAAAAATACTATAGCACTTAGATATCTGCATGTCCAGAAATGTTTGTAGCATGACAAATGCTCTTTCTCCCAGAAGTATTGTGGACATGACCCAGTTGTCACCAAACGACAGAATGAATTTCTGTAATTGGGTTACTAATTCTGGCTCAAGCATAACAGTGCATCACTTCTAGCTTTGAGTTAACTACAGAAAAAAATGTGAAGACCTGTTTATCTCTACAAAAATTTCCAGATTAAATCATAGCTGAGGTTAATGAATGAGAATAGTATTGACAGTTGGACTTCTTCCTAGAGGAGTTTGGACTTTCCCAGGGACACAAAGCATTTCTCTGATCACAGGAACATGATCATATATTATGCATAACTCCTCACTGGAATTAAATGGAAACTATGTTCTCACATGCTAAGTGAACTTGACATTGAGACAGTTGACAATTTGATTTGAATGATGAGGACTTTTTTCCCGGACACAATTAGGTCTTGTATTTTCTCTTTTATAATTGGGGTAGAAATTAGAAATGAGAAGAGGTAAAGAAGCTAAGAGCATAAGGCCTTCCCAGCTCAGGCGCCTGTCGCTCTCGCTCCTATTCCAGACCCGCCCCTATTCATTGCAAAGCCTCCCACTATTGCATTATGATTATAATCCTCACTTAATACTTTTCAAACAAGATTGCAATAATAAGGATCTTTACTTATATTTTCATGCAGTATTGCAATAAGTAAATCTGTCTTTACTTACAAAAGTTTTTAATTGCAATCTGCGTTACTTGGTCAGTAATTACCTGTATTAAATGACAGTATATACTTGATTGTGGTAAATGTTATTTTATTTGAAATGTGAAATGTGAAGACCTTAGATCATCTAAAATAATCAGGAATTCAGTTTTCTTCATTTCATTCACCCTATTGATTATCTTTCTTGTTGTTAAGAAGTAACTGTATTTTCTTATTTTAGAATGATATTGTAATGTGTCACTGTTACTAGTATAAACTTAATTCTTTATATATTTGTTAATAAAAAACAAGGCACCATGTATTTCAAGCATCAAATAAGATTTTCACTGTCTTCTGTGATAGTTTCTTGTCAGAGAATTTGTTTGATAAAGTGAATTAAGATGATACAAGCTCTCTGATTACATCACAAAAACCATTAGCTGATTTTAACAGATTTAACCTGAAATCATAAGGATACTACATTCTCATGTTTAACTCTTTTCAAAATCATCCAACTTCTTAAATTATAAATATTCAATGAGACACTTTAAAAATAATAGAACTTCTTTATAAAATTAATGCCTGACACTTACAGCTTGAAATCCCTGGAGGAGAAACCCTAAAGGCAAAATCAAAACGTAAGAATTAGACAAGTGAGAGAAGTCAAGTGGAAATATCCAGATGGTATTGAGCACAAAGGCAGGAATATATGAACAGCTAGATATATTAGTTGATCACGTGCCCCAAATAAATGTCTGGTCCTCAGAAATTCACATCAGTTCTCAGGACAATTACTTATTTCAACTTTTTAAGATAAGGACTCAGAATTTCTAGTTTCTTGTACTCTTTATAGGGTCCCATGTATTAATTTTAAGTAACCCAAAAACACCTGACTGGTGACCTAATGATAAAAGGGAATTAAATATGATTAATGAAGAGGAAGTTCAGACTAAGTATCAGCATGTTATGTGAATTTAAATATAGAAAATACTTTTATAAAAATAAAACTTAGATACACATAAAAAGGAAGTCACAAAAATATTACTTAATTTTTAAAATCAGTTGATGAATAATAGAAGAATGTTGTTAAAGTATCTGAAGATAAGTAAGTTCAGTTCAGTTATATAAATTGGGGTACTCGAAGCCTATAAGCAAAAGTCAATACTGACCTTGTCAGTATTTTTAAGCAACAGAAACTTAGTGTCAAATCAAGAGGAATCAAAACAAGTGTCATGACTAAAGCAATGTAGTATTTTAGCAAAGATTTCAAAACAAGGCATTTTTAATTTATATTCTATATCTGCTACTTACAAGTACACATGGTGGGAAAATTACTTTAACCTTGTGAACTTTGATTTTTATTTGTTATACTGGAACAAAACTTTTACAACAATCTTATGATGACTATGTTTTAAACTATTTGTAATGTGCCAAGCCTAGATTAATTGACTTCAGTGTATAGTTGGGAGCGTGAAAATTATTACTGGGGCTGGAGGAATGGCTCAGCACTTAAAGTACTTGCCTAGCAAGCACTAAGTACCCGAGTTTGATTCCCCAGCACCACATAAGATGGGCATAGCGGCACATGCCTCTAATCCCAGCACTAGGAAGGGTGATACAGGAGAAATGCTGTGAGTCCAAGTCCAGTCTGGACTCCATAGTGATTTCAGAACCAGTTTGGACTACAGAGAGAAACCCTGTCTCAAAAAATACATATTTCCTATACATAAGTATCACATTTTAATTAAAATATATTTTTCTAATAATGTCTTCTTTACAAGTCAAAAATATCCTTTGAGAAAAATGAGATTTTCTTAAGTAAAATGTGCAGAGATTGCTTTTTAAAAAGTAAATAATATCATTTCAACTAACTTTTAAAAATATGGAAACATTATATGCCTAAACATTTTTCTCTCATCAAAGCTAAAAGAAAATTAAACAATTTGTGAAGTTCTACAATTCTTTAAGAGAAAAAAAGAACAAATCATATTGAAAGTATATATCCCCCAAATCCCCTCAAATAGTTGTAATATTAATTGAATTAAAACACATTAAATACTTTTTCATTGATCCATCATAATTAGTTCTATTTTACTGCCCTTGCCCTTCTATTACCATCAATTTAAAAAGAGAAGTTAGATAAACTCACACAAATGTATTCACAAGATTGTTCAGCTATGTCTTTTAAAGCCTTTAAGCAATAAAAAGAAATATACTGAAATATATTTTTGTAACATTTTAAATGAATGATTTCTTTGGACATATAGAAGTGAATCTATCAGGAGTAAAAGGGAAGATGAAAAAGAAAAGAAAAGGAATATTTCACAGTGCATTTTTGGAAAATGTTAACCTCCTACAAATATGCAGGAGAAAACTATGCTTTAAGCAGATCATTCTTTAGATTTATCCCAAATAGCAAATCACTGTGTGACTTTTCAATGTTTGGAGTTAAGTAGTTAATTTCTTCATTTGTTTAACACAGATAAAAAAGACCAACTTACTTGCACAATCTTCACACATCTTTCATAAAACAAAGGCAGAATTCAAAGCATATGCAAATATATGAACAAGTTTTTTTTAAGTTTTTTTTTTCATTCTATTACTTTTGTGAATAAATTTGTGAATGTGTATTGGTTTTGCCTTGTAAATCTTCCAACCACAGAAAGGCTTTTTGACGATAAAAAATATCATAAGCAACATTAAAATATAAACTAATTTGCAAACAATAGAAAAGCAATAGAGTATATACAGGGAAGTACTCCATTTAAAAGAATCAGAGACTTCTGACAAGGTGGCAGCCAAGTAACATAGTTATGCAACGTCTTCTCATGGACTCACTTAAAAAGGCGAAATTATAATTAAAAACTGCTTGTTCAATTTAGCTAGGGGAGGAAGTAAAGCTCTAATTGAAAAGAGGCAACAGAAAGGTCAGAAATCCCAACAACACATTGGAAGCAGAAGAAAACAATAGCACAGGAAGCCACTCCAGGCCAACTGGAATGCCGGCATCTACAGACAGAAGAAAGCTGGAGCCTGGAAACTCTGACCAAGGTAACCTATTAAACAAACAGTGGTCCTAATAGAATGGAAGCCGCAAATGAAAAGTTGGCTGAGGTACGTTAGGAAATGCAAGATATGAAGACATATTTTGATAGGGAAGTGGAAAGTTTGAAAGGTAACCTAGCTGAAATTCAGAATACGAAAAATACATTTGAAAGCAGGGAAAGTTGACTCGAACATTGGGAGGACAGAATTTCAGACCCTCAAGATAAGGCTGAGAAAACAAATGCTATTATTAGGTATGACTCCAAACTTAGAATTGAGCAAGGTAGACAGATAGAACAGATGATGGATGATTCAAAGAGAACCAAACTCAGAATGATGCGTGGGGGGAAACAGAGCAGAACACAACATAGAAAGGTATAAAGAATTTATCCACTGAAATCATGCAAAAAACTTCCCAAATATAGAAAAACAAATTAATTTTCAGGTACAAGAAGCTTATAGAACACCAAATAACATCAGCCAGCAACAAGACTTGCCGTGACATATCATAATCAAAATCTCAGAAATACAAGATAAAGAGAGAATATTAAAAGCAGCAAGAGAAGAACAGGTATTATTCTACCAAGGTAAACTTATTTGAATTAAAGCTGATTTCTCAGTGTAAACTCTGAAGGCCAAGAGAGCCTGGAGCAAAACCTTTCAAGCTTTAAAAGACAGGAAGTACCAACTCAGATTGTTGTATCCAGCAAAATTATCCCTAAAAATAGAAGAGTAAGTAAAAACTTTTCAGGACCAATAAGCCCTAAAAAATTTTCAACTACAAGCCCAGCTTTGCAGAAAATACCTGAAGGACTCTTAGAGCCAGAGAGCCAAGCAGCACTAAAGAACAAGGAGGAAAGGAAATATCAAAAGAGAAAGTGTAACAAAAAAAAAAAAAAATTGGACATCAATAATTTCATTGGTATCCCAATAAAACAGCACTAGCTCTCTCATAAATTCTGTGAAACTTTACCTCATGATTATTATTAGTATATTATTTTGCAAAACATAGTAATTATATTCAACAAATTGATATAATACCTTAATCTGTGAAACTTTAAAATAAAATAGAAATATATTCAATACAAACTCTGACTGACTGATTGATTTTGAGACAGAAACTCACTCTATAGTCCAGAAGGTCCCTGAGCTAACAATGTAGTCCAGGCTGGTCTCAATCCCATTGCAATTCTCCCTCTTCAGCCCCTGAGATTACAAGTGTTTGCCTACATATCCAGACACTTCTTATAAAGACCTGGGGGATCAAACTCATGGCCTTATGCACACTAAGCAAGAGCTGTAACACTGAACAATATCTCCAGACCATGAACTGTAATTTTAAAGGATAAAACCAACTTATAGTAAATATACATTTTTTTTTTCCTGGAGCCTTACCTACTACTTGAATTTCTAGAATAGATATGAAATTTTCAGAAGTAATAATACAATAAAATATTCATCAGGATATACTAAAATAAATACAGTATTAAATTTCAGTCTGTTTATAGCTTCAATTTTCTTTCCATATATAATTATGTGTGTCTATACATATTTATGTAATAATTGTGGGAAAACATAAAGGCTGAATAATTTTTTAAATTCTGTTCTACCAAAAAGTCATACTACTACTTTTAGAGTCTACTACACCAAGGAAATGGATAAAATGATGCCATTAACATGTAAATGTCAATAATGGTTTTTCTTTATACTGAACTGCCGTTACATAGAAAGAAATTGGAATGTTTAAACATGAATTCGAGTGATATCAAATCAGTATCAATAATTTCAAGAATAAATATATTTAATAACTTATAGTATGGAATACTTTACACCTAATGTACTATAACTTCATCGTAAAGATCCCAGTAGTTCAATACACGTTTCCAATGCACACCTCTTGTTCATGTTACAGAACAGTAGAAATGTAATAATGAATAAAATAGGGCTGAAGAAATGGCACAGGGGTTAATGTGCTTGAGCCCTGAGTTCGATTCCCTAGCATTATATAAAGCTGGGAATGATGACACATGACTGTAATCCCAGCACTCAAGGCTGAGACAGGAGGATTGTTGTGAGTATAAGGCCAGCCTAGGATACAGAGTTAGGCCCTGTCACAAAAAAAGAATAAAATAGTCTATCATTGAATACTACTATACCCAGTGATATCCCTATACAAGTGAACACACACACCAATCATTTCAACACCATAAACCGAGCTTTTCCTCACCTCTATCTAAAAAACAGCAAGGCAGTTTCACTTGATGTAGGAAAGCATAGAGTCTGACTTCAAAATACATCTGAGTGTATTTTATAATACATGTTCAAGTACTGACTCATTACTCATTACATTTCCCTTGAAACCTTTCCAACGTTCACTTTGGGATGGATGAATGGCACAGCAGTTAAAGCACTTGCCTTGCTTTTAGTTTGATTCTCCAGCATCATATAAAGCTGGGCAAGGTGGTGCATGCCAGTAATCACAGCACCTGGGAGGCTGAGGCAGGAGAATTGCTGTGATTCCAAGGCTAGCTTGGGCTATGTAGTGAAGATACGAGCAGCCTGGGCTACAGAGTGAGACCCCGTCTCAAAAATGAATGAATGAATGAATAAATAAATAAATAATAAAAGCCTGCACTGAATTCATGGACTACACAAATAATTGTGTCACATTATAATACAAAGCATTATATGTTCATTCTAAGTAGAAATTCCCAGAAATATAGTTAGATATTTTTCACAGAAAAATTTTAAAATAAAGCCTTTGGAATTAAGCTTTTTCTATGAAAGGGAAAATCAGAATGTTCAGGGACAGTGATAAACCTTAACCATCATCTAACATAAGAAAACTAAAGTTATGAAATAAATTCTTTACTAGTTAGCTTCCCATTTTTGCACAAAATACCTGGAAAAGATAACTGAAAAGAGGAAGCATTTGTGTTGCCACAGTTTCAGAAGTTTACGTCTGTGGTCACCGGCTCCATTGCACTGGTCTGAAGTGAGGCCTGTTATTGTGGAAGAAGGCACGCAAGAGCGAAATTGCTCATTTTCTGACCACAAGGAAGCAGAGACAGACAGATAGGCAGGCAGGCAGGCAGACGGACAAATTTTCTAGAGAAAGGAAAGGAAATGGGGACGAAATATACCCTGCAAAGGTATGCCTTGATCGACCGGCTTTCTTTAACTGGGCCCCTTCTCACAGCCCACTCCACTATGAACTCGTCAATAAATAACCCATTAATAAAGTCAGTGTCCTCGCACTCAAAACACTATTGTAGCTCCATATCTAAATGTCGATACACTGAAGATCAAGCCCTCAACAGATACACCTTTGGGGCACAATTCATACAAAAGCAAAATACAGCCATGAAGTCTGTTTACCTGAATTGCTTATAAGCACATTTACAGAAGCAAACATAATCTAAACCAACCACATGATCATGAAGGAAATAATCTTGCAGTTTTGTCCTATTTTTTTGTAATCAACTCAGTCTATTTTCTTTTATTCTGCTATTTGTCAATTTAGTTTTTCTCCTGGTAGGTATTTTGTCAGGAATTTGTAAGAAATTAAATTTTCAGAGAATGATACATCCACATAGACACATGCATATTTGTATGTGTGATATTTATGAATGCATAGATAAATTGATGGATATGGACAGATTCTTGAAAGATAAAAATTACACGTATTTCTCAGTTTCCCGGTCAGAGTGCATTTTTTCTGCCACGCAATATCATTTGTTTTCTTTCTTTCATTAAAAAATAATCATTCAGTTGATGTTTAAGATGATGTGTACTTTTTTAGAATATTTTTTGAGAAATTGCGACTATAAAATAATGATAATTGTAGAGCTACAAAATAGTCATTGTTGTGCTTCTAAAGATAATGTGAAAAGCATTAGCTTAACCTCTAAAAAATGAAATGCTAGTGGTTGTGTTTACCTCCACAATTGTCAGTATCTCTTACAGAGAAAAAAAAAAGATCACTTAATCTTTGCTATTTCATTTTGCATGCAGGATTTCAGTAGCTTGAAGAAATTTAAGAGTAACTTAGAGACCACAATTTTGTAAAATGAGTAAGAAAATTTAAGTCTAAGAGCAAAGTTAAAAAAGTATTGCAGCAATATAATATTTCAAAACTAACTTTTAATGAGTTATAAAGACAAGTCTAAGTCATCATTAAAATAAGAGTAAAGATACCTGGGTAGCATTTTTTAATTTCAAAAGTATATAAGAAACACTTGCATTAGATAAAAATTAAAATTGTGATATTCTGAACCACTATTTCTACTTTCATACCATAAAAATTGTGAATAATATCAGGGACAAGTAAAAACATGATGATCATAAATTTTGAAAACCAAAATCTCTACTTTTTCAATTCAGAATATTTTAATGTTTGTTTTCTTGCACTCTTTTTAAAACTCAATTAAATTTTTCATCATTCAAAATATAAATTAGATATTTCAGAATTGATTACAAAACTACATTTTTAAGAATAGTATAATGTTTAAAATAAAACTGTATTTGTTTTAAAGCTGACACCTACAATATCTTCATGAGCTAGAGCAATGGAGTTATGAATCAAAGGCCAAATCTCAGAAATGACAAATGATAATATTAAAACCGTAGATGGATTATACAACAAATAACTAGATTATCGGTGATATGAAGATTAATGATATGGCAAAAACAGGAGAGATGTAAGAAAAGCTTCCAAATGTCAGATTTTTGGTTTGGTTTGGTTTGGACCTTACTAATGTTATTTGTTGGTTTTTGTTTTTTTTTATTTTCATTGTTTTGTTTTCGACTGAAGATGGAACCCAGGGCTCTCACACTAAGCTGCATGTCAAGACTACTTTTAACTTTTGATTTTTGAGACAGAGGCTCACTACGTCACCAAACTTGCCATCCTTTTGTCTCAGCATCCCAGAGTACTGGAATTACAGGTCAGAACCACCGAGAAAAACTGGCATATTTACAAATGTAGAACACATGAGGTGTATTTGTGTAGCAAAAGATGCACAAGACTTGAAATATCCCGTTGTAAGCATCACACTATTCTAATAGAGGAAATTCACTTCATTACCTGGAATCTAAAATAACCTATCTTCAGATTTCTTAAATTTCATTCCTTCTTCAATCACAAGTGCTACAAGGAGATTAGAAGTCATGTTGAATAAACTTTATAGATTGGGGAAAAGAAGTTATCAGTAGAATAATACAGAATATTAATAAAGAACTATAGTAAAATGACTTAAATATCAAAAATAATAATGTATTAATTAATCGCATCAACATTAACTTCTTAAGACCTCCAGAGCATCATAAATGTCATATAAACATTAGAAAAATATACGAACTACATGAACCTGCTCTAGGAGTTACCTCATTTGCATTAATGGAAATGAAACCTTAACAAGTACTAGGCATGGAGTGAGATTCTTTCATTGAAAAGGGTAAGATATTATACTTAACATGTATTAGAAAATATACTCATATATAGATGTTGAAAGAAATGCAAGCTATTAATTATAATTATGTTGAACATAATTATAATTAAAAATTATAAAAGACACTACTAATTAATAAAAATCTGGATCAATGAAAAATTTTTAAAATTATTTCATAAAAGATAGAAAGCAAGTTATTCTTACAGGCAGGGCATTTGAATATTAACCTAATGATTAATATGCAATAGCATTAAAGTTTAGTCATTTTTTCTTCTACATATATTTTGTGTACATTATTCCAGTCTAGATCTTGGAAAATACTCATATTTTGTTTTGAATGAGGTTAGAGGTTAATAGAGATCAAGTCCAGGGATGAGCTACATCATCAGTTTTTAGTAAACTCAGATTCTTAATTTATAGTTCCAATTAAAATTTCATATTCAATTACATAAATACTCAGTAACATAAATTAAGGTGGTCTTGTCTTTTAACTTTCATACTAAGGATATATGTCCTATATTAAGTTAATCCTTCAATTCTTCTTGCACTATAGCTACCTTAATTATTTAGTTAACTAAGAATTAGAAAACTTCATCTTCTCATTTATTCCTTTGCTTATAAATTATTACATTTCTTCTATTTTTATATGTGCTACTTTCTCTATATGAAAAACCATAGAATTTTCTGATTTATAAGATTCTAACCCATCTATAAATAATGCTAGAAAAACTTAATATCTATATAATTATTAGTGTATAAGGTGAAAACATAAATTTTGATTTAATGAAAGATGTTGATTTTTTTCTTCTATTTTATATAAGTGTTTGGTAATATATACAATGAAAAGTTTGTTGAAGTCTCTTCAAAGAGTGAAGATTTACCATTTAATATCAACAATAAAAATTGCAAATGAAGGTAACAATTCTGATCATATATTTACAATCTTTTATTGAATTTTTTTTAAAAAATTGTATGCTACACAAAATAAAGGAATACAAAGGAAATTGGTAAACAATGGATCACACAGAAAGAAATCTAAGCTGTAACAGAAAGCTGGCATGCAGGAGATTCTGGAAAAGTAGAAAATTAATCCCTATAAAAAGTTCTTCAAAGGAAAACAAAATTGCGCTTTATTTCTGAGATAGGGTCTAGATCCGTAGCCCAGATCGGCCATGAACTCAAGAAAACTGTCTTGCCTCAGCTTTCACAGGCACGCTGTGCCTCCATGCCACACTTACAGGGCGTCGGGGATTGTAGCCCGGGCCTGTACTTGTCGGCAAGTGCTTTAACCACCAAACTACGGCTCCCCAGCTCAGAAAACTGCACTTCTTAATATATAATCGATGACACAGATTTGATCATCAACTTTTAGATATATTTGTATTTTTTGTTTTGCAAACCCTGAAATTAAGAAGCTTGACAGTTTTAGCACTGTGTGTGTGTTGTTATTCTTTCTTTTATTTAAAATTTCTGAAAGAGATAATGAAGTTTTTTTGGATTAAACAGATGCTAATTCACATACACGTGATTTCACAGGCATACTTTATCTCTCGGACTTCATCTTTTTAAACTAATAGTAGTTTAGAAAGATTACTATAAAATACATAAACATTCTCCTTACATTTATAGTCCCTCTAAATTCCAGCTTACAAAAAATTTATCCGTGGGATCAAGAATAAACATCAAAATTCTACTTTTGTTTCCATGCATGATATTGTATTCAAAAACACTTTAATATGAAAATTCAATCAAGGTATTTAGATAAAGAAAGTGAAGTCCATGTAACATGACTTCAGAGATTTGAAAATAGGGTGCGATATGCATTTATAATAAGTGATGCTAGGGAAGCCTGAAGTTTGTTTGTTTGTTTGTTTTCCTCTTTCTTCTTTAGTATACAAAACATTAGTGTTACCACTCATCATAACGTCACATCTGGGAACTTTAATAAGCATTTGAGATGTCGTGGTCAGAAAATCCATAATTTGCAGTTTTTCTTCCCTCAAGAATTCTCACAGACTCTAAAACTGAAAGTACCTTCAGATGAAACAGGAAACAGTTTATTTGTAATTATGTGGGAGAAACATACATCTGCTTTGTGTCTCAATGTTTAAGATATTTTTGTATTTCCTAAGTAAATGACTGGAAGTAAAACTTCAGGACTATTATATATTTTCAGAACGAAAACATTTTTGCCTCAACAAGTGACTTACCAACCTTATACAGCCCCTCAAAAGTATCAAGCATGTCCAGTAAAGGGTATGAATAATAAATATTATTATATCCTCAAAATATCGAAAGTCAGTTGTCATAGATGTATTCCATTTTACAATATTATAATAATTTAAATTTAAACATTAATATTTCATTTTCATTCCAAGGGAAATGTCTTGAATTAAATTTTTCTAATTACCCAGATTTTTATTTCATTGCATAATAAAGTTAATAACTTGAAATGCTCAAAGCTTCTCTTATACCTCAATGATATAAAGGAGAAGATATTTTCTGAAGAAGATTTTCCTAAGCAGGTTCGTTTTACTATTTAATTTCCTTCAATGAAGTAAAAGGTCAGTGTGAAGCTCTAGAAAGTTAATTTGCATAAGGTATGCACATGGAATATGAAAATGATATAACATGAAATATTCATAATTTAAGCTTTTAAAACCAACCTCAGGGCTAGAAAAGCAATTATTATAGGAAATGGCTCAACAATTACAAAAAAAACCTTTTTCATTGATGATGTCAACTAATATACTCTCCTTCTGAGAGACATGAAGAGACAATACTGAAGATAACAACAGACTCTTAGAATTAATCATCCTTTGTGTTGCCTCATTAATGTATTCATTGACTTTAGAATATGTGTATCTATGTTAGATTTCTCAACCACTAACAAAAACGTCTATGTAGTTCTATTAATCACATAATATTAAGTATATTATATACATACATACTGTCTTTTTGCAGTTCACTGAATGTATATTGGTATTTTTCTTTTTCCTCTTTCTTTTCTTTCTTTCTTTCTTTCTTTCTTTTCTCTCTTTCTTTCTTTTTTAGACAGTTTCTCACTTTGTAGTCCAGTCTGGTCCTGAACTCACAGTGTAGCCCCAAGATAGCCGCAAACCCATGGCAATCCTCCTGCCTCTGCCTTATGAATGCTGGAATTATTAGTCATATGCCACCATATGTGGCTTATGTGTTATGGGGAAATGAAACCAGTGCTTTGCACTTGCCAGGAATACACTTTAACAGTTTTGCTATGGTCCCAGCCAAATAAGCATTTTGTTAACCTTAGCAAATACAACACAATTTTTTGTTGGCTGTGTACAAATGTAAATGTTTACCTATTTGAACAACATTGAATTCTTATTCACAAGAGCATGGCAGATATCCACTAGTGTCTTGTTTCTTTATCTTAAAATCAAATTATCTTAATAAAACTGTAGTAGAACTAGTCTCTGTTAGAGTAGCTCAACTGATTCATATCCTATTCCTTTCAAAACAAATTATCTAAATCTTCTTGACAATTCTTGATAAAGAAATCATATTTTTTTGTCCTAATGGACATGTAAGTGAGTTTCTTACAATTTTATGATGTGTTCTACAAATACATAATTCAGAGACATCGTTTTGTTTTTCTGCTTGTCTTAAATTTCTATAACAGATTACAACGCACTTTACAAGAAATGCATTCCCTGAATCTCAAAGTCTTCTTGTGGATATTGAGTCTTGGGTATTAAATTTCTTATATCACCCGTGTAGTTAATCCGGAGGTATTAGGCTACTCACTTTCATAGTTACACAGACTCAAGAATACTTTAATTGCAGCCTGATGAGACTCTGAGCACCAGCTGCTTCCTTACTCTCTGAGCAGCCACCTTCACCCCCTAGAGCAACCGTGGCTTAAGAAACTGATCTCTAACCATGTTCTGGGCTTTATAAATTATACTGAGCTAAAGACAAGTTGAGAAGACAATCAATACTTGAAGGCAGAGAACAGGGTGATGGAAGTCAACGAAACAGAACTATGGCTACCAATTAGCTCTTAAGGAGTACAGAAGTTGCCAAGATTTCTGCTGAAAGGGCCAAAACTAAGGTTTGAAGATGAAAATTATCCTGTCAATGTTTTTGGTTAGTTTATTTTCCAAGAACTCAAGGTCTACTTTTGCTACTAAATGAATCAGGAGTTGAATGCTTTTCATGAGCTTTTTTGTTCAATATAAAGAGAGATTTCGAGTTTTCATTAACACTATAATATTTTGACTTTTTTCTTATTATCTTATTCAGTATACTGTGAAGTTGGGCAGCATGACACAGGACTGCTAAACAGAATTTACTTTGAATTAATTCTTTCTCAATGATACAGCATCTTGAACATAAAACCAAGTTTTAGTAAAGTAATTGCATATATTTTTGTCCTCTTTGTTTTTCTGCAATATTTTCCTTTTCTTATAATCCTAAATAATAATCAAATTAATAACTAATATTTATTGAGTACACAGCATGTGAAGTATATATTATTCTACACTGTCACCTACCAGCATTTTGACCCTGGTGGGGGGGGGGGGAACCTTAATCTTTTTCTTCTCCCTTTTGTCAACTAGGAACAAGAGTATAAAATATTACCTATCTTGCAATTTCTGTAGAATTACAGGAGCTAACATATCTACAGAAAATTCAAAAGTGTTTCTGGCACATAATTATCTCTCAGCATTAGCTATTATTCCATGAAACAGGTCTATTTCCACGTAAATTGTAATTAGATCCAAATACACTCTAAGGGGAAATGAAATTATGAATCCTCTCCTCCATCATTTTCCCCACAGGAAATAATATGAAGAAAATAGCAAATATTTTCAATCAAATATTCTTTGATTCCACGTGTGTGTGTGTGTGTGTGTGTGTGTGTGTGTGTGTGTGTGTGTGTGTGTGTATTAGTGCATGCACATGCTTGCACTCAAAGAGTTCTAAGATGGTCTGCAACTCTCTCATAACTCTCATTTTCTGGTATGTAGGCCTTATATAACTACATACTTTTGGGTTGGAGTGTAACTTATATAGTAGGTAGTTAATCTGGGAGTTTCAGGATACTCACTTTCAATTTCAGCCTGTTGAGATCCTGATCAGAGAATGCATTGAGCCCTGTTTAGAATTTGGAAACACTACGAAATTTGTGATATTTTGTTATACAATAAAAAGAAATAATTTTATTTAAATCTCTAAACTATGGATGCATCTCTTATGATATTTATAGTCATCATCTGATACTGTCTTGCATAAATATTGAACTATTATATAATCATGCACATATGTAAGAAAAACTGAAAATATATGAACTGATAAATTAGACTTGATTGACAACTACTTTTTAAAATGTTACTCACACAATTGACCAAATACTTCAAATAATTTCACTAGTGCAAAGTTCAATGGGACCATTGATCTGACTGTATACTTTGAGGCAGACAAAGGTAGCGATAGATTCTTTTTTGGTTATTTATTCAATGTTTAGGTCATCTATTCCCAAAGAGACAATTCTTTTTGCAGTGACATTTTTACAGAGCAGAATCATTTCATTTCCCACAAAGTTACTATGAAATAGTATAAAGATATTTTAAAAATCCCTTTGAACCTCTTAAAGGAGGCGCACTTTGCCAAAGCAAAAGAGGATTATTATTAGCAAGATCATTTTATTACCATATTTAGGCAACCAGTCTGCTCTAAATAAATTATGAAATTATCCTATTAATTTAAAACTTGACTTCAATTTTAGTTAACTTATCAGATAAAATGTCTTCCTCTATCTTTTTTTCAAATGATAGGCAATCAATCATTAGTGCTTTACAGTTATATATTGTGTAGGTATTATTTTAACCTTAATTTCAACAGGTATTAGGCTCACAGTTGATTCTGGTTTCACAGTGTGAAGTGGTAAATTAAAATACCACCTCATGTATTAGCCCATCTTTAATATTCAGGTTTAAAAGACATCTGACTATAGTATTTCCTACACTAATCAAATAATGATGCTTTAACATTAATTTGTATAAACATTCAAAACAAAAACTGTTACTTAAAATTCTTATTTCTAATTGCATTCTGCTATACTTAAGGGATCTAAAAAGCAAAGCCCTTGAGTTGGGATGTAATTAGGAAAAGAAAAGGGAAATATGACAAATAAAGAACAGGCACACACCTTTCACAAAAAAATTAGAGAACTCTATCATGCTTTGATTTTACAAGAACAGTGGTAAAACATCACCTCTTCATATTACACATACACACAGCCATCTGTCTTTAGCTTGAAGCAGAAGTTTAAAATGTCAATTAGAAGCTATGACTAGTGTTATCGTGACTCTACACCAGAAAGTAGCTGACATTTCTAGAAACATCTATTGCTACCACGATTTGTAGATTAATGCATTTATTAAAAAAACTATCTTATAAGCAATTTCAATGGCACTAGGTATTTTAGCGTTTAAACAATTATTTAATGTATATTAAAATTACATTGAGCAATTGTAAAACCTCTTAAAAATAAATATAAATGAACATTATTTTATGAAGCAAGTGTCTTTCACAAAGAAGTCTTTTTCTATCTTTTTTGAACACTTTTTTTCTTGTTGTGACGATTTCTTTTCTCACTCAATTAAAAAAATGAAGGTAAAACGTCTAAGCCTCTAGAAAACCAAATAAACCATGCCAACTTAATTATCTGAAATCCAGAAGATTCCAAAAAAGGAAAAATAAATCATGCTTAAGAAATTATGCTTACAAGTGGTACAGTAAGAGCATCCTACCCTCTACTACCCTACTTTTCCATGAACTCTTTGAATTCCTTAAGAAAATGAAAACAGGCAGTTTAGAAATATAGAAATACCAGTTTTATATAAGGAAATACTTGTTTTATCCCAGCCCTTCATTTTCTGTGACAAACTTATTAGAAAAAGGAAAATAGCAGTGACTTAAAAATACTAGCTTCATTTTTCTCCTGCAATTGGCCAAGCTGGACTAAACATGATGCCGAAGATGTAGGCTCTTTTCAGGTGTTGGAACACTTTTCTTATTGTCTGCCTTTTGTCCTCACAATTACAATGTTCCCCAAAAGCTACAGTAAAAGAATCTGCTTGCTGAACAGAGGGGAGGAAGGGTTGAGTGGAAAAGCACAAGAGATCCCTCCCCCTGGCACGCCACTTCCCTTGCTGGACAGACACATTCCCACAGTACTTCTGCCCAACCTCAGCTGCCAGAACTGTGTTACTTGAACACAGGTAATTCTGATGAATGACAGAATCAAAATTTTTGCTTGTTTGCTTTTGGTCCTGGGGATTGAGCTCAGGGCCTTAGCACTGAGCTACATGCTCATTCTTTTTTTCTTTATTAAGTTATTCATTTCTGAACTATCTAGGTTAGGTTTAAAACTTGGAATATTCCTGGAATATTCGTGGAATATTCACCCAGAGTACCAGGATTAATAGTCTGTGCCACTGGGCCTGACTTGAAGTTTCAATTTTCTAAATTTGAAATGGAAGACAGTTAAATAATTACTGAAAAGCTTTGGTTACTTCATGACGACAGGGAGGTGCTTTGATCTGCTGGGATCACATTTTACACAGTTCACTTTGAGCAAAAAATTTTATGAAGCTCATGACTATATGCAAACCACATCACAACACCTGACCCATACTGAAAAGAATACTGATTGTGTGAATGAATATATAAGTACCTTTACCTACAAATAGAAACATTTGGAAGATAAGGATTTGAAAGAGAGTATGTAGGTTTGTATACCAGAAGTCATTTGTATATAGAGTTTAGAACTAAAAACATTTTTGCAAACAAATAATTCACTAAGTAGCCTCTCTCAAACAAAAATATGCATGTTTTCATTTAACATCAGATACATCTGAACTATGTCCATAGAACTCTTTATATAACACAGTCCAGCTATGCATAAATGAGTTGAAATGACACTCGTCTGGACTGTGAGGGGAAGGGATTGCTGAACACACAGCTGGATGCTTACAGATATGTATATATGTATGTGGCACTTTCCATTTGCATCACAACTATATAATGTGCATACAAATGCATTTATGTATATATAACTAAGTAGGTGTATCTAGTTCTTTGCAAATCAAACTGTGGGTTCTATTCATATCAATTTATTCTTGTATTTTCTTTTGAAACTCATGAGCTAAGATAAGTGAATAGATTTATATGAAGACCAGATGGATTCTAACAGTTTTCCTAAGGGAAGATTGACTACTTTAGATATAAAGAAACCATTAGTGGGTAAGAAAATGACTCAAACTTTTATTTTTATGTACATTAACTCATTTTAATGAATGCAATATGAAATTTCTGTAGTGATGGTGGTTGTTTCAATTGCCTGTTTCTCATGCTGACCCCAGCTCAGATTTCTGCTAGCACTAACAGGTAGAATAGGAACCATAGAGTAATGAATTATCAACACCGCACTAATTCGTTCTTGAGGTAGATCTGACATTGACATTGGGACATCATTTGTCTCAAAGTTTTTTTTTCTTTTTTCTCCTTTGTATTTTAGTTATTTGGTGACAAGTTCAGTTTTAAACCTTAAGAGTATTGCATTTGGATTCCTTCCTTGGAGAACACAAGATTGCAGAGTAATTATTATCGATAGAACTGGAATTTAATGAAGCTGATTTTAAATCTCATTCTAAACCTTACCAATTGTATGAATTTGCCCAACTGGTTGATAGCCTTTTACTTATCCATTTTCTCCTATGTGAAATGAAAATAACTTTTATTAATGCATTAAACTGGGGAAATGAATGAAATAACATACTTCTCCAATTAACATGAATTCAACTTCTCCTATATTCAGTGCTCAAAATATTTAAGTTTTTTTCGTGTTTGTCTCTTTTTTTCTTTCTATCTAGAACCTTCTTCATCTCTAAACTTTGAATTTTGTCTTCACTGTGTGCCGGTGAATTGTTCAGCTCAACCTCAGCGTTATCATCTGCTACAACTACCTCCCTCTGAACTGAATATTACTTAGTAATATAAACATACTCAGTATTTCTCATGATCCAACTTTCAGCTTATAACATTCATTGAAACCTCCCATCTCTTCCTTAAATAAAAATGCTACCTTTCCACAAGCTGCAGTGCACTAATCATTCCCTTGTCATGCTTCAACTACTGATAGCTAAAAATACTTTAAATTCTAAAAACACAGCGATCCCAGTATCATGCCTTTACCCTCTGCGCACATGCACAGTTACAGTATCTCCTCTCACTTTCACTGGGTGAAAAGCTGACTGAAGACTTTAGCGTGGTTCATCCTTGTATCCAACACAGAATCTCCAACCAAATAAAGGTCGGTGAGTGAAAAAATGTCCCTTAAAGCTAAAGTGCCAAAGTGCACATATCATTTTTGTTACAATTTTATATTTAAAAACTTTTAAAATAGTCAACTCTGTAATAACTTCTTTAAGACTGCAGTAGCTGAAGTGAGATCAGAATTCAGATCCAAATTTCAAACTTAGAATTTTTCAATTAGAATGCCTGCTTCTCATTGCTTTATTTCAAGATGAAAAATAAGAAAAACAAAGTTTCTTTTTTAATTGAAATTTCTTTTTATTGTTGTTCAGTTGTCATTTCTAACTGATATGATAATTTCACACACAGTCTTATATGATGTTTCAAATATTTATGGTGCATAACCATCAGAGTAGTTACCGTTTTCATCACCTTAACTATCGTGACTTTGTGGTGAGAACCTTCAACATCCTCTCTTCTAGCTTGTTGAGAAGCAGAGTGCACTAAAGTTTTTAAATCTGTAATTATATCACTAATTAAAAGTATTAAATTCAAACTTAATTTAAATCATTTTAGTTTAGTGTAAAATTAAAGCACAGGAAAACATTACAAGAACTTTAAGAAAGAAAGAAAATAGAGTAACTGGTTATGTCATATGCATTGTGATAGATGACACCAGCATATTTTGTTTTTGAAACTTTTCTGTCGCGGAGGTGTCCAATACTCCCATTCGTATTCTGCCCAACCAGCTGCCACTCACCACCTGGTATGCAAAGCCCACTCGTACTTTAAAAGCTTCTAGAATTATGTAAAAGAAGAAGCTACTTCCAAATCAACTAACTATACTTCAAATGTCACCCACACCTTTGCTTGGCAGTTAAAAATAAGTGTCAAAGTGAGAAGGTAAATAACATGAAGCCTTAATTTTACTTCCACCAAACCCACTAAACTTCATATAAGCTACCATAACATAGTTTGATTTAAGCTGAAGAGTTAGCAAAACGGGAGCAAGCAAATGTGTATGTTTATACACACGCGTCTACCTGAAAGCCCGTGATCGGTCCACAGATGGAGACAAGAGCACACTCTTAGCACTGACACAGTGTCTGAGGAAGAGACTTGGGCACTCTCAGCTCTTCAATGTTTATACTACTGAAGGCAAATGTACACTTAATTCAAATAAGCACCTGTTCACTTCTGTAATGTCAGCTGCTCAAGGGTCACAGGGCAGCTTCCACCAAAATCTCTAAGAGGGGCAGGTGTGGTTTGCGCAAGCTCTGGGTTAACTAATCAAAACAACATACATTTTAGGAACACAAAGGTATATTTTGTTTTGTTTTGCTTTGCTTTAAGTCATAACAATGTCTTTTTCTATATGCCAAGAAGATAAAGAAGAATTAAAAGGCCAGAAAAGGAGTCTCAAATAGAAGGAAGTGACAATTTAACTTTTTAAAATGCTTATATCAATCTGAAGTTTTAATACACAAACTTTGCACCCACAATTTCCCAGGAGGACAAGTGGAAGCAGAAGGAGAGAATGATGGCCCCGCCACAATAGCTTTCCTGATTCACCTTTATTACAGAAACTGCCACATAATTCTGTTAACGACCCCATTCATAGAACAGATTACTTTCATTTAGAAAACTAAGAAAAGTCCACACCAGATCACACCACAGGAGAATTAGAAAAACAAAACATAAATGGTAGCAATATTTTAAGATGAGAGTTTCTCATAGAATTTCAATATTCCCCACAATTCTAAAATTCTACTTTTGCAAACATGGCTTCATCCCACCATGGAATTTTTTTCATGACTGGCAAAATTACTGGAAGTACTTTTAAGTCAATTAAGTTTCACCAAAGGGAAAAATAATAACCACATAGAGATGTAATTTCTGAAAAGTAATTTTCTAGCAAATAATCTAATTAACTTATACAATATCAAACAAAGCCACACAGTTCACTTTCATTTCAAATATGCTAAAAGGCACAAATTGCTTAAAATACATTAAGACTTAATACTCTTTTTTATCAAAGAAGAAATATTTATTTTAATCTAAGAGCAAGTTGTTTTAGCCATAATATATAATAAAACTGACCAAACAAAGAGTGAATAAAACATAGGCACTGCTCACTTACAAAGTTGTTATAATTGCTAAAATTTACTAAGCTTTCTCATTGCACATAGTGTCATATGCAACAGTGTTTGAAACAATATCTGCCTTCAAAGTTAAGGCAGTGATTCTTCATGCTTTGTTTTGGCTTTCTTTTACCTCTATTTTTGCAAAATTCTATTCTCAATGCTTACTATAAACATGCAGAAGCCATTGGATTCTATTTCTGACATAGAAGTTTCAATGTTTCAAAACCAAGGTGAAGATGAAAAAACATTATAAATTAACTCTACCAAGTTGATACTAGAGACACACAATAGAGAAGTACCAAGGGAACTGATGAAAATGGGTTGTTGTTAGCTCATCAATAGCCATTACACATACAAAACTTTGAAATAACAATAAAAAATAAAGTTGCAACTTATAGTTGAAAAAATTATGTCATGGTTAAGCTCTCCATCCTTTGTATTCTAGTCTTAAAATACTTTCTTTTTAAATCTACCTCTACCAAGGTGATCATAACTCGTCCACTGACACAGTGCCATAAATATACTTTAAAAGTTGATATGAAATGCCTTGGCCACTGGGTATGACACAGACATCATCAAGACTTTCAAAGGTGGCATCGAGATGGAACTTCTATAATAAACACAATTATTTAGAGAAGAAGAGATGAGAAGTCAAATATCACACCAACAGATGAGAAAAGACAAACAAAATCTGCACGGGAAAGTGCTTGTTATGCTCTGTGAGCCACGTGAACAGAAGATGCAGACTGGAATTTGTGAAGGAAGCACCGGGGGAGATAGAGCTACAAAGAGTTTTAGAGACAGGCTGTAAAGGCAGCTAGTTGTTGCTGAATCTTAGAAAACAAATAGATTTGGGTATCAGGTTATCTTTCCCTCAGTCGCCCAGCAAATACTTTGGCACATATTAAGTGATTAATATTATTCCAGAAACTCGGATTCATAAGAGCAAGAGAGGCTATACTGTGACTAGGAAGTAAAGCCATTAGCTTTGTAGAATACATTAAGATGATTATGAAGTGGCACACCATTGGGTAAGAGAAAGAAAGACCTCTGAGGATATTTGGGACAGCTTCCTGACAAAGTAATATTGAAACCAAAATTTGAAGGATGACTCAGAGTACTCCAGGAAAAAAAAAAGAAAAAGGAGGTTAGGAAAACAGAGATTGTATTCCATGAAGAAAAGAAAAAGTGACAACGAAAAATATAAGCATTGGTGAGGATATGGAGCGCCTGGAACTCTCATGCATTGGAGATGGAAATGTAAAGTGATATAGCTACTTAAAAGAATAAACCGGTAGATCAATTGAAGATACAATATTGAGTTACATAGAACCTATCAGTCCCAACGTAAATTATGCATCCAAAAATATTATAAACATATGTCCACACAAAAACATATGCACAAAAGCTCATAGCAGCTCTATTTGTGATATCCAAGGACTAGAAAAAATCTACAAGTCTATCAAGCAATAAACAGATAAATAAAATGTGGGAATATCCGCAGACTGAAACATTATTTGACAATAAAAGCAAACAGAATATTAATGAATGTTACAATATAGAAAAAAATCCAAAAACGCTATGTGAAACAACACCAACATAAAAGGCCACATGTACAATTCTATTGTATGACATGTATATAATATATAAATATATACAGACAGAAATTTGATTAAACACTGACTAGAGTTACAGGTTCAGAAGAGAATGGGGGAAGATTAGGAACGACTGTTAATGAAAACAGCACCTCTCTGGGTAATAATGAAAATATTATTACATCTTTGCTGGTAATTATACAACCCTACAAATACACTAATAGCCGCTGTACATTTTAAATGAGTAAATTTTATAAACAATATGTGATCAAAAGCTATAGTGAATGTTTATTATTTTAAAGTTCTTACAGTAAAAGACACATTGCCCTTAATTCCCCTAAAAATAGTCCCTCTTGCTTTGATCACATGTGATTAAATTTTTTTTGGTATTTTCTAGAGCAGTTCTGGAATTGCTTTTTTATTTGTGATGTCATAATTGACTTAAAGTCCTGGATTCATTTTTTAAAATGATGATTTCTCTTTAAAAGCAGTATATATGTCCTCACTGTCCACCTTCTTCACCTGATCTGGTTAGGGCTTTGCAACTTCTCGCTCTTACCCAAAGTCAAGGGACCATAAGGGGAAAATATTTTTAATTGATTTAGGACATTAAGGAAGCTCTATCAACAAAATTCAACATTCTCACAAAAATAACTTTCAGAATTGCTTCAAAAAACAAGAGAGAAGAGATAATTGTGTTCAAAGTAAGGGATTGTATTCTCAGAAGGAAATAAGGGCAATGTGTCTTTTAATTTATTAGTAAAATTTCAATATACACTGTATTTTCTAATCAGCACTGTATTTCAATTGACTCTCAACAAAGGTACTGCTATTGTTGCAAGGCTCAAGGTGAAAAAAAAAAATGAATCCTGTAAGAAAAAGAAAAATCCTGTATAGCTAAAATGAGAGTACAAGAGTAGTAAATTGTCATACTAGGCATATAAGCAAAAATTGGAAATCCATAGAATTACAAACCATGTTAAAAGAACTGAATTTTATTCCAATGTCCAAAGAAAAGTATTAAGTTTAATGAACTAAAAGAATAATAAAATTATCTTTTTTTCCTTTTTCACAAAAGTATCAACTGGTACTACACTAAGAAAAATATATTTGGAAAAAATGAAACAGGAAACAAAGAGATAATTAAAATTCAAAAGTAGTTATTCAGGAAAACTGGTAGTAAACTGGTGCAACATAATGGCAGCAAGGGGTGGGGGGGATACAAGGATGAGATAGAGAACAACTCAGATTCATCTACAAGGATAGGTGATTTCTTAAAACACATACAACACAGTTAACAGATTATGTCTTGGTTGTTCTTTTGACAATTGAGGTTGATACTAATACAATCCTACTATGTGAAGCTATGTCAAGCTGCAGTAAAAAGATGCCACATAACTGTACACATTAACTATAACTATAGTTAATATATAACTATATAACTATTAACTATATAACTATTATAAATTATATATAACTATTATATATAACTATTAACTATAACTATACATATTAACTTTCAATATACCCATTTCATAATGGGTATGTAGTTCAAGAGGCGTTTTGGCTGTACAGCTCCAGAATATATTGATTAGAAGTGCATTATACTGTAAAAAAATCATTATAGGAGATCATGTCTTCAAAAATTTTTCTTTTCAAAAGAACATATGTAGCATTCCTCATCATTAATTAATGTTATCTTTTATATTTCTTAATAGTATTTTGTATTGTGTTTTGTAAACAACATTGCAAATAAATCACAGCATAGCGCAATTTTTCTAGTTAGAAAGCATTGCAAATTTAAGTTTCTGTTATTTTCATATTGCAAACCATATCATAAGTCAACATCAATGTGCACAGATCAAGATGGTAATACTTATGTTTATATGCACTTATTTACTTATGAATCTAAAATATAATAAAACATTTGAATAATAACAAATGACACAAAACATTGGTTATTACTACTTGTTTAAGACAAATATTGAGAATAGGATTTGAAGAGTTATAAATACAAAAATGTCTCACTAAGAGCTAGAGCAAGTTCATAAATAAAATATATAATGGTGGGAAAATATTCTGCAATTTTAAATTTCAATAATAAGTTATTTTTGTCTAAATGAATATGCTTGGATAGTCACTAGACAGCATGATACGTCAGAAAAAAATCTTTGAATAAATATGTTTCAACAATGAGTTTCTGCTTTGAAATGAATGATACTCAAACAAAAGTATAAAAAGTTTTCAAAGAAGAGATCGATCACGAATATTAAATAGTAGTGATTTTTTAAATTAAGGCAATAAATACAACAGCTAAACAAGTGCTACAAATTGTGGTAATAATGAAAATAGTAACTCCATTATCTGATTACTATATTAATCAGCTTTCTATTTTTATAAAAATAAACTCCAAAGAAAAAATCATCTTCTAAAAAGTAAAGCTTTATTTTAACTCAAATCTTAAGAGATTTCAGTCCACAGAAAATCGTGTCCACTGGTTTTGTTTTTATGGAGGTAAATTGGCACCGAGAAAGTTACTCACTTCACAGATCTAAGAAGGAGGATGGAAAAAAAGAGGAAGAAGAGGGGCTGGGACTTCATTTCGCCTTCAAAGGCAGATCTCTGTGAGCAAAACACTTACTACACGACCCATCTTAAAGTTTGAAAGTTTCCACCTCGTCCTAACAGCATGAGAGGACTCAGCCTTTAACACACAGGTTCTTGGGGACTTGCAGATCTAAACTACAGCAAGTTCCTCTTACATAACAGAACCTCTCAGCAACCCTGAAGGAAGCTCCAGGCTGGGAAAAGTGAGGTCAGGAGGCAGACAGCAGAGCAACAAAAATGGAGCGGACTCATTTGGGTTACAACAGCAGCATTTGCCCCTCCCCCTCCTTGAGTTCTTTTCACAGTACATGAAAATGCTTCCAGAAAACCTTGAAGCTTATTCTTTTATACTGAATGTAAAATAAGAAGTATTTACATTAAAATATTTACACTAACCACACTATTAAGTTAAAATTATGACTAAATTATTTTAGTTTTAAATAATTATAATTTTAACTTGTTCAGTGATTTTTTAACTTTAAATGTCAAGTTACATATTTTTGTCAAATTTATGTATTTTTTGAGGCTACCACTTGGCCAACCTGTCTTCCTGGTCAGGCACTTCTCTTCATTTTTTTTTTTTCTTTCTCTAATGAAGACTTGCTGGGGTTTCCTTTTGGCTTTTTGGACAAGGGCTCTTTCATTTACTTCAATAAGTTGTCACTTGCATTAAAAATATTTAATGTACTTTTATCTTAAATTGTTAAAATAACTTCTTACTTTGTTTTGTGTATATTTTCTGTAGACAGAAGTTCAAAGACGGTTTTACACTTAAACCAGTCCTGAGCTTGTTTGCCTTATAATTGTGATGTCTACATGTTTGTTTCTTTGCTTTATTCATCTATAACATACGCTTTCCAATAAGAGAAAAATGATATACCAGTCTATGAAAAAATTTTTCCAGTAGATATGGTCTAAAGTCCAATTTTAGCAAGTCTTTTAAGTTTTTTCTAGTTTTATTACTTAAAATTTTATGAACACATTTCTGTTTATTTAACCTTATATTTAATTCTGAATTCAAGTTGCTTGTTAAATTGCTGACCTTTTAAGTTAAGAGGAAGTTGAGAAAAAAATCATTTTAACATTGTGAGTAGTTTTCTTATTTGCTTTTTTCATATAGAAGAATTATTTTGGAAAGAAAATATGACCATTAGACAAAAACACTGGACACCTAATTCAAAACAGATCCTCTGCCAGCATTTAGAAAAGAGAAAAAGTATAAGAAATATTTAATGCTTATAAAGAGAGATAAAAAAAATTGGACATAATCATGTATATCCATAGACAATTTATTATACCCAACATATAATTATTACTTATAAATAAATTTAGAAACATTGGTCTAGCTTAAACATAAAAACGTGTTTACCTATATCCTAGAGCTAATCAAAAAATAAAAAATTAAGAGATACAATAAAGCATCAGTACATGTCAGATATCTAAATATATGCCAGACCCAGTGGCACAGGCCTATCTGTAACTCCAGATCCCCAAATGGCTAAAGTGGGAGAATCTCAAGTGCAAGTCTACACTAAGCAACCCAGGGACTCAGTGAGACTTTGTTTTAAAATCAAAAATTAAAATGAGCTGATAATATAGCTCCATGTGAAATCTGTGGGGTTCTATCTTCACTACTATGGAATAAAAAAAGAAAAATCTATATATAATTCAATTGAAATAAAGTCAACACCTGTACACTGAAAGGAAAGAAAACATCTCAGGGAAATTTTTAAAAGACTTAAATAATGATATACCATGTTTCTGAAAAACAAAATTTACTACTCCAAAAATATGATTTCTCTGAAAAATTTATCCAATATTTAAAAAAATCATAGTCTCAAAAATATATATTTCATAAAAATTTACAGATTCTAAACTGTATATGAAAATGTAATGGGCCAGGACATTCAAAGAATATATATTTTTTGTGGAACACCATGACCAGATTCTATTTATATAAAAGTTACACTCAGTAAAATATCATGTCATTAATATTAGTAGAGGCAACTAGCTATGTTATAAAGTAAAAAGATAGGGAAAGACTTTAGCAAACAGCCATTTAAAAATAAATATGGGTTGAATATACAGACATCAACAAAATGACTCCAAGCTCATCACAGGTCTAAATGTGATAGACCCAACAACAGAACTCCTAAAAGATACTGAAAAAAAAAGCTTCATGACTTTTAAATAAATCCATTTTAGATGAAAATAAGAAGTATTAGCCATAAATCATTTGGGCAACATTAAAATTAGTGTTCTGTCATTCCAGGTGCCATAAAAATGATGAATAAGCAGGTCAGATTATAAAACTTTTGATATATCAAGTCAAAGTTTAAAAATTCAGAATAAGCATTTTATATGAGGAAAGAAAATCAATGAGAATTCCATAGCCCAGTAAGACTGAAGATTCAACACAAGAAGGCAATCATCATGAATGTGTAAAAATGGCTGATACACATATGAAATGGCGTTAAAGGTGTGGGAAGTAAAATGAGAATGAAAACCTTATTAGTACATATTTGCATCTGTAAGAATTGTGGTTAAATATAAAAAGTCTTCAAAATACATAGAGTAAAAAAAAGTCATGGTAAAAGTTCAAATTTATGCATCCTTAAGAAATGCTAAAAGACAGGGTCTGCCGAGAGAAAAGTACTGTTTTAAAATTTACATGCAAAGACTGGCCTTTTGAATGTTATTTCACCAGGACCGATGATCGTGTCAATTATGGACCTCCTATTAAACTTTTATTTCATGCTGTCATCGAACAAAATAACAAACCTCTATGTTTCTAATATTATGCCAAAGGGGGTTGATAATGAGAGTAATTGTTCTTAGTTTCCATCTCATAAAGGGTGCACTTCAAAAAGTGGCATTTTATTAGTGTTAGTTTGGGCTGCTAAAACAAAAATACCATGAAACTCTGGTCTAAACAACAAAGTCTTATTCCATACACTTCTGAAAACTAGAATATCCAAGGTCAAAGTCCTAAAACCCCATTTTCCAGCTAGTCACTTTCTAACTGTGGCCATGAGAACACACTCTAGTCCCCTTCTTTTTCCTAAGGGCAGAAGCACCATAGTGTGGACTACCCAAATGGCCTCTTCTAAATCTAATTACCCATTAAAGGACCCACCTCTTTGTACTGTATTTTTGGGACACACAAGCTTGTGGTCTCTAACCCTTTACCCCCCACCCTGATTCATGCCCTTACATTATAGTTTATTCATATGCCTTAATTTCAGACAAAAACCCTCAGAGTCTTAATTCATTCCACTAACTCTAAAATCCTACCTCTCGATATCATCTAAGTCAGATATGAGCAAGAATTGAGGCAAATTTCTTCCCCAAACAAGAAGCTTCGAAAACAGGCAAGTGATGCGTTCTAAATTGTCAAACAGGCGTAGGGTAGACATTGCCAACCCAAAAGGAAGAAGGAAAAAAAAAAGAAGAAGGGAAAATAAATTTCAAAGAAGTACAAAGTACAAAGCCAACTCAAGTGAATTCCATGAAATGTGAATTCTCAAAAAAAAAAGAAAGAAAAGAAAAGAAAAGAAAAGAAAAGAAAAGAAAAGAAAAGAAAAATCTTTGACCTGATGCTGTGCTGCCCAGGCCTGCAGTAGTGGCAGTATGTAACAGTTAAGCACATCTGTCAACTTGTCTGGCTTGGGAGCAGCCTAGAAGACTGCATGTCTGGGTGTGCCTGAGTGAGTCAAAGTGGTGTGACCCTGAGTTACTATATCTGGTCCCCGGCTCTTTACTTTCTGGCACCGTTCTCCTGCTCTACTTTTCTGCAACCTCAAACTAAATGACTTTGCTCCACCAACACTTTTCTGCCATACTTGGTTTAGAACTTGTTGATAGTGATTGGAAACCTCTGAGATAATGAGACTGTTTTCAATATGTTTTCTTGTTTATCGATGAGGATTTTTTAATTCTTTGGATTTTGATTCCCTTTTGCTTAAAAATTCTTTCTTCTACACTTTTCCCTTATGGCACATTTTATAGAAGCAGTCAGATGGAGCCAAGCCACTCCTTCAATATTTTGCTTAGAAATATTCTCAGGTAAACATCCAATTTTACAACTTGCAGATCCTTCCTTCCACAGAACATTAAAATGTGAGCACAATTTATCCACGTTCTTTCTTTCTCACTTTATAGTTTGGAACATCTCTTATTCTCTTATTTTAATCATCTCTCTTTCTGATTATATGTACCTTAACCTCATTGATGATGCCAACAGAATTGTTCTTAACTTTTATATTTCTACAAATATTCTACATATTATTTATTATATTATTTGTTTTCCATTATTATGTCCTTACATATTCTATCTAAGAATACAAAAATTGTGTCAGAGCTCTCATCACATTCTTCTGTTCAAATTCCCTTCATGGCATTTTCTAGTATGTGTTGCAGAACTCACAGTCTCCACCCATTACTCAGGTCTAAAGCCATTTATCTCTGTTATAGCAGCACCCCACCTTTCAATACTCAGTTGTATGTTAGAAAAGTCTTCTGTAACAAAAGTATAATATAGTAGCTGATTTAAACAAGAAGCATTTATATTTCATAGTTTTGGAGGCTGGGAATACAAATTCAAAGCACTGAAAGATCCAATGTGAAAATTTTTTCCCACTTCTAAATAGTTTACTTCTCCCTATATGAATGCATGGCTCAGAGAGTAAGTGCTATTTTCTTTATCCTCATAAAGATAACCTTATAGTGTGTCTACCTTACCTAAAGCTAACTTCCTCCCATAGGGTCTCACCTCCTAACACCATCCTCAAAGGAGTTAGGGTTTGTGTATACAAGGTTTTTGAGGGAGAGAGTACAAACTTGCAGACTGTAACAAAGTTTTGCAAGCTACTGGAATTTATAAAACATTAAGGGTCTAAGTAATACTTCTGGTTTCTATTTCTTTCAGTATTAAAATCTACAAACATTTCAAATATGATTTGTATCTTTGACTAATTGCTGGCAAACTGCTTAGATTGTTTTAAAAGCTCTGACTTCATCAGAAAAATGAAATGTCATATGTACTAATCACTTCATTAAGTTTAATTAGCTAGATATATGTCTATTTTTTAAGCTAGAAGAATGAATAGTGATATACAGTGGATTATGTTCCTTTTCACAGGTTAAAATAATTATTCTTCTGAGAATATCTTGTTAGGTTCATTGATGGAAACCCAAATTTCACTAAAGGAAAAAGAAAACTGTGATAAAAAATCAATTGAAAACTGAAGGAGATGTTTTCATATTGTAGAAATACTTTACAATAAAAATTGCAATTATATAACCTTATTGATCTCCCATTTAGTACAATGTATATAGAGTCTATGTCTGGTCCTCAAGTGAGTGAGGTAAGGAGGAGAGAACAGTTCACAGTGGCAAACACTTTGTAAATACAATGAACAAGATGTAGCACATAAGAATAGAATTGGGGTATGTTCTCAGAAGGTGACAAATAATGCTATGGCATAAAACTTTTGGAAACAGGGTCACCCACCTATATGATCTTTACAGTTGATTCACAAAATTCCCTAAACAATTTGGTTTGAAAAAAAAATATTTTGTCAGACATTCATTCTTACACATGCTTCTTTTTATTAAGGTATATTCACCTTTAATCTAACGCATAGTTATATAAATCAACTTGTGGAATATGAGGAAGAATTTCCAAGCTAGAGATATGAGTGTCTTTCCAGCAGAAGGTTATATGTCAGTTCCTTGGCCAATGTTATGCTCCTCTCTTAGTTTCAAAAAAACAGTTATATTTACAAATGCAAAGGGGAATTATGAGAAGCAGACTGTCACTCCTAAAGATATACATGAGAGGAAGATTACAGCCAACTAGGATATCATGAATTCCAATAGCTTTGACATTTCATTTTTCATCAAAAATATGGAAAGACCAAAGCTGATATAACTTTGTTACTATGTGCAACAAAAATAATTTTATTTGTCTTGCTGATTTATTGATACTAGAAAACTTAACCAAAAGAGGAATATATATAAAGAATAGCTACAAAAAAGCTATACACAAAATGCTGATAAATGTTTTGCTCTGAAGATTGAGAAAACATCACATCAAAGAAGGTATACAAATGACAGATAAGCATATGAAAGACCATACATTAAATGTCTTTAAGAAACTGAAAATTTAAAAACTAATGAAATATCTTTACACACTTTTAGATTATCTAAAATCCAAACACACTGAAAATACTAAATTATAATAAGTATATAAAAAAATCTCATTCACTGTTGTTAGGTTGGAAAAAATGGCACAGCCATTTTGGAGAACACTTTGGAAGTTTCTTTCAAAGATAAACAGTTTTTATGACTTTATTAAGATGTAACTGACAAATTATGTATTTTCAAGATGTATAATGTGATAATTTGATTCACAGATATTGCAAAATGTCTACCACAATTGAATAACAAATATATTTATCAATGCACAGCTACTTTTGTGCATGCAGATGTGACAGGAGACAGTGGGGTTATAGGCAGTTAGGGATACAGGGTTCCCCAGGGTTTGCTGGAAGGCAGGGTCAACTCCTGCCACTCCTGCCATCCCTAAGAACTACTTGATGGTTGCTTGGTGGTGGGCTTCAGCAGCAGTTTAAGGCTGGAGAAGCTACCAATCAGCTTTAGTGACTATATGACAACCCTTTACCCAGCTCAACTATAAAAACCCCTAGACACTGAGCCATGAGGGTGACCCACATTTCCAGGTCCTCCTTCTGCCTAGCAGAGACTTAACCCCTGTCTTTCTTTCCTTTTCTGTAAGTTTCCCAATAAAGCCTTCTCTTCACCACCTGCCTCCCATCTTCCTGACTTGTTCTCAAACCTACAGAGAAATGAACTTGGTAAGGGACCCATCTGAGTTGGGGCCTGACACTGCAACAACTAACATGGGGAAATTGAAGACTTTTAAAATCTGCTTTCATAGAAAATGTCAAAAACAGTAGAGTATCATTAACTATAGTCACCACGCAGTGCAGTAGACTCTAGAATTGAATCATTCTGTAATGGCATATTCACAACAGCACTGTCTTTAGCCCAACATTTTTCTAGTCTCTCTATCCCATCCCCTTAAAACCACTGTGGTAATTTCTGGTTTTAAGAGCTCAAATTTTTATATTCTACCTATAAGTAAAATCAAGCAGTGCTTGTCTTTCTGTGTCTGACACATTTTACTAAGAATAACGGCCCCGGATTTACCTGTAGTGCCACAATTTGCAACATTTTTTTCTTTATTAAAGCTGGATAGAATTTCATTGAAAATATGAATCATATTACTTCATTCATGCATCCAGCCATGGACACTTACATTATTCCCATGTCTTGGCTATCATGAATAATGATGCAAAAAACACGAGGGTCCCAATGTCTCTTTGAGATACTGGTTTTACTACCATTGGAGATAGAGTTAGAAATGAGTTTCTAAAGTATATGACACTTTTAAATTTTAAATTTTGAGGTATTTCCATTGTGGCTACATCATTTGCAAGAATATCCTTTCCTTCACATATGACCATTACTTGCTATGTTTCACATACAAAAAAAGAAAAGTAAAGAAAAGAAAAGAAAAGAAAAGAAAAAGAAAAAAAAAAGAAAAAAACAAACCTATGCTGGATCAAAACTTTAGGAAAGACCGAATGCTGAAATTTAAAAATATTTAACCTACTAAGTATGAAGCAGAGACCAAAGTGATAAGTAACCAAATGTCTATCAGAAACAAAAAAGTGTAGATGAGAATCAAGACTTGAGAAAGCATGGTCCATATTCATATTCTAACAAATGAAGTAAAATGTGTTTCTTTGGCAAATGTGAAGTTTCAGTTGGTACTTGGTCAGAAATGTCAAGATTCTAGGAAGAATATATCCAATATGACCTCAGCATCTGTTAAATACATACTGTGAAAGCTGGGTGTGGTGGCACACACCTGCATTCCCAGCTGTGAGTTCAAGCCTCACCTGGGCCACACAGTGAGTTCAGGATCATCCGGAGCTACAGAGAGAGAGACTGTGTCTCAAAAATAACTAAATAAATAAACATTGCATTTGTATTATTTTTAAAGTACTCAGAAAACTGCAGAGAATCATAAAAGGTCTTCTTTTTAGTAACTTGACACTTCTTTAGGAAACAAATATTAGCTATAAAATATAAAGAACAAACTATAAAATCAAAATTCTATGAATCATTTGTAATCTTGAAATTAACAGATGAATAACACTGAAAAATAATTTAATCTGTAAAAGATTATCCACTATAAGATTAAAAATAAAGATGCATATTTTGTAAGGATTGACTAAAACTATGTGTGAATTTATTAGCTCACACCAGGGGTTAAACTCAAAATTGTCAAATACTTTGGAAGATAAAGAGTTGAAGAAAAACCCAAAGAAGGCACAGAACTGATGTCTGAGAGGCTGTTTCAAGAGCTTCAAGTTTAAATAAATAACATATCACTACAAAACACCTGCATCTGAGAAAATGAAGGAAAGGAGGGGGGAGGGACAAGAAAAGAAACAGAGAAAGGAAAAGGGGAAGAGGAAGGAAGGATGAAAAGAATCACAAAAGGAAGGAAGGAAAGAGACAGGGAAGAGGAGGAAAGAGACAAGACGAGATGAGACAAGAACAAAACAGAAGAACAAAGGGGGAAAAATGAATACTGAATTTTTGAGGATATGTGACACTCAAAGAAACAGAAGTGAAAAAAGGCATTGTCACTATGAGGATGTTTTTCAAAGGGCGTAACAAGGACAGGAAGAGCAAGCTAAATAGAACAGAAATAATGTGACTTTTATAAGAAACAAGATCACTTTCAAAAGTTTATGAAAATCTGTGGCTGAGATCATTGATTTTAATCTCCTTTTTAGTGTAAACTCATGAAGAAATCAGAATTCAGGAAAGATGCATTGGTGGTAGAACTGGATGGGACCATAGTGTATGCTGACACAAAAGTAAGAATTCAGTAATTGGAAGTCAAAGCAGTCCCAGCATTTAGGGTTATTTGAAGCATAGAATTCTGTAGAACAGAAGCTACATACAAATAAGAAGAAATCATTAGAGAGTACCTAGCTAGGAAATTATTGCAAATATCAACATGTTGAGAAATGCTTGGGTCAGTATTGTCTTGTCCTATCTATTCCCTAGCCAAAGCAACTTTAGAAACTGTTGTTTTAGGAAGTGACATTTTGAGAGACAGAAATCTTCAAAAGTGTAGTATCATCAAAACATGCTTCCATGCTAAGTATGGGGTAATTAATCTAAAAGAAACTAGACAAAATTTTATGGAAATAATGGAAATGGAAAAAGACAATAAAGAATAAATGGGTTTTATACTTATTTAACTTGACGCATTAGTTATTTTTATGTTTGTACAAATTCTCAGTATTTGCCTTTGTCCTTTTCCATAGTTTGCTGAAACTATTCTTTTTATATGGGGGGAAAAAAAAGCTTCAATCCAGTTAGACCTCTTCTGGGACTATGCCTAAAAGAGTTAAAAACAACACATAATAGAGATACATGTACACCTATGTTCATAGCAGCACAGATAACAATAGCTAAAATGTGGAAGACACCAAAATACCCATCAACAGACCAATGGATACACAAACTGTGGTATTTATACACAATGGAATACTACTCATCTATAAAGACAGATAGGTCAGAGGCTTTTTTAGGTAAATGGAGGAAACTTGAGACCATCATGATTAGTAAAGTGAGTCAGAAGCAGAAGGTGAAATATCGAATGGTCTCTCTGATATGAGAGACCCAGATCACAACTATCTCATGGAACTTAAAGTGTGAAATAGTGGAAAGTTGTGGGGGACAGTAAAGGGGGAGTTCGAAAGAGAGAAGGGAAGGATCTGTAACACTGTAAAGATATGTATGTGCATAAAATACTCAAGATCAATGTAAACTCTACGATTTGCATTTATACATATTAATAAAGGGGGGAAATATCTCAGAGATTTTGTAACTCTCATTTATTTATTCATATTGCATCTGAAAGGCCCACCTCACATACGAATGACATGCTAAATGGAGAGAATAAATTCCTCTATTTACAAACTTTCAACAGAAACACTTCAGACTAATCCAGGTTAAACTGAATGCGGGAGCAAATGAATTAACTAGCCCTACTATCAACTAATGGTGTCACTGATCACTTTCAACAAATGGACTTAGGAAGAGACTTTGGGGGGAAACTTGTACACAATTAAAAGAGTCAAATTAATTACTTTAAATCTGATACAACAGTGAGCTCTATTTTGACTAGTCTGAAGTGAGATGCCTTCTGGTTACTTTAGAATAGATCATTCCAAATATTTCATAAGCTAAGGGCAATTATCATGGATGGGTTACAAAAAGAACTGAGCAGTAGTAGTTACATTTCAATAAATGCACTGGGATGGGAAGATACCGTGATACCTGACCACATATTATTCAACCTCCTTTGTTTACCTGCTACTCTGTTTCTATGCCGGAGAAAGTTACCCAAGTTACCTGCCTGCCTCTTCCTTTTCTGCTCTAGGATTTGGTTTGCTAGCACACAAGATCGTTCTTTTTTATTGCAACAGCAAAAAGAATTGATTGCCTGGGGGCATTCTTCAATCAATAGAAAATGGGGGCCTCTCCAGCATCTAGGGACAAGCTTGGTTTCCACAGAACAATGCCTTAGGATGTAGGGTTACTTCAGTCTAGGGGAGGCCCTGATAAAAGACATGTGACTTGCAGATTTAAGGTAATGTCTGGAGAATTTTAGTTATCCATTCAAAGGTAAAAGCTGGTAGTCAAATGTTTCTGAAAAAATCTATCTCAGTGTTACCATTATTGAAGGATGATAAGATCAGGGAAAATCAAGACTAATAAACATTCTATTGTCAGCCTCAGTGGCACAGGCCTGAAATACCAGCCCTTTGAGAGTTAGAGACAGAAGAATTGCAAGTTTTAGCCCAGCTTGAGCAATTTAGCTAGACCTGTCTCAAAATAAACAACGAAAAGGTGCTGGGAATATAGTTTACAATGAAGGTTCTGTGTTCAATCCCCAGCACCTCAACAGAAGGCAAAAAATAAACCCAACTTATACTATTATTTTTAGTTACACTCTCTAAACACTTAACCCCTTTATGTGCAGGGATGCCCAGAGCTCTATTCAAAAATTACAGGGTAGTAAAGGAGTCAGATATAGAACAGAGGCAGAGATACCAAACTTCATACTGTTTTGGTTATACACTTGGGCATCTGTAGACACAATGAAGAGTTGCTGTTTTTATCGAAGCTACTTTTAACTCCCTGACTGCCTCAAAATAAAAACACTGATCCTGTTTTTTTAATGAGTGACAGGTTAAGGATTCAAAACTCTATCCTCTGTCCCTCACTGATGATTCCAAACATTTTTTATGGCATTTATTTCTGAAGATGATAGGGTGAGGTCATCTTGGCCTTCATGAACTACCGACATTTTGAGGTCGATAAAGCTGCATGAGAGAGCTGAGGACAAGGTAGAAGCTTGGCATATTTTTAACAAGTAGTAGGTTCTAAGTTATGACTGAGGAATCCAAATGTCTTTTAAGCATTTCAGCTTGATTACACATTGAACTACACAGATTCTATCTTGAATATTATCAAAATAATGCTAGAGTCATAAAGGACCCCAAACACATAAATACAGCTTCAGCAGGTCAGCTGTGCTCAATTCAAGGCCTGAGAAAGAGTAAGACCTGAGATCTAGGATGGGAGCATTTATTTCAAGGGTTAAGACACTTACACCCTGTTTTCCCTTAGCTCAACAGGATTACAAAACTAGTCTCCATTCTCTGATCTTGCTACAGAGCGACTCACCAAGGTCAACAAACGAAGCCAAAGTTTCATTTTAGTCACAGACTTCATAACTGGGTTTGCATTCTTCAAAGTTTGCCCCTTTTGTCCTGCATTGTTTTCCATTCTTGCAGAAAGCAGCTTAGTTATTAAGAAATGTGATAGGCCCTGCTTATGATGTGCCAATGAAATTAAGGGGAGATACCTAAGAGGATTACTTCAATAGGATAGTGTAATATGAAACCAGATCTGAAAAATATTAAGACTGGGGTACTTTCCTGAGTTTTTAACATGTTAGTGTTTAATTTTCTGAAAAGAAATCTAGAGCCAGCTTTAACAGTTTTCTGGAATCATGGACAAGATAGTTGTCACAGTAATGCTCAAACAGCCATGCTGGATTACTGAGAAAAAGATGAGGAATTTCAAGAGGTAGTCATGTTTTCATGTATTTATTACTCTGTATTAGAGACCATACCACAACATGATTTTCCCTAAACAATCTTTTAATTAAAAGAGACAAGATCATGCTACAAAGTAGATAATAATATGATTGAGAAAATGGTGGCTGCTATCTGGAGGGAGACACAATACTATAAAATAGCAAAAAACTGCTGTGGCAGATGGTTTACAGATATAATGGAAACTGGGTAAGGTCAAAAATAAAATACTTTCATAATTATAGTAAGCTGAAATGTTGAGTATAGTAGCCAGAAGGATTATAACTCTGAAGAGTCCATAACAATTGTTTATAGGTTCAGATGCTTCTTGATGCTTACACAGTTGGATAAAGTCCTCCACAAATTTCCACAGTTGCACTAATTCTCAGACTGAGAGACCACAATTAAATCAAAACCTTTCAAATGAATGAGGTCCATGAAATTCGACCACAGGTATACACACGAAAATAACCCTAAATCATGATTCTGAGAAACAACACAACAGTGGGAAAAGGGAATCACCTACACTATTTGGAGCTTGCTTATGATTTGGATCCAGAGTGCTCCCCAGAAGTCTCATTTTTTTGTGTGTGTGCTGTTGGGAGGTAGGGCCTGGCTGGAAGTGTCGAATTCTTGGGGCTTGAACTGGAGGGACCTTATCAACTTTTTAAGATTGGGCGATTGCCCATGTCAGAGCCTTCAGGCCAGGAGAGAGGGGAGGCCACCCAGTCTGGGTCTGGGGCCCCCAAAAGACAGCTTGAACTAAGTAAGGATAGAAGGAGAAATACTATTACAACTTCTTCCAGGGAAAGCTCTAGCCTTGCCTGGGTCTCCAGACATCAACTACTCCTCATTCACTCTGAGTTAGGGTGAGCAGTTCTCCAGATTCTGCCATGTGCTTCCACCATTGCCCAAATGCCATGAATGGTCTACATGAGACCTTCTGAAACTATGAGATAAATAAATCTTTCCTCCCTTGTCATGGTTCGGACATGGAGTATCCACCAGAAGCCTCATGTTCCTATGGGTACTATGTATTTTCTGGAGATGGGGCCTCACTGAAAGGAGCTGATGCTTGGGGATTGACCTGGAGGGGCATATGCAGGTTTTGCCCTTCTTCCCAGTCTCTCTGATTCACCATTCTGTGAAAATCTCTATTTCTGGGGCTCCAGCTCTGCCATGTGATTCCACCATTTTCCAGCTGCCCACTTCTGAACAGGCAGTGACTGTCTGGAATTATAAACTACAATAAATCTTTCCTCCAAGGTTGTGGATGTCCGATATTGAGTCAAGGTGAAGAAAAAGTAACTGAGACATCCCTTAAATCATGGATCTTGGGGATATTCCCCAGCCATGAGAAAGTAACTAACACAGAGTCATTGGCCACAGCCGCTAAGGTTAGACAAAAGTCGTCATGGTTTTTCTGGTGGTATGGGAATTAAGTAGGTGTGTGAAAATAAAAAGTGGGTTTGGAATGCTTGCTGCTTCTGCTTTCCTGTTCATACAGCATGCGAATGAAATGAATATGCTTGTAAGCTGACAAAAACTCTCTGGCTAGCGACGAATGAATCATTATGTAAAAAAGGTCAAATCAAAATTTCTAAAAAAAAAATTCCCACTGAAATGATTGTAACACCAAGACATTAATGCATCTTGAATAGAATAAAAAAAAATGTTAATGCAACTGCCGAAGTCCTAAGCCTGGTGAATGTTACAGTTCCCATATGTTCCCTTTCATTACGCCATGATGGCTTCTCAAAACGATAGACAGATTATGAGAATAAGAATAAATGATCATCAGTTAATCAAATGCTGGATAAGTTGCAGTTGCTGTGTTTATATCATACAGCTGCCAAGACTAACCCACCTGCTTTTGGATTTGTTTTAGAATAAAATGAGCACTTTTTTTCTTTAGAGGACCACTTAATAAACATTTTAGGCTTTTTAGACCATATGATCTTTGATGCCACTATTGTACCACAAAATCAGCAAGACGCAACATGTAGATGAATGGGTGCGGCCGCACAGCAATTAAAATTTGTTCATAAAAATGGTTGGTAATTGAGATTTGGCCCCTGGCCCATAGTTCAACAAATCCTGATCTAGCAAACATGGTTTTCAGATCTCTATCAAGAAAGAGGTTTATATTTACCTGAGCAAAAGAGAAAAGCTTATTTATAATCTTTCCTCAAGTTATTTATGCTATTCAACTGTCTCTTTACATATACAAAAATCACTTTACTATTTTTAGGACAAATCATCCCATTTAATAACTTCATATTAATTTGATGTAGTGAGTAGAAAATAAAAATATTGTCCTGGATTCTCAGATAAGTTACATATGCCAGAAAGTTGAAGGTAAATTCTACAATAATCAGGATTTTCCTCCATTATAGGTAGTTTTTTTAGAGATGGTAAGGCAAAAGAAAGCATCATGTATAATTAGCCCCAACTGTTTTAGGCATCAGGCACTGCTTTTATAGAAGACAAATTTTTCATAAAGCAGAGGTAAGGGTTGATTTCAGGGTGATTCAAGAGCATTACATTTATTGTCCACTTTATTTCTATTATTATTACATTGTAATACGTAATTAAATAATTACACCACTCATCATATTGCTAGTCTGCATTGACAGCCAGTCCCCAGTTCTAGTAACTGTCACTGCCCTGCTCCACCTCAGATCACCTGGCATTACATTCTCATAGGGAGGGGCATCTGAGATATCTAACATGTGCAGTCCACAGAAGGGTTCTTCAACTTATGAAAATCGACTGTTGCCATTCCACAGAAGGTGGAACTCAGATGGTAATATGAGTAATCATGCTCCCTGGTCCCAATTCCACTGTGCTTCTGTTCAGGGTTTATGCCATGGATGTCGTGAGGCTGGTTGTGAAGAGGATATTTTATTGGTAGAAAATATGGACGGAAAGAAGGAGGATAAAGCTTTTGCTGGTCAAAAAGGGAACTGAAAATGCAGGTTTTCCATGTGGCTGGCTGTCTAGGGACTTTTATAGATGAGGTGGGTAAGAAGCTGTCCTAAGCCAAGCAGCCTTATTTTTTTTCTTTTTTTTTTCTTTCTTTTTTTTTTTAAACCAAAGCTGGTGGCTATGTCCTCCACCCATAAACAGCTGCTGAAGCCTACCCTTAAGCAGCTTTGGTCTACAGCTTGATCAGGTTTTGAAGTACTCTACCCTTAAAATTTTTCACCCTATTGCCTCTGAACTACTTAAATTCTATCCATCAATAATGCTGGGAGTGGTCAGCCACAGTCTGTCAGGAGTTATAACCAGCTACAATTTCTGTGTATTTTGTTGCTTTTCAGTAAGTTCTACACTTCTTGGAGGACTGTATATTTTACACAACTATCCCCTGTCACAGTAATGTGAGTAACAGGGACCAGCTATATCCTGAGCTTTCCCTAGTAAAGAAGACGTACTTGAGGATCATTTAGAAATTTGTAGGCAGTCATAACATTCTTGCTTTACATTTTCATCCCATTTACAATACTTTTCTGTAAGCTAGGAAAGCTTCCTCATCGGGTTTAGGATGAAGTACAAGAACTCTGGTGTCAGGATTATGTGATTCAGAAACCCAATGGAACTATGAGTGTCTCTGTGGTAGTAAAGTTCTATGGCAGAAAATTTGATACGCTCCAGATACCAAGGAGAAAAATATTAACCACATGGAAAGGAAGTCCTGGTATATACTTTCTATGTATATTAGAGATTAAATACCAGACTTCAACTCACCAAGTTATAATTACACTTGAACTGTCTCTTCTAGATACACATACTGTCACATCATGATTACTTAAGATTGGATGTACCCAACAGAACTTTGCTCTATGATGCAAAGAGTACAGTTCAGATCAGACACAAGAGGGTTCAGTGACACAAATAAGTTGCATGAAAACATGGCTGATGGTCACATGATCCATCTTTGCTACACAGTTGACTTTCTCTTAATTCACAGCAATGGTTTTGTCCATGCTCTTTATTTGACTGAAAGAAAATTTTTAAATCCTGAGCCTAGGTTTCAGAGCTATATAACAGAGTACCTGTGTGGATACAGATATCAATCTTCCCATGCACAACTCTACTCAGAAGTGGGTGAAAGTAAAGGGTACAGAGGTACCAAGGAGTATAGCAGAAGTTAGACAGTGTTTGCTGAGCAAGTGAAAGCCTGTGAGTTCACTTTCCCAGCTCTCTATAAACAGAATGTGGCGGAGCATGCCTGTGTTCTTGGCACTCAGGAGGCTCCATTAAGAGGACTGCAATGAATTACAGAACAGCCTGGGCAATACAGTGAGTCCAAGGCTAGTCTGCACTAAAGAGTGAGACTTTGTGTTGAAATAAGTAAGTAAATAAATGTTAAAGAGAAAGAAGTAATCCTATCCATACAGATTGAAGCAAAATACAGTCATCTTTTATGGATAAAGAAATGGTTGAAATAAATACACATAATAAAGTCTTGAGCAATGGTGAATGGCCTGAATACTGGCTAGAGAAGAGAGGGAACAAGATTAGAACATTTAATAATGAGGAGATATCTGTAAGATGTCTGGGTCTACATGAGTATTCCTGAAACATGAAGATGATTATATATCATCAGATCAGTGGCCACAAAATTATACCAACTAGAGGGTAAATACCAAAAAAAAAGGAAGACAAAAATCACTTTCCCATTGCCTGTTCATGGCATCATAGTGGCAGAGATGAATATTATGCATGAGCACAGATTTTTTTACAAGGCTTTTACAGATATAAAGATTAGCAAATATCTGAACTTCTAGCAGCAGAAAGACATTTGGAAGCATGTAGTATATAAAAAACTTCTACTATAAAAGGATCAATGTTCTCTTCTTGCAACTGAAGCTTGCAACTGGGTTTTCATTTTTGCTCTACAGCTTCTATTCAAGTTCTAACAGATTTTTTGATGTAGTATACTAAAAACATTAGATAAGGGAATTTATTTTATAACACAGTAGACGTAACAATGAAAATATGCCTATGAATTCCATAGTCCTATTACACACACTCTGAACTTAGAACATACAACTAAAGTTTCACCTAAGGTGGCAACTTGGTAAAGGTTCCTTGAAAATATGGAGAAATAATTCTCCGGGACATGTATGGTATAAACATTGAGTCAATAACAATTGGATGATGTTGTGTACTCAATATCTAGAACCTATACAACCAAGAACAATGAGATACTACTAGGAATGGCTGTAACCTTCACCATAGGGCATCTAACTGGGAAAATTTTGCTTTCTTGCCATGCAAATTTAATCTCTAAAAATAACGAAACTAACACTCATGTTGGCAAAGCAAAGGCTGCTTCAAAGAAAAATCACAGAAGAGGTTCACCAAACCTAATGGATACCAAGTTATGTTAGAATTACATTATAGATAATAAACAGATAAATAATTACTTGTTATATGTAGGTACAGTTGGTGATTCATAATGGAAAAAAGCAGATATAGATAAATAGGTAGATACAGAAATACACATATATACAATGCCTTGGAAGTTGAGGGATACACAAGGGAATCTCTTGAAACTCTAAGGTCTAGCAGTTACAAGATTTTCATCTAAACACAAGAACAAAAATAAAAGTTCATTACCCTAAGAGATAAAGCTTGGGTTAGTCTAGCAGTCTAGTCATGCTTCCAGTAAGAATTAAATTATTTTAGAGTGAGTGGTAAAGGCTGAAGATAAAGAATAGTAAGCTACATTCTCTAGATTAATTGCAGCAAAAGGATCATAGCTTTTTCTACCAGCCTTATATTTTAAGATGGTTTATAGATTTTAACTAGCTAACTTCATTCAGCACAAGTTGTTTTCATTGTGAGGCAAAAGGAAATCTCAATGGTGCCAGGCATTTGCCCATCGGTGATCCCTGACTACACCTGAATTGGCCTGAAGCTGTGAGTGCTGATGCAGAAATGACTTTCACTGACACTATCAGAGATTGTTCATATAAAACAGTTTCAAATTCAAGGCATTAGGAATGAGAAACTGTGTATAAGTGTGTTAGGTTTTCATTGTCTCCAAAAATAATGTAAATACATGCTTCACATAGTTTCTCAGAAATTTGCTCAAAGAGATTGATCCAGAAATCACAATAATAACCACTGAGTAACATACACTGCATATTCTATTGCTCTTTTTCTATAGTCTTTTATGTTTGCTGGGTTGTCTTGAGTTTTGTATTTTTGAAGATTGTATTCTAAAGGAATTATCTATATTTAAAACATCTTTATTTCAGGATCTGATCTTGCGAAAACATAATATAAGTCATATCCTGTCTCGAAGTATGCACAATCTTAAATATATTCACAAAGAAATATTAATGTATAGGCAAATATAACAAAATCTGTGAGCATCACTTTTCATGGGTACTGAGCACACTGCATTTCCTCTGAGCAGGTCTTGTCCAGCAGTCATGTGGGTTAAAGGAATGTGTGAATCTTCCTCTGATGCCAGCAACAGAAAATACATGAAAACCCCTCCAGTCTATAATGAATGTAGACATGGTATAATTAGGTCAGGAAATCAAGCAGAAAATTTAAGGCCTAACTGGAAGCCGGTTAGAATGGTCCCTGTTATTCATGCTGAGAAACTGATCCTGGACATCCTCATATTACAAGAACTGTTAGGAGAGAAAGAGCAAATAGCTTGCACAGTCTGACCAATATCACATTCCCCACCATGTTCTTGGAAGAGCTCTTAACAGAAAAAAAAAAAAAATGAGCCAACAAAATTAAACAGTAGATATCTGGCTCCTTTACTTACATAAGAAAAGAATTTGTTAAGAAATCTAAAAAGCCGTGGTATAATAAGTGTTTAAATACACACACACACACACACACACACACACACACACACACACTATACACACAGCAATAATGTGTGAAAAGCAGATTCCACACTTGTGGAAACATTAAATTCTTATACTTATCCTTATAAATGCCAAGGTTCTCAGCTAAAGAATGAAATTTATTCAGTTACATTTTCAACAATTTCAAATTAATTACAAATAATTCTCAATAGGTCAATGGGTGAATACTCTTTTCTACATTGAAATAAAAGTGAAACAAATGATAGAAATGAATAAATTAGAAAAATCAAGTAAAATGGTTTCAATGTATTATGCTTTTTACTTTAGTTCAATTTTATTTGAAATTTAGATAATTGCTTATGTTCACCTTTCTTTAAAATCTCTTTGCTATAACAGCTATACAATGTAATTAAGGTAACTAAAGTTTTATTTTTCATATCATTGCTGTCATGTAGCCCTAAATAATGTAATTTAGTAGAGGTTTGGGGTGGCTATGGGTTGGAATGGAAAATAAATTTAGGGGAATAATTTTTTGAAGTGTAAGAATCACAGTACAAAGACAAAAGGATAGAAGAAAATAAAAGAAATACTGAGATTATGCTTTTCATGAGTTAGTCTTTGTCTTAACTTATATTTTAATAATCTTAAACATCAGCTTATTTAATATAAAGACAGAAAGTAATGAACGTTGCATTTACAGTGTCTAAGCATTTTAAAATACAACGCATGTTTTTATTAAAGCCTAGTAGTTTGTACTGAGTAAACAAAGCCTGAAGAAACAAAATTACTTTCCTGTTACTTTCCTTTCACATGTATAACATGAAATTTTAAGAAAATAAGTTTTCTGGGTTTTGTTTAAGCCCTGATCCAGAGTTAAATATTCAGTTAGTGCCATCTCTATACACATATGATGTCATTCATATCATTTTAGAATTCATATTAGAGAAGATTGATCAACCTCAAAAGAATTAAAGAATTATTGCTGAAGACTTGAAAATTTTACTATTAATCAAAAATCTAATTATAAATGACATAATTATTACAAGAATTATAAGTGGAGTGCTTCAGAAATGGTCTAGCTTTATTCTTTCTTTTGCAAGTGAAGAAATAGGTTGTTAGAGACAATTAGTGCAAAGTCTAAGAGCAGTAGAATTGTGAATGCAAAGCTGGATGGTAGAGTTTGTGTTTGCGAACACTAATACTCTCTGATTCCAAACAGAAAAAAAGTGACACTGATGAAAAATGAAAGTATCCCTTGGAAGTTACAAAATATCTCCCCTATTTTTCAGTGAAAGTGACTCAAAGTTCTAATATCATCCACATTTGACAAACAGCCACAAATTATTATTTTGTCTTTCTAAAAGTGATTGCTAAAACATCATAAAAGCAACTTGTAAAAAAATAAATAAATATGAGTACTTAAGTCATAAAGCAGTGTTAACTTAATCAGTTTTCTGTATCCTTGCTTCTTAATAGTTTAGCGGTCCAGATGTATAAGTTGACAGATTATGAAAGAAAAGAAAACATACTACTTTAGGTATTATTATTCATCATCCATTTTGACTGCAGTCTTTGGCTTAGAAATATATAGCTACTTTATGTTAACTTGTCTCACTATTTGCTTTAAAAAGATGATGCTGAGGTATAACCCAAAACCCGGTTCTGCACATAATCTGACTTATGACAAGTAGGGCACCTGCTGTTAAAGATAATAACAAGATTGCTGTGATCAACAGATTATGAATTTCTCAAAGGATTACAGCCAATTTTTATTTAGTCTCTCATTTGAAATCCAAACTTAGATAATTTCTAAAGGGATACACTGTTTTGCCAAACTAACATCTATCTTTTTTATTTTTCTTGGCTCTAGGAAAGTTTGTTCAAAGCAAGTGTTATTCAAATAGTCCGTTTGCCAAGGGCAGATGCATAACTCCTCTAAATCATCGATAAGCCCTACTTCAGAGCCCATTCAACATCAATTCTGCAAGCTGCCTCTGATTCAGAGAACAAAGAAGATAACTCCAGCACTATTTGAACAATGTGTACATCTCCTTAATAAGAAACAGTAGACTAGAAAAAAAAACTAAAAGGAGCCTTTACTTTTCATCCAGCAAATGAAAAAAAAGCAAGTTTTATCTGTTTTTTTAAGCACAACCAAAAACAAATTAGGAAACGGTGTTACGTTTGTTTCCTTTTCCCTATCTTCAGATGAAAAGGCACACAGGTAGCAGGGCGGACAGATCTAATAAACCACTGATAAAGAAGGAGCAACAGGGCAATGCATCACAAATGACTTGGTGTTTGCATGCATGCATATATATATATATATATATATATATATATATATATATGAATATATAAATATATATATGAATATATAAAACATAAAAATAGGCAGAAACTTGAGAAAGAAAAATAAAGTAACATTTTCCCTAATTCTATCATTAAATGAAGCCAAACTAGACTGGTCTCAACCCAATCATACACATATTTGTAAGCACACATTTATTTAGTATAGATATAAAAACTATCCAGCTTCTCTGAGGTTAACACTGAAGCACATGACATGCTGTTCTATTTAGGTACTCTGCATTTCAGATTTTAGTGTCTCATTTGAAATTGGGATCATGAAGTTACAGCAATAAGGTTACACTTTGCAAAGCAGAGCAAATAATACATACATATACAAAACAATTACAATATATGCTACAAAGCGATTTAGCCTAAGGACTGATTTATTTTTTGACCCTTTTTAAGAAGTAAAAAGTCACACCCAATACACAGAAAATTAAATGGCCGCCAATGGACTCTATTTTCTTGGGAATTTCTGTCATTTCCTATGAATCTCTATCAAAATCATAATACATGTTTAGTCAAATTGTCACAGGCAATTTAAAATACTTGATAACCCATTAGAACAATTTAGATTATTCATGGATTAATTAAATATAAAATAGAAAGATCCTAGGTTAAAATTTTAAAAGGTAATTAGGATTATAGCACTCGCAAATTTAGTATTTTCATTCACAGCCACCAAAATTTTGCATGATCACATGACCTACACATCCACACAAAAACATTATAGGATTTTGAACAGCTTTGCATATAAAAAAGATTTAGTGTAATGTCTGATCTGACAATCAGTTCATTACAACGCAACATTTACATGCTACTTTTTAAGTGTCTTAAAAGTTTTAGTTTCATTAGAAAAGTCGCACAGAGTAAAATGCAATTCCTTGCTAAATTATTTTAGAAATGTGGTCTTCAGAATGTTTGAGGCTGTAGGAGGAAGATGGTTCAAATTTTCTTTCATTCAAGAGCTCTACAGTAACATCTGCCCCGAGCGAAAACCTCCCACATGGCTGTAAATGGTAATGGATGAAAGGAAGGGAGTAGTGGAAAGGTCCATTGACTGCCATTCAATTTACTGAAATTGCCCACTTAGAATACTTATTTAGACATTACAAGCTTCACTTTCCTCATCTCAAAGCCTGAGTGCACCGAGCTGACATAAGGTTAGGGGCGAAGGACCTCTGTGCAGCACTTTTAGGAAAAGGGGAGGACACAACTTGAGCAAATAGATGAACCCCATGCAGGCAGGATCTTACAACACACAGTAGCCAAACAGGGATTTGTGCCTTTGTTAGAAGGGTCAAGGTGGAGATATGACAGAGGGACGATCTTAAGGGCAGACTGTCTGACAGTTTCATTTGTGTGAGCATCTGGCCTTTCCACATGTCAGAAGCCAGGCTAACAAAATTACATTCCTCATCGAACATTTCCAAAGAGCCACATTAACTTCCCATCCTATTTAAAAGTACTTTTATATGAGTAAATTGTTTTATATGCTATGTACATTATGTATTAATATTTTAAACTTCCTTTAAGTTTCATGTAATACTTTTGAAAACTAGAAGATTAAGATCCTCCATATATGGAAGAATTTAGCTAAAGAGTATCACTGTCCTCTCATAAAACATAATTTTCTAGGCTAATGGTAGCTTTTCCTTAACAAGTCGGAGTACTCCAAGTTTAAAGACCTATGTCAAAAAGTAGAAGATATTTGAAGGTAATGTGATACTGTCTCCATCCAAGTACAGTTCTACACAGATGACAGATATCACTTCTGTGGTTTTGCAGCAAAATTTGTCTAAAAAACAAAGTGTATAAAATGTATTTCCACTTTTTTCATAAATTAGGCTTCTGTTGTTTTTAATATAGAAAACCTATGTATTATATCTTGCTAATTAAATATTCTATAAACTCTATGACACACATTTCCTTTGGTTCAGGTAACAGGGATATACTTTGGATTAGCATAAAAAAGAGGTAACATTTTGAAATATTATGGTGACCCCAGCAAAAGCTGCTAAGGCATTTGAGTTTTAAGTGTGTGTATGTGAGAGAGAGAGAGAGAGAGAGAGAGGTTCTCACTCTGTAGTCTAGGCTGGTCAAATTTCAAATAAAATTTATCCTATATACTCTATCCTGTATTCAGTGATCAATCTAACTCTCATCAAAACATAAAATTCCCACGGCTTACGCTAGCGTCGTGCATTCAACGTCTTTTGAGTTACCAGCTTAACCCGCAGTTCTCTCTCCCATTTCCTAACAAAGAGCCCAAACAGATATTTGCCCCTCCTCTTTATTTTTCTGAGAATGAGCAGTCCATGTGTCGTAAAAAGAATTCTGTAGTGTGCTTGCTTGATTTTTTACAAGTTTTGGGTTCCTTTGTGCATTAATTCTCCCAGAACACTAACCGTCGTACATCTCAGATGCCTATATACATAAAAGTCACTTAGTCACACAAGCACATGCTTTTCCTTAAGACTTCTGGCTTCTGTATTTCCTTCACTTCATTAAGCAGAACAATTGACCTCAGAACTCTTTATTCAGCTCGAGGGCTGACCCTGGTTGTAAATGAGCCTCACGAAACACATCCATCAATGACATTTTTTCATCTCGGTTTTTTAAATGAAAATAAGCAACATTATAGTTTATTTCTTCATTGAAATCATTAGTACATATTAAAAGGTCGACATTAGTGCTGTCTCTTGTATATTTCTTGATTCTCTTCCCTGGTGTGTGCATGGCAGACTTGGACCTCTGGCTCCTTCATGATTAGACAGCCTTGTATCAGTAGTTTATAACAGTGAGTGGGAAGCTGTGAATGCATCTTCTGAGCAGTATTTAAATGTGTGTGTGAGACTTCTCTTCCTTGTAGCAGAAAATTGGCAATGCTGAAGATATCTCAATGTGTTTGCGTGACTATGAGAAACACTTCTGATGGTCCAATGGAACTCATGCCCAAGCAAGGAAAAACACAAGCCACATTGTTTGATATTTTTGAGTTCTTTATTATCATAGCAAACAGTCTATTCTGATTTTTGCTCACTATTACTATGCCAATACATGAAGATTTCTTTGGCACCTATAATGCACTCCATCTTTCACAAAGCCCTCACAGGGCAAAGTAGAAAAAAATATATATCTTGTCAGTCAACCAATAATATCTATTTTTTAAAAAAATTAAACATTATTCTGTTACAGTTCTCGGGTCAAGTCACAGACTGGGTCATTTAATCTAATACTATGGTATTGAAAGGTAGCAGGATCCAACTCTCTCCACGGCTAGTGTACCACCAGGGTCCTTGCTGGCTCCTGATGAGATAATTCATGTCTACTGTCAGTACTTTCACGGATCTCAGCAGATCACAAGATGAGCAACTATACCAGATTAACAAACTCCATGGGTTTTTCCCTTCTCCTTGAAGCTTCTTCAGTGAAATCTCCTAAGGTATAGATATAATTCTACACCACTTTGCCCAGGTAGTCTCTCTACAAACTACGGTCTAAGAATCGTGCTGCTTCAATAAAGGCACACTCACTCCACTGCCACCCCAGATTCCACATGGAGTACCACTGAGTTCAATACACTCCAAACCATTTAAGATACATACAAGGATGCTGAGGTATCTCTCTATGTAAGCATTCCACACTGCCGTTCCTCTTTGATGCAGTCACCCATGACACAATGGGGTCATCAGCATTGAGTCTCTTTCCAGCATCCCAAACATAAATGGAAAAAATAGCCTCTTATTTGTGGCTTTTATTTTAATGTAATATAATAAATACTCTGTTTTGGGGACTTTATTCTGGAGAGAAGTTAAGACATAGTTATATCATGATAGTTTCCGTAATTTTAGAATATTGTTCCCACAACCAGTTAGGATTGGAGACAGCGATTATTCCACACCTGTTTCTTTCTAATCCTGCTGTCTGTCTTCACTAGTTTGAATTCACAGAAAATTTATTTGTAAACCATGCTTATAAAGATAGACTATATTAATAATATTATAATATATGCAAAATATTTTAACAATAATTTTAGTCATTATATTTATGAAGTCAAATAAACCAGGGTTGTTTTCAAAAAAATAATATGCATGGTGATTTTATTCAAATCAGGAGCAGAGAATAAAGCTAGGTTTCCTACAGGATTCAATCCAATGCTGCAAAATTATTAGGGATCCTGCTAGTCTCCTCCTCCTCCTTCTCCTCCTCCTCTTTCTTCTTCCTGCTCCTCCTTGTCCTTCTTTTTCTTGAGACAAGGTCTCACATTGTAGCTCAGGATGGTCCTAAACTTTCTAGATAGCCTATGCGAGCCTTGGACTTACAATAATCCTCCTGTCTCAGCCTGCTAAATTCTGGCGTTACTAGGGGGCACCACCACATCTGGCTTATGTGATGTTGGGGAATCAACCTCTGGGCCTTCTGCTGACTTGGCAAGCACTTTAACTGTTGTGACATTCCTTCTGCCTCTGTCTTCTTCTCCCTTTCCTCCTTCTTCTTCTGAGACAGTGTCTTAATCTGTAGTTCAAGCTAGTCTTGAACCCGCTATGTAGCCCAGACTGACGTCAGGCTCACAATAATCCTCCTACCTCAGCCTCCTGACTGCTGGGATTACAGACTGCACCACCACACCCAGGGGGTATGTCGTGCTGGATTGAGTCTGGGGCCTCTTGCTTCTCAGGCAAAGTGTTCTCATCTCTAAACTCCACCCCCAATCTCTTGTCTCTTGTCATCACCTTAGTGCATGATCACTGGTCTTGTTCAAATCTACTCCATTTCTACTGATTTTTTTTCCTGCAAATCTGACTTTAAGTCTTCATCATATACACTGTCTTACAAAGCCTTCACCCAAAAATTGACAAATTTACTCCCAAGTTGATGCACTAAAACTTAAAATAAGGAACCCAAGATAAACAGAATTTCATAGCCAAAGCTGCAAATTCTATTCGTGGTGATTTTTCTTGTCCGTCCCCCTTTGGTCTTTTTAAACCTGCAAACACCACGTACATTCAGGACTTGGAAGTAATTGAACAGAAACATTACTGCTGCAACTCCATTTCATAACTAAGTAAAGAGCTTTCAAATTAAGAAATGCACCATTGAGAAAATCAGAATAAAAAACAAAAAGGTAACAAATGTCCTGTGGCAGGTACCAGACAGTAGCCTGCTTCTCTCCTCCAAGCAGGCAAGGTGCCTTATTACTGAATGTTACAGGAGATAAGTATAAAATATTGCTGAATAGGAAATATGGGGAAACTGCAACCAGGTAAAATAAGTGCTCAAGAAATAAGCACTGGGGGAAACTTCTCAGAAACCCATCTTGTCGCCCTCCCTCTGTCCATCGAGGTCATGATTTGTCACCCCCATTAGCACAAGGATCTTCTGGGCTGCCAAAGGAAAACTGGCCTTCACTTTGCTACTAATTGACAGAGACATGTACATAATATGCAACTTGAAATCCATTTCTGGGGTACCTGTCAACATGTAATTATTCTCTAAATGATATTAATAGTGCTCGTGTAATTTTCTATTCTTCACTCTAAAGTAAATTCATTTCACTTATTTTTCTTCCTTTTTATTTCAAGGCCCGATAGAAATAATTGGAGAGAGAAATTTTCATCTCAGATTGCTATCTTAACAAAAATAAAATGGCATATATAAATAGCAAGCAGCTTTCTAGGTGCTACAGATATTAGCCCAATCAAATCAGAAAAGTTAATTTATATAGTGTAGAAAAAAGAAAGAGGTGATAAATATACAAATGGAAGTTAATTTTAGGTCGTGAAAAGTTTTAGGGAAAGATAAAAGAATAATATGGTTTCTTGTAACTAGATATTAGATGTTTTCTTATAATTGTTGGTAATTCCAGAATGGCATCATTGTGGTGACATTTCTAGACATGAGATGAAACTAGAGAAAAAATGGTAAACCAATAAGCAGTGATCTGTATGGAAGAGTCTACAAATAAAAATAACAAAGAAAAGAAATATGTCTTCTATGCTATAGGAAGGCAAAATGGAAGAATTATTGTGCTATAGCCCAAAAGAGCAAATTATACTTTTAAAATTATTACCTGGTAATAAGTTAGGAAAAAATGAGAGAAATTGGACTTTATTCTCCCCCTGCATTTGCACTCCATATAGACTAACACTTCTTGCTCCACCCTTCACTCCCTATTCCAAGATGTGGTGGCTACTATCCTGTTTTCTACTGCTTTGAGATAACTTTAGCTTCCACAGACAAGTGAGGTCACTTATCTTTTTCTTTTCCTGGTTTACTTTTGTGAACATAAAATTCTCCAGTTACTCCTACATTGCTATAAATAACAGCATTTCATTCTTTTTATGATTGAATAATATTTCATTATGTAAATACACCACACTTTAAAACCCATTCATCCATGAATGGATACATAGGATGATTTTTATGTTGGCTTGAAAGAAGCTTGAAAAGCTCATATAATCTGCAATTTAGAGATGTTTGTTGAGAATGGCATAATGCTCATGTGATTGAGAGGAGAAAAAGAAATTTAGCAAGTCAAATGTGTTAGTTCCTTTTGTTGCTGTGATGAAACACCTTAGACAATTAACTTAAAGGAGAAAACATGTATCATGGCTCACAGTTTCAGAGGTTCCAGTCCATGATCAGCTGATTCTATCGCTACAGGTCTGGAATGAGGCAGAACTTCAGAGCAGAAGGTTATGGTAGAACATCAAGGTGGGAGTGCAAGGCAATTAGGGAATGGAGGGAAAGGGTAGGAGCCAGAGGCTAGGAATCAGAACCAGGTACAGCTTCCAAGGTCATTGCTATTGATTCACACTTTTCAACTACACCTCACTGTTTCCAGTGCCTCTTTATAATGCCACTAAACAATGACCTGATTAATGTACTTAGTTATTTATTAAAGCTAAAAACTCTCACATTCAAATTGTTTTCCAAAACTCTCAGCAGATGTCAACCAATCCTTTAGCACATAAACTTAGAGGGAAATTTCAAATCTAAATCATAACATCAAGAACATGAAATACTCTACTTATCTACTGGATGATCACCAAGGGCGGAAGAACTTTTTTCTACCAAGGGTTATTTTATATATTTATGATATCATTTACATGCCATGCAAAATAATTCACTTAAAAGTAGCTTGCTATATTTAGTAAAATATTCACTTATTATAAAAGTAACTCACTCTTTATGTGATGGTTACCTTTGCATGGCCAGACAAAATGACTTTGTAAGTGAACCATATAAGACCAGGGCCCAGATATTCCCCACCTGTGATCTAGGTGAATAAGCATAAATCTACAATGCATAACAGATATCTGAATGGACATATTTTAATTTCAATTGTTTCATAAGTTTATTTATCTTCATGCATTTAATGTGGTTTTATATAGAATTCCAACCACATTGAGCATATGCACCTAAGGCCTTAATGGAGTTATTTTCTTTCATTACTTTATCTTTCCATTTGTTGTTCTTTTTGTTTCTAATGCACTTACCTTCAAATGTTAAGTGTCCATGTCTTTCAAGAAGGGATAATTATGATAGGTCTTGAAATACTTGGAAATTTAACATTTTCATCTCATAACTATAAACTTGAATATCCAAAGGTAAAAAATAAGGTCACTTTTGAAATCAGTCTCTTGATAGCATGGGATCTTCATTCTTTAAAGCCCCTATTAATCCTTTCCTCAGATGCTATTGGCCAAAATCTGATACATGTTTGCCTATAGATGAATTTCTTGCAGATGTAAAAGAATTGTGCATATCAATACAAATTAACAAGAAAAAGTAAGTGGTATTATTGAATTGACTTAGAGAATTCATGACATTGCCCCACAGAAATATAGAAAATCCAACAAACCAAGATATGGAGAAGGCAAGCTCATTGCTGAGAGACAATATTATTTCACATAACTTCTGGAAGCCTCTCTTGCAATATTTTTGTTCATTCTTAAAGAATATTTCTGTCAGGACCTCTTAACTTCTCTCATAAATATCCTAATTATCAATACTTTACTGACAAAGTAATAAGTAAAAATTGCAATAGGTCTGAACTTTTATAGTAAAGCAGATTACAAATTTTTAGGAGTATTTCTCATCAGGTCTATCTAAGGTCAGTTTTGAAATGTTTTATGCTAATTTTTAATTCAGTCTTTTATGCATATAGTAAGTCATGCACATGAATAAAATCTAATTTTGGAGTGAAGTATGCAGGGATGTTCATGCAAGATCACACCTGAGGTGAGTTTTTCTGGATGAGAAAGTCTTAGCCAAGACTCTAAAGATTTTGTAACACTTTCTGTGTCAACTTATAGGTGAAGGTTCACAACCATATGTGGGATGCTTCTGAAACAACTCAAATTTAAAGATTTCTTTCAGGTGAATGGTCCAGACAGTTTCTTTTGCCTGAATCATTATTCATGAAATCTCAATGCTCACAGATGTCTCAATCATGCTAAATGAAACAAGAAGGAGGCAAAGAGAAAGAAAGAATGTCAGAAATAGAAACTGGACACAAGTGCACACACACACACACACACACACACACACACACACTGTAATAATTATTACATCCTTTATGATTTGGATGCAGAGTATCTCTCAAAAGACTCATGTGTTTGGACGTTGTAGGTTTTCTATGGATACTATGTTCCGATGGGAAGTGGGGCCTGGATGGAAGGGGTGGTCTGTGCTTGGGGCTTGACCTGGGGAAGAGTGTGTACTGGTTCTGCCCTTGCTCTTGGATTTGGTGTCCCCGTCTGACGTGCCGTGAAGAGTTCCCCTCTGGCTAGCCTTCACCATGGGTTTTCACTAACGCCAGCTTCCCATGAATGGCCTATGTGAGATCTTTTTAAAACTATAAGTTAAAATAAATCATTCCTCCCTTAAGTTGTGAATAGTGGGTATCATGTTGCAGCAACAGGAAAGTAAATTAGACACATTTTTTCCTAAAGACACTTATGACCATTTACCTGAACTATACGCTTATAAAATGAGGCAGAAATATTTATACATTTTAAGGACTAATTGAAGCCATCATTAATACCTGTGGATCTCAAGTTGACAGTAAAATCCACAGATCTCAAGTTTCAGCATGATATACTACTGCAGCCAACAGCATCTTCTCAGATCAGGTCTTACATATATGGTCTGAATTCAATTTTGGCTTTCAAAAGATCCACTGGGTCCACAAACTCAGTTGCAACCATTGACCTAATCTTTAAGGATTAGGGAATATATACTTGGCATTTACATGCCTGATAATTTCCATGTTACCACACTGTACCATTGACCTGAAAAGGCAAGATATCAGAGGAGACAAGACAAAAGCAGCCTGTGAAACCACTCTATACCAAGACAAGATAATAAGTCAAATATAAATTTGCATCTTCAGTCAATATTAACAGATGGCACTATCCTTATAGATAATAGTATGTGACTCCCATTATGTTTTTCTTTATTTTGATGGCCCCTAGGGGGAAAATAGATCCACAAGGAATAATATAGACCACTACAAAATCAAATGCCTAGTTACCTCAAGTTTAAGCACATATACAAGATACACTATCTGTTACAGCAAAGTATCAAGGTCTTATATATGAATCGTAAACATTATTCCAAAAGAAGTATACTTTTCCATCTTCACTAAGCACAGAATGAGAAACAGTTCTTAATCACTTAGCATGAAATAATATATGAGCCTTTCTACCTTCTTTTATAAGGAGTTTCTAAACAACCTGAAGACATCACACTGACCCAATGTCTTAATAGTACCATAAAAAAATGATCCAGATAAACACATCTCTGCAAAAATTTCAAGGATTGTCATATATGCAAGGATTTTTAGAAGTCTATTGGTTGACAATATGCCACATTTCTTCTAAACACATAGATGACAGATATTGATAGGTAAGTAAACAGAGAGATAAATAAAAAGATAGATAAACAGATAATGTGACCACTCTTAACACAAATTTTAAACATCTTTAGAGTCTGAAATACAGTGAATACTTTGGAATATTTATAAAAGTTTCCTCCTAAAGAGTTGGAAAATCTTTAGGAAAACATGAAACTCAGAGCAACAAAGACCTTTGCAACATATCTGAGAAGTGGACAACAGCCTACACATGGCTGACATGATATGGCCTCACAGGTACTATTTTTAGAGGTATCACGATTTGAAAAGACACTCTGTGGGGTTTGTGTAAGGACTAAGAGGATAATACATAATGCAGAGCTCTAGTTTTTGAGAGCAAGTCCATAGAGACAGAAATAGAATATCATTTACATTTTGCAAAGTAATGTAAATCACCTGATATTCTCATGGATCCTAAGAGAGAGTATCTATGGGTAAAACAGTGTTCATGAAGTCATAAGGGCCCATAGTGAGTAGAGTCCTACCAAAATCACAGATAAGAAACTTGGGCACTCTGGCAATAACACACATAACTTTGTGAGAGTATTACATCTGCAAATAATTATGAGCAAGATTTAAAGGCCCAAACTAAGAGTCCTCTGTCATTATCTCTTATTGTTATAATTTTCCTGTCTCAGTTTATTTTTGTGGCCACATCACCCGTAAGAGAGAAAAAAACACTGAAATTCCTAATGGACATGAATAGTTCATTTTCTTATAGGATTAAAAAAAAAAAAACAGAGCTCTGTTGCATATTGAACTAATTTGAGGGGCCTAAAAGGACAGTAATAATGGGATAACTGTGTAAAAAGAGACAGCAAAGATAAGAGTGCGCATAGATTTACAGGCATTGGTGAAAATTTGACTGGTTGGTCAAGAAACACCTAACAAAACAGGAAACATGAGAAAAAGGAGTTCTATAGAAGAGTTGTATAAATACATATATGTGCTTGGACATAAATATGAAGACCTGTATGTTATACATTAATTACCATCAGAGCACAGGCAACATATATGGGTTACTCACATATACTCAAGTAAACAAGATCCCATGGACAGTTGCTGTTACCTGGCCTTTGTCATAAGATATCCCATTGCCAGTGCAATAAATACCCAAATCCACATGTGAATATATGAATCTCTGTAGCAGGAATGGAAGCTGTACTTGAGTCCAACAGCATGAGTTCCCACAGTTCAAAGCTATACCTGCTTCCACTGCTGCTGGAGATATAGATTGATAATAACAGAGTCCCTCAACTGCACTACTTTTTTGGAAGACTAATTTGCCATGTGGTGGTTAGTTGACTACAACTGCCTTTTGGTCAAGAGGCAGCTAAACATTCTAACAGAAATAGAAACATATACCTGGGAAGGATTTATTTTCCCTCTGACAGTGCCTCATCCATGCCATAACCTAAGAGATCAGATAGTGTTTGAATTACTAGCATACCTTAACAGATAATATTGCATCAAATCAAAGGTCTTGCATTTTAGCAAAAGTTGAAAGTAGGTCTTATCACTATGGGGTTCTCTGCTCACACCAAACATCATATCACCACAAGTTACCAGACTAATAAAGCACTGGAAGAGAAATGGTATTTTTACATGGAAGAATTATCATCCTATAGAGCACAATGTACTCTTTAAATAAAAGACAATCAAATGCTTGTATGTTCCTAGTAGGTAGAACATATACACCTGGAATCCAGGAAGCAGATGAAAGAGAGGCTCCAATTATTGTCAATCTCATGACCTATCTCAGGAATCTGTTTCCTCTGTACTCACTGTGTTGGACTCTGTGAGTTTAAAGGTCATAGTTTATAGAAGAGTGCACTCTTTTCTCAGGAAACTCACTAAGAATCATAGTGAATTGTTTTCTAAAACGACAATTACACTTTGGGTGCCCAGGGTGCAGCCAGAAGAAGAGAAGTCATTATTCTGTCACATATAATTGAAAAAGATCTTCACAGGTGGTAGAGGTACATTATACAAGGGAAGAGAGAAAAAAATATAGTAACACTAAGTGTCCAAGTATCACTGGGCACTACCTTTTCCCAGCTGTGATGGCAAATGGACAAAAGGAACAGCCTCAAGTGAGTGGACATAAAGAAAAAGGTCACTCAAAGACAAAATTTTTTTTGTCACGATATTGGGTAAACTACTGTGATTAATAGGCTTAATGCTCATTGAAGAGAATTTGAAAAGATAGAAGAGAATGAAGAGGAAAAGATACTGTTGGTGGCCCCAAGTGGACTACAGTTGTAAGGCTGTGCTTTCTCCTACTTATTTCCCTTTCCTAAGTGAGATCCACCAGAACCTTGAAAAAGCTGTTTCCAGAATTCATAAGAAGCAAGATTACACTGAATAATTTGATAGATATCATAGTTCCTTCAGAATAAACCAAACACTGCCCCATATCCTGGAATCTCTGTCAAATATTTTTTTTTTCTCACTGTCAGTCATCCTAAAGGCTGGCCATGAAGTTGGGTCAACATTTAGGGTCATCTCACATTTAATTACTGACCAAAGCAAGAGTAGAAAAGGTATGATCTTGTATTCCAACTAAAGATGATTCTGAATACAGTGCTACACTCCTATAAGAGTCGGTAGAGGCCTTCAGTAAAACAACTTCGCAGCTGGCTATCTGCCTAATTCCTGATTTAGTTTCTTCCTTCCACAAGCATAAATCTCTAAGAACTGTTTCTTAAATGTCATCCATATTCACATCCATCTCAGAATATGTATTCCAGGGAATCAATCTGTAACAACAATATAGTCAATAAAAATAGTTTTGCAAGTACATGTTGTATAATGTCATCACAGTTTATGAATACCCAAATTTTATATATGAAAAAATAAAAGATTTTATTTTGAGTACAATTGCATTATAGTAGGGGAATAAATACTTGGTGTTCATTCTCTATAAAAGTAACTTTTTAAATAGACAATGCCAAACTTTAAAAAAAATTATAGTTTGCACACTTCTTATTTTTCCCTCTCTATGGCAGTAAATCTATTCATAAATATTTAAATGTCTTTTGGTTTTCCAAATAACTATAATTAAAAGATTGTGACTAAGAGCTTACAAGCGGCCATTTTCCTTGAAAGTTAAATAAGTCAAGAAATAATATTAAATGAAAACTACTGTCCTTTTGTAAATTCTTTGCTTTTCACACTCTCTGTCAATGAAAATACGAAGGACACGGCTAGAGAATATAGCTTAGCAGTTAAAGTGCCCGCCTAGTGAGCAAAAAGCCCTGGGTTCAATTCTCTAGCACCACATTAGCCAGGCGTGGTAGTACATGCCTGCAATCTTGGCACTCTGGAAGCTGAGGCAGCCGAATGGCTGTATCTTTGAGGCCAGCCTGGGCTATGTTGTGGGTTCAAGACCAGCCTGCACTACAGAACAAAACACTTACCAGAAAAAAAGAAAGGAAGGAAGGAAGGAAGGAAGGAAGGAAGGAAGGAAGGAAAGAAGAAAGAAAGGAAGGAAGAAAAGAGAAGATAAAACTCATAGATTTACCTCTATCAACTAGAAGTATACTTAAAGGTCTTTGAAAATTCTCTGGTTTTGGGAAATTCAAGATATTTGAGATATTTGTTCTTATTTATAATCAAATAAATGTTAAACAAGTGTCTTAATTGAATATTGCTTCTTAAATTAAACTAATATGCATGCCACACAAGGCCTGAAATACAAAAGCTTCTGAAGGTATTGATTTTTTTTTGTGAAGTTAATGTTTACATTTGCCACTCAATGCACTTGTCTGACCAATTCAAAACTCCTATTTGCCTATTTCACTGAAGATTAACTAGTCTGCAACATCTCTACAAAGTAGATGGGGAAAGGAATCACTAATGCAGTTATTAAATTAATGTATTGTTTATGACAAGAAAATCCTAAAGAAGATTAATAATAAAACCCTACAACTTCCAACACAAAAATCTGAAAGAAATATTTCTTTTATAACAAAAGAAAATATTAATGGTTTTTAAGTCCAAGCATCTCAGAAAAACCACCAAGGTAATTCACATAGTGAATGGATGTTATTTAAAAAGAACCAGACTATTAAAAGGAATGAATTTTGATGGTCATGTTATCCCTGCTCTTCATAAGTAGTGCTGTATCCTCATATTCTTTATATACTTGTTAGAAGACACTTATAAACATTAATTTGTGCTGCACTAAAATTATATTATGTTGAGTACTTTAAATGCTGAGGCTTAGTATGATTAAACAATGATGAATCTATTGTGTTGCTATAGAAAACTACAAACTTCAACAAAAGGAACCAAAAGCTTCAGTTATCTCCCTGCAGGTTATAATTTGGGTATGATGTCAGCTTGTAGAAAGGCTTTATAAATAAATCCCATGAATTTGTTCAGAAATTATCAGTGGTAATGCATGATCAATTACTCTTATCTCAGATTCTCAGGACATATAAATCATGTACAATTCCAGTTACTCTCCTAAAATTTTTTAAAAGGCTCTGTCCTCCATATCTCCACTGCACACTGTTATATGATTACAGAATTTGGGAGTAAAGGACTAAATTCACCAAGGGATTGTCCAAATCATCGATTCTTCATATTATTCAAGATCCATGCTCATTCATCCTTTTCACATCTCCAAATATTATCTGACCTTCAACTCCCAGCTACATCCTTCTTGTAGGAAGATATCTAGTATTTTTCACAACTGTGTTCTAGGAACACTAAGTTAATGTCTGCCACATACATATTAGCATTTACTATTACGCTGCTTATCATTATCAGATTATTTTTCTTAATTATGTCTAATTTGTCTCCTTCAAAATAAGTTGATAAAGTAAGCAAGAGAGCAGATTAAAAACTCCAGCAATTTTCTCTGCAAAAACTAATCAATTTGCACCAATAATCAATGTAAAAAATCATCTTTATAAGAACTAAAAGAATGAGGTGAGAAATCATGTACCTGATTTTAGCATAATTATTAAAAAATCATTGAAAGAGTAGTTCCATCACTCTTCTCCCATGGTTAGAAGCTCTGAGTGAAGAGACACACCAATTTCTTGGAAGATAGTACAAAATTGAGTGCAGCCTTAGACATACAATCCAATACCTCCTACCATGGTAAAAATCAGTACCTAGCAGTTTCTGTACCCAGCTCAGTTCCTACAGGCAGCTCTTTTAGACTTACCCTGGAGTCAGACAAAACTCCCACAATTCCAGAAAAATAGACTCATGTTTCATCCCCTACTACTACTTCTCACGAAGCAGGTGTGGGAAACTACATCAGTGCATCAGATGCAACTCAACTTAGCAACAGCCTTAACATTGCAGGGAATGAACGCCTTCATCATCTTTCCCAACTTCATCACAGTGTGTAGAAAAAAATATCCACTGGCTGGATGTAGGATGACAAATTATAGTAGCACTATGTCTTAAAACTAAGAGCCATTTTCACCACAGTAAAACAGAACACCACACAGTGGCCCCACATAGAGATCAGTATCTGCTGGCAGAGATTCTGGATCCACCAAACACAAGGTGGACTTGGGTTCCCAGTGGAATGGTCTTGTGTTATAAACAACTGTGGCCAGCGACACTGAACTTGGGCTACAAATAGATCACAGCAGCAAGCAGGCCACTGCAGCATGACTTTAATCTTATCCCTGTGTTGCCCTTGTCTTAAAGGGCTGTGAACTCCAAGTACAACCATGCACGTGGTGGTGGTGAACTAGTGTGATGATACACTTGTGAATTCAGCAAAAGTATACAATAATTTTAAGTATACATGTACCTGATATCAGTGTACATAAAGTAAATATTAGTAGATCTAAAGAAACCAATGTACTTCAATATAATAGTAGAGGATTTTGACCCATTGTACTCAGCTATAGACATAGTATCAGCAAATAAAGATTAAATTAACATGACTGTAGACCAAATGGGCCTAATACACGTCTATATAACATTCAATCCAATACATAAAAATGAACTTTTCTCATCAGGACACGAAATATTCATAAGGATAGGTCACATTTGTTATAATTTGGATTTGAAATGTGCTCCCAAATGTATCACGTGTCTGGAAAATCTTTGGTTCATGGGAGTGAATTGGATCAAACAGATCAATGCACTGATGGTTCCATATGCTGTTAGGAGGAGGAACCAGGTTAGAAAGATGTGTTACTGAACGGGTGATCTGGAAGGATATATGTTCTTTCCCAGGGCCCCACCTTTTTTCTCTCTTTCCTGGCCATAATGGGATGACTTAGCTGTTCTCTACAAGGGCATTTTGCCATGCTATCATTGCTAGCTGACCATGTAAGAACTCAGACCTCTGAATGGTAAGCTAAGATAAACCTCTTCTTGTGGGTGTTGGGTACTGTGCCCCAGCAATGAGAAAGGCGCTAAGGTGGAATTTGGAAGGGGGAACAATGCTGTGACATTACCTATGTTTGTTAGAAGGCTTTGTAACTCCTTTGTGGGAGATGTTTGAAAAGACTAGAGATTTTGGAGATGTCTTAGAATCAGTAAAAGAATAAAAGAAGTCTTAGGATGCTATAAGCCAAGCTTCATGGACATTTTGATTGGCATTCAGAAAACTAGAAAGCTAATAGGTTAGGCTGAAGAGGTATCAGATGGGAAGGAGAATTCCATTGGCATTTAGTTAGAAGTAAAACGTGTTATGCTCTAACAGAAAATGTGTCTGCATTTTTCTATTGTCCACAAACTTTGCCTGAATCTAAGATTAATGGTGGTGGGCTTTTTTTTTATTTTCCCCCATTTTACTGATATGTATAAGTGCAGAATTTAAGGTTTACAATGGAGTTGAGCATTTTGTGCACATACATTTCTTGTCAAAGTGACAAGGGCTTTCCCACTCTCCTTTTGCCCCTCCTCCTCCCCTCACTTCCCTCCCCCTCCCCATCCCCCTCTTTCGCTTTGTTTTTCCTTTAAAGTTCCATGAGATAGTTGTGGTCTGGGTCTCTCATATCAGAGAGACCATCTTTGTTTCTATCTTCCTACATCTCCCTTCAGAGTAGGAATGTTTGCCTATGCCCCTCTATGCAGCTTAGAGTTTACCCTGCATCTCAGAGGAGATTCTAGACTTGAACTTTTTAGCAAAGATGCTCATCTGGACTTTGGCAACTATTAGAGGTAAACTAAACATACTCTGCATGATGAGATGGACATGAGTTCTCAAGGGGATTTGCAGAATGTTATTGCTTGAATCTGGAATTCAAAGGTTTTATGTGTTTGGAAGGTGACTGAGTATGGAGGTTAGTGGTATCAAGTGAGTTAATCCATTTATGATTTCATATGCTGTTAGGGGATAAGTTCTGGTTAGAGGGAGGTGTGACTGGGGACAGGTGGCAGGGTGGTGCCTGAAACAGCATGTTTTTTTATTTTATTTTTATTTGAGGTAGAGTCTCTCTCTCTGTTATCTAAGCTGGTCCTGAATTCACAGTGTAGACCAAGTTCACCTTGAAATCGCAGTAATCCTGCCCCAGCTATCTGAATGCTGGGATTATAGATGTGTACCCAAAAGAGTAGACTGCTGTTTCTGGCTCTGCCTTTCTCTCTCTGGTTCCTGGCTATTATGGCATGAGTAGCTATCCTTTGACACACTGCTCTGCCATACTGCCATTACCTATTAAATGTGCAGGAAAAGAGACCTTTGAACTGTAAGCTAAAACAAACCCATACTCTAAATTATGGGTGTCAGTATTATGTCCTAATGAGGAAAAGTGACTGAAATACCATGGTAGGCCAGAAAAAAAACCTCAATATTTTTTAAATGGTATCTTGAATGTAATAAAATTAGAAATTGAGAACAAAAACTTTGGAAATGACCAGTACCTTGCAATTTAATAAAACACCCCTTAGAAACCAATAGATGAAAAAAATAGAAAAGAAATTTAAAATTTTTTGAAACAAATGATAAAGAAAATGAAACATATAAAACCTGTGAGAATTGCAATTCTCTTTGGCCTATATCAAGAACTCAAACAGCAATCAGTGCTGGCGAGGCTGTGGGAAAAAAGAAACCCTCCTACAGTGCTGGTGGGAATGTAAATTGGTACAACCATTATTGAAAGCAGTATGAAAGTCTCTAAAAAGACTGGAAATAAATATCCCCTTTGATCCAGTGATACCTCTTTTGGAAATATTCCCAAAAGAGTTAAACACAGCACATAACAGAGATACATGTATACCCATATTCATAGCAGTACAATTAACAATAGCTACGATATGGAAGAGACCAAAATACCCATCAACAGACCAATGGATACACAAACTGTGATATTTATACTCAGTGGAATACTATGCATTTATAAAGACAGAAAGGTTGAAGGTTTTGTAGGCAAATGGAGGCAACTTGTGACCATCATGCTTAATGAAGTGAGTCAGAGCAGAAGGTGAAATATCGAACGGTCTCTCTGATATGAGAAACCCAGATCCCAGATCACAATTATTTCATAGAACTTAATGTGGAAAATAATGGGAACTGGGGGGAGGGAGGGGCAGGAGGAGAGCAGGGAAGGTCTTGTAACACTGCCATGATATGTATGTGCACTAAATGCTCAAGATCAATGTAAAATTTAAATCTTTCACTTATATGTATCAATAAAATGGGAAAAAACAGTGAGATATATCAAAATTAGTACTAAAGGATACTGTATTGTAGTCAATTCCAATATCAAAACAAAAAATTGAATAAACAATTTATCATTGAACATGAGGTATCTCTACAAACAAGAACAAACCTAGCCAAACTGGTATCAAAAATAGTATAAAGGCACAAATAAATTGAGTAGAGAACACATAATACTAACAATAGTTGAGTTTTCAAAAAGGTAAAATTGACAAAACCTAAGACATAATATTAAAAAAATAATATTCAAACAAGATAAATTAAGATTAAAGGAAAGAAATTGCAACTTACATCATAGAGATACAAAGATGCACAGGAATATTATACTTACATGGCAAGGGAGCTATTGTGATCATGACGGTGGTTTTCTCAGGGTGAAGCTTATGCATTGCACTCTAGCTGTGTTGACCTCTGCAATGTCTCCAAATGTGGGAAACTCATCTGCATCCTCTGTGGATGTTGGGACTATGTTTGTGCTTTTCCCTGACCAAACAACAAAAAGAAGAGGATGAGGAATTACAAAGACTCTTACAGACAGTTAAACATGAAAAAAATTTGATAGCCTTAACTCTAGTATCACATAACCAGTGTATGGTGGTGCACACCTGTAATACTAGCATTTGGGAGGCTGAAACAGGAGAACTGTCATGAGATTGAGGCCATCCAGGGCATCACTATGAGTTTTGGACCAGTCTGGACTATAGAACAAAACCTGGTCTCAAAAAACAAAAACAACAAAAAAAAATAGATTTATTTTTAGTATATGTTAGTGGTACATTATCATTATAATTACATTCATTTTGGGAATTGGTACATGTCACTTCTTGATTTACTCTCCTTTAGTCCCCATATTCTGTTCTTCACTCTCCCTCTCTCAGGAAAGAGGGACTCAATTATTACCATTTTGTAAAGGCAGTACTTCTTCAATACTAAAGGCAAAGACTCAACAATAAAATAAAAACTATAGGTCAACAGCCCTGAGGAATACAAATACAAAATTCTCCAGACAAACTACTACGAAAGCAATACTAACAGCACTTGAAAAGATTATTCTCCATAATCACGGGGGATTCAGCCCAAGAAGAGAAGGATGCTGTGACATACGCAAGTCAATAAATGCGAGACACTACACCAACACAATAAAAGACCAAAATCATATGCTTATCTCACTCAACATAGAAAATCACTTTAACAAAATTTCAGCTTCTGACTATAATAAAAATCGAAAACATCAGGCAAAGAAAGAATTAAGTTACCACAATAAAGATTACCTTTATGCATCCAAGTGGTAGAATTATGCCAAAGAAGCAAAAAGCTGAAAGCATTCTAAAATCTAGAACATGATAAGGATGGCCACTCTCATCATTTTTATTCAAAATAGTGCTAAGAGTATAAAACAAAACAATCAAACAAGATAAAAAATATATACTTCCATTGAAAAGGGTAAAAAAGGAAGTTGAATTTTCATGATTTGTAAATAATATGATCTTCTATGTAGAAAACCTCAAAGATTCCATAACAGCTATTGCAATTTATAAATAAATTCAACAATGTTTCAGAGTAACCAACATTAAAAATCACAGTAGTTCTATACAAAAAGCAATTTAACTGAAAAATAAAACAAGAAACTAATTTAATGTATAACATCTTGAAAATACCTATGAATAAATTTAAATTAAAGTAGGGGAGATACCTCTAGCAAAAATATAAAATGTTGAGGTAGGCAATTGAAAAAGGAACAAAATAAATGGTAACATACTTCATATTAGTGGATTCAATTAAATTTTTATTCTTCTTAATGGAATAATTGATACTGTTAAAATGCTATACTACCCAAAGACACTTACAAACTAAAGTAATTCCTACCAAATATCATGATATTTTTCACATATACAGAAAGAAGAGTTTGAAATTTGCAATGAACTATAAGAAACCTAAAAATTCAAAACAATCTTAAAAATAAAGAAAAAAATAGGAGACATTAGCTACCTAACTTCAAAATATATTATATGAAATTTATGGTATTAAAACATATATTGGCACAGAAATAGATACATGAACCAATGGAGAAAAAGAAAAAAAAAACCTGGAAATAAACCTATGCAGCCACAGCCAGCTGAGTTTCAACACACGTGCTAAGAATATGATTTAGAAAAGAAATGTTTATTCAATAAATTCTGCTGAGGGAATTAAACCACATGCAGAAGAATGAAACTAGTCTTTTTCATTCTTTATTATATATAAAAATTAGCTCATATTTAAAGACTTGAGTGTAAGGCCTCCAATGTGTAACCACTAAAAGAAAAACTAGGGAAACATTTCATAACATTGGAATGTTCAGAAATTTTTATCAAAATTACATACAACGAAAGAAAGAACAAACTCATGGGTCATATCAAATTAAAAGCTTCTTATAACAAAATAAACAGTCAACAGAGTGAAAAGACAAGCTTCAGAAAAGGAAAATATATTTTCAAAGAATATCTCTAGTTGGCAAATGATTACTATTCAGAAGACATAAGCAACTCAACGGCAAATCATCATCGTAGTTGTTATGAGGTGGATCTAGAATGCCTCCCAAAAACCTGTATTTGGAAGATGATTCACTTCTGGTAGTTAACTCATGGATTTCCTGTACTGTTAAGGGGTGGGATTCATTTGGAAGGGCTGGGTTCCTGGAGAATGAACCGGAAGGGTATATGCTTGCTCCACTCTTCCTCTATTTTCCTGCTTCAGCTTTTCCCCACCCATGCCCTCCTATTGCCGCCATGAATGAGCAGACTTGAGACCTTCTGAAAAGCTAGTTAACCTTTCCTCCCCTAAGTTGTGGCTGTCAGATATTATATCCCCAAAATGTAAAAATAACTAAAACAATATCAAAATACAATTTAAAATGGGGAATAGACATTTAGGGTAGACATTTCTCTAAAGAAGTAATACAAATAACCAGAAGGTAAATAAGAAAATGATAAACATTATTAGTAACTGGGGAAATTAAAATTACAATATCATATCTTCTCGCTTCAGTTTAAAATATCTGGTTACCCAAAAAGACAAAAAATAACAAGGGCTGTTTGCTGAGAAAGTGGATAAAAGAAAACCTTACACATGGCAGTTAGCACTCTGTAATTTAGCAATTCATTAGGGAAAATGGTGTAGAGCTCATTTTTAAGGTAAATATTGAACTCCCACGAAACCTATAATATCCGATTGGATATATTTCCACAGAGAATGAAATCAGCATGTCCAGACGCATCTGCATTTCCATAGTTAGTGTCACACTAACACGAACAGGCAAGAAGTACAATCAGGCTATGTGTCTGTTTTGGTTAGGATGCTCAGAAAAGCAGAATTAACAGAAATTAAAACAAAGAGAATTTATTACATCTTTCTGTATGCTACTCAGAATAGATCTGCATGTCTAATTGTAATGTGAAAGAATTGTGGGAACTATATTTAAAGTTCTTGCACCACTCTAGGAAAAGTATACTTTAGATCATATGATTCTCCATATCTTGAAATGATTGTACAATGTGTTACTGAGTATCAAAAATAAAATGTTATTTTAAGACCTACATCATTCATTATACCTGTATACATTTCCCACATACTGAGAACAGAAAAAGGGACTGAAAATACCTGTTCATGCATAGTAAAATCAATAATTCTTTTTTCATGGAATAATCAAGCCAACTGGAACAGGATAAAAACTTTCAAAAACTGAGATTTAACATTTCAATATATAGAAACAAGAATTTATGCCCAATAAGTTAGAATGCTTAGTTTATATTAATGAGAATTATCTTTATTACTAAGAATTAAAACTACATTTATATAAAATTTAATACTAAATAATGATTTGGTAACATATGCACACAAATTTTAACTTTGATCACCTTCTAATGCAGATCATCAATGTGTTCAGGGATTCTAATCATATGATAAGATTTTTATAAAAGGAAATTCCATATAAACACATGTAATGACATTTAAAAAATGTACTTCACAGATTTTGTGTCAAATATAATGTGCCTAGGAAAAGTTAAGTGTATTTTCTTCCTTTCATCACAAATGTACAAATGTGTTGGATCACTTATTACATCTGTGTCATCTCTAGTAAATAAAGTAAATATGAATATTAGTTGCATCAGCAATTAATAATCTCCCATCTTATTAGCCTTTCATGTCTACCTAATACTGCTCAGGCAGGGTAGCTCAAGAAGAAATTTTTCTCCATTTTTCACAATTATTTGAAGGGTTTTTTTGGAGGGGGGTTATAACTTCCTCTGGTCCTCACTACAAGACCCTCTCTTTCGACTGGCTTTCCCACCCTACTGAGGACCTGGGAATTTGAGTTCATCCTACCTGGGATCTGCTGGAGCCTTTTAGGTCCAATCCAGGGCACCAGCCACCATTTGTCTACCTATTCACATGCCCGTATGACACAAAGGGGCTGCAAGATAACCATGACCAGAGAGGACTGATAGGGAGCCAACTCAGATTCTTCTCTGGGCTCCCAGGCCTCTGCCTCTGTGGGTATTCTGTCATTTTCTCCTTTGGAAGTCACTTGGTAACCTAGAAGCAGTGACTGTCAGTAGCTTCTTCTAAATAAATCTTCTACAGTTCTTCTATTCGTTTTCTAAGTGTTTCTGCTCCTTCGGGGTGGGTGGTTCGATGAGAAGGTTCTCCGGGTTCAATTTATCTTTCTCCTCCATTTTTGTTAGTATATATGCAATGCACAATGGTTATATTGAGCCTGAGTATTTTGAGGTCATATATACCATGTCAACATTGCAATCCTTTCCACTCTCTCTTTTTGGCCCTGTTGCAGCCTCCCTATCCCCGATGACTCCCACAGTCACATCCATTTAGTTCTATAAAAGGTATTCTGTGTTTCATTAAAAACTATGCAGTATTAACCTTCTGAGTTTTACTAACTTCACTAAGCATGATGATAAAGTGTGTACATTTACCTACAAAAACTTCAAATCTATCTGTCCTTATAGAAGAGTAGTACTCCATTGTGTACATATACAACAACTTTTATACTCATTGGTCTATTGATAGATAATTCGGTGACATTCACAATTAGATATTGTTAGTTGCACTGCTATAAGCATAGGTGTGCATGCATGTATCTCTGTTTTGCACTACTTTTAACCATCTGGAGCTTTTATTCCTCTCATATTTCTTTATGGAAGACCTTATTTTACAAAGGCCACAACAATCTGTTCCATCCTGAGAAATCTTAGTGCACCTTGACACCCCTTTCAAAGGCTGGATTCATTTCACACTCAAAAATCTTGAATACTGGGAGACAATGATGACAATCTCAAAGGACTGACTGTGTGATTTCTGCAGTAGCTTCTCACATTGTCGTATTACAGCTTTCATGTTGCTTTCTAGAGATGCTCCCTCTTGCAACAGCTCAGTCATGTTGAATACGAAACCAATTTGGTGTGTGCTGTTCAGGAGCCTGTGTGACTATGCTAAGAATACTTGCACACAGAAAATATTCACAAAAATGGGATTATTCTTTACTTACACATAGGCAGCAAGGGAAATAGAAACCTATGGTGAACTACAAACAGGTCCCCCAAGTATCAAGAAGCTTTCTTAGGGAAAAATAGTGTTTCATGTGTAGTGAAAATAGAATGAATGTACTGTAGCAATAGGATCTCTAAAAATAGCATGACCTGCATTTCATAGCCAAGCCTCATAGTCCACACTCGATAAAAACATTGACGGACATCCTATTTTTAAAAGGGACTGGAAGGGAGCTTAGGCTGTTTCATTTGTTCCCTCCTTTTTCAGGATGTTGTGTTCTCAGCACATTCTACAGTTACTGTTATTCCTGAGGACTATGAGAAAAATGATTATATTATATATGCTATTATATATAAAACACTATATATATATATATATATATGTGTGTGTGTGTGTGTGTGTGTGTGTGTGTGTGTGTGTGTATGTGTGTATGTATACACACATATGTATGATACTAAGCCCTCCCAAACTGAGGTTGCATGAGAAAAAACTGAACAATTACAACTGTATTGAGTCACTGAGGCCTAGAGCTGTTTATTACACAGCAATAGATTATAGATACAGACTTTGGTGTCAGCAAAGTACATTTTCAGTAAAAGCATTAAAAGTAAAGCTTATCTTCGATACTTACATTAAATATTCATAGTTGTGATTTTCTATAATGGGTTGAACCTACTAAGATTCACATACAATTTACAAAATCATGAAGAGAATTGTTATGGTAGAATTGTCAGGAGCCCAAGAAAAGGGAATATCAAGAAAATTAGGAAAAGTAAGTCTTCTGACACATCAAGATTTAAAGATAAAATTAGTCTGAAAACAGCACTCAGCTACAATGTGGCTTTATATTTTTCCTCATTTAATTGATATGTATGAGAGCAAATTTAAGGTTTACAATGAAGTTGAGCATTTTGTGCACATACGTATCTTGTCAAGGTAACAAGGACTTTCCCATTCTCCTTTTGTCCCTCTCCTTACCCTCCCCTCTCTCCCTCCCCATCTTACTCCCCTGTTTCACTCTGTTTTTTGTTTTAAGTTCCAAAGGAGTTGTGATCTGGGTCTCTCGTATCAGAAAGACCATTCGATGTTTCACCTTCTGCTTCTGACTTACTTCACTAAGCATGATGTTCTCAAGCTTCTTCCATTTGCCTGTAAAAGCCTCCACGCTGTTGGACTTTATAGATGCATAGTATTCCATTGTGTATAAATACCAGTTTGTGTATCCATTGGTTTGTTGATGGGTATTTTGGTGACTTCCAATTTTTAGCTATCATTAGTTGTGCTGCTATGAACATGGGTATACACATATCTCCACTATGTGTTGTTTTTGGCCTCTTCTGGATATATTCTCAGGAGGGGTGTCGCTGGATCGAAGGGGATATTTATTTCTAGTCTTTTGAGAGATCTCCATACTGCTTTCCAAAGTGGTTGTACGAATTTACATTCCCACCAGCAGTGCAGGAGGGTTCCTTTCTCTCCACAGTCTCGCCAGCACTCATTATTATTTGTCTTGTTGATATAGGCCATTCTCTCTGGAGTGAGATGGTATCTTCACATTGTTTTGATTTACATTTCTCTTATGGCTAGAGATGTTGACCATCTTTTCATTTCATTTTCTATTGGCCACTTGTACTTCTTCATGAGTGAACTGCCTCTTCATTTCATTTGCCCACTTTTCAATAGGATCCTTTTGTTTTGGTGGGCTTACTTTTCTTCAGCTCCCTGTATATTCTAGTTATGAGCTTCCTATATGAGATGTTGGTGGCAAATATTTTTTTCCAGTCTGTTAGTTCCTTTTTACATTGTTGATAGTTTCCTTTGCTGTGTGGAAGCTTTTTAATTTGACAAGATCCCATTTGTTAATCATGGGGATAATTTCTTTTGCTCTTGGTGTCTTGTTGAGGAAGTCTTTGTCTACCTCTATGTCTTTTAGATATTTGCCTAATTTGTCTTCTAGGAGGTTCAGTGGCTTTATATTTTAAGAATGAATCAGTTGATGAAACAAAAACCCAGAAGTTCAACCCAAAATAAAAATAACAATAACTAATAATAATAATTCCACAACACCAGCATTCAGGATTTCAGAATTGCTATGAACCAGAACCAGTCACTGTTATTTGACTTCCATCTTTCCCTTTTATAAATGTCAGTATGTGTTGTGATTATCCAGAATCTGGTCACTTCACTTGTCTGATATGTGAGAGGATGGCTAACTATTATTAGTTCCCAGCCCTTCTGAGAGGAAATAATGATATCCAAAGAACTATCCCAGAAATGGAGATCCTTCACAAGACTCATCTGATGAGATGAGATTAATTTGATTCCAGCCTTTGAGCCAATGACCTAGTGAGAAACATGCTGGGCAGTAAAGGAAGAGATGCGTGAATTTTATAGGCAGGAACAATGCTAATTGCTGCGTCCCTTAAGCCTGACTGAGAATGATTACATTTTCCAAATTGCCGAAAAAAAAAAGATATTCTCATGCATATGTCACACCTTACACACTACCATTTCACATATTATACCATTCATTACATGGCATTGATGATCTGCCTAATGTGTGGTGGCACCTGTGTCCTCTCTAAAATGAGGAAATCGTATACTGCTGTGACTGCTTTGACTGCACAGTATTAGAAAACTCTCACTTTGCCACTTAAAATGAGTTGATTGAACTACTATGAGCTTTCATGTTGTATGCTCACGTGATGTTTGTGTGTTTTTCAGAAAAAGTAACTATGCTGTGTACAAGCCCAAGCCTACTGTCCAACTGTCGACATGGAGAGAAATTTGGGCCCTACCTCACAATATCAGTTACCAGCTCATAGAAGAACTAGCAGTAATAGCCAAATAGGTAATTCCAAGGGCCCACTCCACCACAAATCTGCCACACCCTGCTTGAGCCAGTATATGCTCCCTGACCCCTACCCAAAATGCACAAAGAGAGTAATGAGCTGATATGTGAAGTATCACTAAATGTTTTGTGATTAGTTACATAGCAATTGATTGCTAGGAAAATTCTTTATCTCATAGCTCATAGTGGCTCTGCATCCCCAGTTGGGTACTAATTAGCACACCTCTTGCAGAAAAAAAAAAAAAAAAGAAAAAGAAAAAGAAAAAGAAACTGTTTAGTTTTTTAAGATAGTATTTTAGGCAAAAAGAAAATATGTGAGTGTAAATTAGAGAAAAAATACACTAATATAGCTTTTAAAATTATTGCTCTCTATTAAAGCTCATAGAAGCTGAGAAACACAAGTATATGCTTCAAGCTCATAAACATACACACAAAGATAATACTTCAAAATCCAGTATTTATATATTTAAATTATTGGATCAAACTCTAAGAAAATTCATGTTAAAGCTAAAAATTTTATCAAATTTCAAATTACAATGCAAACTATTATGAATAATCTAACTATAGAATTTGGAAGGATTTCAATATTTTCACATTCTTTTCAAAATCCTTAAAACACTTTTAAGTTTTTAAAAATACGTCCTGTAACCAAGTGTATACAGTAATACTTTACAATAGCAAAATATTTATCATTTATTCTACTTAAAATTATCAGACTTCTAATTTCAACAGTTTTCCAAACCACCAAAGCATTCTATTTTACTCATTTAACAAACCTTTAATAATTTTTAATAATTTCATATAACACATAGATAATCAGAGCTGAGAATAAAAGACAATTCAAAGGTGTCAGATTCATTTGAAAAAATTCTTTAAATATCTTTTGTTCTCAGGATCCATATTACAGTTTACTGAGTCATTTGATAGGAAAAAAACATATAAGAATAAAAATAAGCTTTAAATAAAGTATTTGAATAATATTTAAACTCTAATATGTGAAAAATATTTGTTTGAATATATTACCCTAATAAATATTAGTTATTATAAAAGACATGAATAGATAATTATGTAATTTTTGTGGTTGCCCTTCAATCTCCTGTTCTTTGAAGCGTCCATTTACCATTCATAAATTTCTAAAACACAGTTATAGAATTTGTTTTGACATTCTTTATCTAAGGTTTCTTAATGCAGTAGTAAAAGATTTCTTCCCTGAGACATATTTGATCTTTAAGTAAATCTAATAAAACTCACATTCTATGAAAAGGCAGTTCTTTTAAAGCAAGATATATTAGTCAAACTATTTCTGTTAAATATATCATGTAATATACATAGTTAAGATATTATATCACTCTTAATTCCTAAGTATTTAACTAAAGGTCTGAGCTCCATTACAGAGGGCATTCTGCTCATTCACAGACCATAATTTAAATGGTAGTTACATGTTTAAAATAATTCATAGCAACATTTAACAACTGTGCACCATAGCCTACTTAGCCACATTAACATACAAAACTAACCATCACCATAAATGAAGATAAATCCACTTTTTATTTTATATTCTTATGATGAAATTATTGCAAAAATCATGAAAACACGTAACAGTGCAACTTTTAAAAAAACTTAATACAGACAAATAAAGTAAATTAAAAATTATACTAAGTAGAAGTAACTGTTGAGCTAATAGATTGCTAAATATCTTTAATCATTTTAAATACAATAAAGAGTATAAACGGACTAATATTAATATATACATGGGCTGATATTTAGAAAACTGATAGTTGTCAGGTAGAGTTGAAATCATATTTTATTTATCAGAATTTCAATTTTAAATAAAATTACTTCCATATAAATAAAGGGTCAAAATACCCTTCACATACTAATATATAATTATATTTATACTAAGTATATATAATTTTATAATTTTGCATTATTTATAGCTTTTCCTTTTTCATAATTTCAACAAAATTTTGATTTTTAATTATCTAAATAATTACATTCAATGACTATGTTAGATTTTTACACAATTTCTTTATATCTTGAGTCCTTTTAGGATTTCTGTTTTGTTTTGGTTTGGTTTTTTATTTTAATCTAATTTTATTTTTTGAGACAGTGTCTCACTCTGTATTCCAGGTTGGTCCTGAACTTTCTATGTATTCCAGGACATTATGGCAAACCTCCTGCCTCAGACTTCCAGTGGTGAGATTAGTCATGCACTACCACACTTGGTTTAGGATTACTTCTCTTTTACTTCATTATATTATAAAACATATTCCCCCAAACTTATTTGGGGTTATTTTCGCTTATTATTCTCACCTCTTACAAAGTATTAAGAAAATTTAAGTGTCATTACATATATTAGCTCACTTGATCCTCAACAATCTGATAAAAAATGTTTATTTTCAATTTTAACATAGCTTTATTTTGATACAACTCACACATTACACACTTCATCCATTTAGAGAGTTGGGGTGGCATATATTCATATAGATTACAGACACCCTGGATACTCTAGATGGATGGAAGTATAGAATGACAGCACAATCCTGAAGCCCTGAGAACTATAGCAGTGAGAATAAAACACCAATGCCCCAAACCAAACATATAGGCAGAAAGTGAATTGATCCTTCCTTCTTTTTTAATTCAGGCCTTCAACAGATTGGATGAGACCCTGCTCGTCAAGGACCACATACTTTATTCAGTCCACCAATTTAAATGCTAATTTCTCCAGAAATATTGTCACAAACACATCAGAAATAATGTTTAACCAACTGTCTTGGTTGACACAGAATTAGAGGCCTGTACAGGTTGACATAGAATTAACCTGCAACTTGCTGTACAGAAATACAATTAAGTTTTGCATATCTATTTATATATTTCAGCCCTGTTAAACTCTAATCTTAGTTCTAATTGGTTTTGGTGGATTAGTTAGGATTTCACACATATAGGATTATGTCATCTTGAAATAGAGACAGAAATAGTGGACAATCTTTTTATTTTGCTGCCATATTTTTATTATGTTATTCATGAGGATGCTGGGTGAATGGCCATGACTGGCCTTGAGGAGTTTCAAAGCACTACCGGGCAGCACCTCACATCACCAAGAACACAAGGAACTTGGAGGGAAAGCCCAGCGTGCTCTATGGGCGCTTGCTGCCTGTTCTGTTTCAATTTTCTTCTCTTCTTTCAAAGCAATGCTCCTCGTTTACTTCAAGACTGATCCTAGCATTTCAGGTAAGGGTTCAGGCCCTGTTCTGCAAGGCACAGTTGTTAACCTTCATATCATCAATTTAGTGCTAATTCTGTCTGTGCACACAATGCAAGCATTATGGGGTCATGCCTCCTACTACTCATAGCTTAAGGGATGTTAGATACTACTTAGAACACAAGCAGAAAGCAGAAGCCAGAGCATAGCCAACACAGGGATCCACTCCAGAGCAATGCTCACTGAAGCTATGACAGCAGGATGACCACTGACACCCAGAATGGTAGAATCACCAGGGCTCAACACCTGCCTGGATAAGGTACAGCTATAACATTAAGACAGTTAAAGCATGAGCTGAGCCAAGCAGAGCTATGGTGGTGAATCACATGAGGTTCTGGGAGATCCACCCTTTACCCAGTGTGTCCAGGAGGCAGGAGATGGACTAGAAAATTGTTCTAGAGTATTAAGAGATGGTATCTCCTTTGTTGACTTTCAGATTTGTTTAGAGCCTGAGTGTCTAATTTATTCCTGTCCCACTCCTGCATTTGGAAAGCAGAAGACTAGCTCTAATTTCTGGATACAGAGCTGGAGATGAGTGCCTTAGGGTGAATAATACCTGAAGACTCAATTCAAATAAAATTTTCAACTTTGGAATTTTCAGTCAATGCTATAGCAAGTTAAAACTTATGAGACTTTGCCCTGCATTGAATGTATTTTATGTTTTAATATGAACTTTGGGAGCCAGGGATTAAATGCTATAATTTGTATGTGTTTTCCAAAAGTCCATGTGCTGGAACTTTAATATCTCATTTGAACATTAGGGTCCCACCTTTCTAACCAGAATCATATCATTCTTAATAAATGAGTTAGTTCTTCTTGACAGGGAGTTACTGCTCATGAGAGAAAACTTTCGTAAAAGTGAGTTTGCCTTCTTTGATTTTCTCTTGCTGCTAGTCCTTGTTTTTAATTTGCAACATGAAGTGGCAAGAAAATCTTCACTGTCAAGCAGAGTGGGTGCTAATCTGCCTCGTTCTTGAACTCCTCAGCCTCTAGAGCTGTGAGCTTGATAAATGTATTTCCTCATGAATTACCTTGTCTATTGTCCTCTGGTGTAGAAGCAGAAATAGACCAAGAACATAGACTATTTCTGTTTTCCTTAATTATTTCTATGGATTCAAGACACCATCTGGTACCACTTTTCTACTCTAATACAACTTTGCTCTCATACACCTACTTCATTCTATTATTATAAAATATATTTCTGCATGATAAAGGATCAACACAATTTTATACATAGTTTCATACAATTCTTTTAAAATCACTTAGGAGATGAAATATGTATATATATATATATATATATATATATATATATATATATATATATACATATATATATGTAATCTTTTATAATTTATAATCATACTAACATTCTCCTCTTGAAGTAAATTTGAATTCGCATTTGGATTTTCCTTAGCATCCTTTAATAATTATTTTAAGTGAATCAGATGGACATAAATTTTCCTGATTGTTGGGATATCTTCATTTTCTTTTGACCTTAAAAAGAGCTTTCCTAAATAAGAGTTCTTTCAGGAGTTTGTCATCTCTCCACATTCTGGTTCACTGTTAATGGCATTATTGCTCCTTTGAAGGTATCATTTGTTTTTTCTTGATGTCTTAGGGTTTTTTTCTGTTTCTTGAATTTTCAGCCTTCTTATGGCTGTTTTGAATATGGATATCTTTGCATATGTCCTACTTAGAGTTTCTCAAATTTCTTAATTTCTTGGATATGTACATTAATATTTGTCAGAAATCTGGAAGATTTTAAGAGATGGTACATTATTCTTTTTACATATTTTTTCTTTTCTTCTTTTTAGTACTTCCATTTTGTATATCTTGACAGATCTAATAACTTTTACATTATTTTTCTGATTTCTATTTTCTAATACTTTTATATTCTTATCCTTTGATATATGTCCCTTAATGTTTGTTCATTCATTTTATTTGCTTTTCTTTTTCCTTTGTACTACCTGTTCTCTATTGATTCATCTTTAAGTTCTCTTATTCTTTCTTTTATCCAGACCAAATCTACTAGGCCATCTAATGGACTTTTTTCATCATTGTGGTTTTTATTTTTTATAATATCCAGCTCCTTATTGATATTATGTACTAAAATATATATTACTTTCACATATTTATTTTTGAATCATTGTTTCTATTTGTCATCTGAATATATATATATATATATATATATATATATATATATATATATTAGTTATTTTGAAATCTTATTCTCTTAAGTCTAGCATTTGGTGTCTCCCAAAGCTTCTGTGACCCTGTTTTTAGTGGGGTTTTTTTTGATGTTATTATTTGTATGCGGGTCACACTTTTCTGTCTCTGTGCGTCCATAACTTGTGCTGAAAACTAAACAACTCAAGCAGTAAGTTGTAACAATTCTAGATACTGATTTCTCTTTATACTTCATTTGGTTTTATTTGTTGCTGTTGTTTGTCACTTAATTACGCTTTGTTACTGAAGTATGTCTCCCCATCCACTGTGAAGGTTTAGGTGCCACTTCACATCCTTGGGCATGTAGGTGCCATCCGAGAGGAGAGCAGTATTAGCCGGACTGTCTGTGAATCTCTTTCCATGATCTCTCCATTAAGCTGCCTGATTCATTTAGCGCTGCACTAGATGTTAGTCTTTGCTAATTACTGACAGGCTGCTATTATTTTCTACATTGTGATGTACATAAATTTCTCAGCAGTCTGACTCATTTAAATTCAGGCAGTAATTTCTGAGAGCCTCTGAGTTTTATTCTGACTCAAGGAGAGCTCTTTTTATCTGTCTCGTTTCTTCTTTCTCTGTTGAACTATCTATACTGTGCTTTTAATTAAAAAAAAAAAACCTTTGTTTTTCAAGGCTTAAATTTTTACATACTATATTTCAAATAAAGTCATTTTCCTTGAGGAGACATTGAGAGCCAACTTTTCACGTGAATTATCTCATTTTCTGATCAAAATACTGATCCACAGCTCTGGGCACTTGATAGAGCAACGGCCTGTGGCTTGCTTTGCTTGCTTTACTGGATGGGATTTCTGCACTGTGGACAAATTCGGACAAAGACAATTGGGGATCCAGGATTCTGAGCTTGACATGTTTAGGTAGAGCCTCTATCCTAAGAATGGGAGATGGTGGAAAGCAGGGAGCCACCAACATGTGGACAAACCTCATCAGAAACTTATCTTGTTCTGCTTGGAGCTTGGCAGATGGTAAGTGCTGGTGACATGTTCCTCCCCTGAGGTTGAGGTGTGGTGAATTTTGGTTGGAAGGGACAGAAAGAGTAAGCCTCATCCTTTTGGCCATGCCCACCCAGAGTGGTGTGCCCATCAAGTTGACGTGGAAGAAAAGAAGAAAGTAGGTTTTTTGTTTTGTTTTGTTTTGTTTTTGTTTGTTTTTTGTTTTTTTCACAATATAAGACATCTTAGCTGGGTTTATTTTTCCAATTTTTAAAGTTATCTTGGATAAACATTTATTTCTTCCATTTCCTTTGAGAATTTTTAGGCTGTACATTTTTAAATTAGCTTCCAATAGGAGAGTAGTTTCATATGAACCTCTTTCCATGGCCTTTCAAGAAACAGAACCTAATGCACTACTCTTATTTCTACATTAAAAATGAAGAAACTATTTCATGACTCCTTGAGTTCATTTACCCATGAGCAGCAAAACTGGGAGTTAAATCTAAGCATTCTAGGACATATCACTGTAGTGTGCTCACTATAATGAATGAATATATATATATATATATATATATATAGTATGAGGGTTACATCCTTTATAAATGGAGAGTAATGTACCCCTATTTTTTTTAGCATTCATGAATACAGCAATTCATGATTTAGTACCATCTATGTGCTAGCACAGGTGCTGGAAATAACAACTATTAAGATGAAAGATATCTCCAAATAGCCTACATACAATTCAATAATAAACTGATTGTTGCAGTAATATATATTTATCTTTTGCTGGGCAGAATTTTGCCATGAATATATCTAATGACTGTATGAAATCACTGCTTGGATGTCCAGGGGACAACTCAAGTTTGTCATGCTAAAAGCCTCATTATTGAGTATTTTGCTTTCTCAAACCTGCTTCCATAACATTTACTTCATATTAACAAGTGCAATCATCGAGTTTCCAGAATATGAAGTCATGTAAGAGGGATCATTTTGATTCATCTCACATCTCAATCTGTGATGAGTCACAGAGATTTCCCGATTGCAGAGTACAACTGCAAACCATTCACTTCTCTATTTCTTCACCAACAATTCCCTAATCAAATCGCATCTCTTAATCCTATTATACTGCAATGACCTCCTAGTTACTCTTTCCATTCTTTTAAATATGTGACCCATCTCCACACAGTAGCATAAGTGAATCTTTTAGAAATCTATAATCTGGATACCAGAAGTTCTTTCTAATTGCATACTGTTGCATTTACAAAAATAAATAAATAAATAAATTCCTTTTCTTGACTTACAGGATTCTCATTGTTTATTATTTACTGGCCTTTTCAATTTTACTCCTTATCACTTCCTGCCCTGTTTGCATATCTATTCTCTTTCTGTTTCTCAAATGCATCAAGTTTCTTTCTTTCACAAGGCAGCATCTCATATTAGTCTTTTCGTCCTGCACAAACTCATCACTAGGTTTAATCCTAATTGACTCTTTTCTACTATTTAAATTTATATTTATTCATGCAGATATATGAAAACATAAAAGTTGTACAGGTTTATGAGGTACTATGTGACTTTTGAAACCATGCTTACATTTTGCAATTTTCAAATCAGGACAAACATATCTATCTTTAAGGTTTTCATGAAAACATTCATAATCCTTTTAGATTGAATGGTACATTATTGTTATCTTACTGTTCAATGGCCCATAAAATTTAGTACCTCCAATTATAACTTAATACCCATAGTTCAAATATTTCCCATTCCTCCATCCGCTCTACTCTACCCAGACTCTAGTAATCATGATGTTACTCTCATTTATGAGAGCCACATTTTGATTCTGTGTGATATCATGTGATACTTCTCCTTCTGTGCTGAGCTTATTTCATGTAACATAATCATTTTCAGTTCCATTCATGACAATTTCTGAACCTTTCATTCTTATTCCAATATTTATTCTGATTACATAGGCCTTATATGATTAACTTTGATAGTGTAGTGTACTATTTATGCTTTTTAAAAGTTATTTCATCTGTTTTCCAGATCTTAACTGATAATATATCTATAATATTTTTGCATGCGTAATTTTATATTGTTATGTCTTTCCCAATGGAAACAGTATCTGTTATGGAGTAATTATTAAAAGTGAATGAGTAAAACTTTAAATCATGTTCTATGAATCACATATAAGAAATAATCCATCTAACAAGCCACATTAGCTAGAAAAACACTACTTAATAATTTAAACATAATACAAATTTGGTTTTTGGTATGCACTGATAAATAAACAAATGTTCCTGATCAGCTTTTATGCTAGTGCTTGTGGTTCTGTTGCTTCCAATAATTTCTAAGGTTATCAAACTTATCTACATTAATCATCAAAAGAAACAAGGGGAGAATCTAAACTTTTTCCTAAACCACAAATCCAAGGTAAAAATTTCACTAAAAGAAAATATTAATCAATGGTTAACACTCCAAGAGGAAGGGGAAAGGGTATACCTACTTTCTAGCCACAAGGATGTATTGTAGAATACTCATAATTAACTGAAATTTTGGAATATTTTTCCAATTTTTTTTTTCAAATCTTTTCGTCTTTGATTGCTTCCTTTTATGTTCCTCTATCAGGCTTACAAGTCCAGATTGTAGAAACAATCCTAGACTCACCGTATCATGTCATTTGGGGGTCACATTCAGAGTCATCTGTAGTTGTCTATAGTAATCTGTTGAGTGATACTTCTACAAATACAACCCAAAGGAATAATTATTGGACTAGCATGATCTCTTTCTTTTTTCATTATCTTTCTTCATCTTTGTTTCTCATTCATCTGAATTTATTCAAATGATTAAAAACCCATACAATGTGTGTAAAGGGAATACATTTTTGGAGATAAATCTATAAAATGTAAATTATGCTTTTTAAAGGATAAATGATGTGGAATGATGATTATTAATATATTTCTAATTTCTCAGTTCTTGAGGTTTTTGTTTTAATTCTTACTTGTGGCCTCGTGATTTCCTGGCTCTAAAATATTCTGTTATTCTGGTGTGACTCTACCATACTCTTATGTCCTTTCTCTATTTAAGAATTTATTGAAAGCCCAGGATGGGAGCAAACACTTTAGTTACAGCACTGTGAGAGGCTGAAACAGAATTGCATTTTCATGACTTAGCGAGACCTTGTCTCAAAATAAGAACAAAGAGTTAATTAAGGACATCCAGCAGTGTTAAGACCCCACGTTTAATCCACAGGACCTCAAAAAAAAAAAAAAACTTTACTGAATACTCATTTAAAAATTATTTTATAGTGTAGGTATATTTTTAGAATTAAGGATGTCTTATTGCCTTAAGACACCGTGCAAAAATGTCTTAAGTTTTTTAATTTTTAATATAGCATAGAATATCCAGAAAAATAATTTACATTTTATTCAACTTTCTCATCTTTAAATGTGAGTAATAGTAACACTTACCAAAGGGATTATACTCATGATAAATTCATAGTCTCTATACAATAATCTGGAAAGCACTGCATCCTCAATAAATCTAGGAGCTGTCATAAAATGCATCAAATACACATTATTTTTGTATACTACATGTTTTTGTCTTTTATTGATTTTGGACTTCCCAAATGTAACTGTCAAATGAGCCAAACGTCCTAACATGTATGTCCTTATCAGGATTTCGGAGTTTACTGGGTTGGCATATGCATCTAAAAGTGTGTTAATAAATATACTAAGTTGCTTAATTGACAGGGAGCATCGGTGATGGCTTAGAAGTAACAAAATACATATCCTGTAGAAGAAATATTCAGATATTTTTAAAAAGAAATATTATAAGGATGAGTTATGAATAATCATATTCTCCAGAAAGACTCAGAGAGCATACTTCACCAAGACTTTCATAAATACATGGCCAGGGAGTGAGGAATTGTTAACTGGTGGCCACTAAGAGAATGTTACATGTTACAACAGAATTAAGATTCCTGTCCTCAGCTAGTAAAGCTTCTAGAAGGTCACATCAAGAAAAGATGAACACAATCTCAACAGGAAGTGGTAGATTATCAATCAGAGGGCTGTATTTGCTTTTGGTAACTCTTGATGGGAATATATAGCTGCTTAAAATTGGCAGTGGCTAAGTGATCACGGATTCTCAAAAAATTAAATGAATAGTCAGCCTGTTTAAGTGCAACTAAATCATTAAAGTAGAAACATTTGAGGTTTTTTGGGGGGGTAGCATTCACATCATAATAATGAATCATAGGATGTTACTGACTTATCACATGTACACTTGCATGAAGGATTGGCCAGGCATTGATATATTTGAATAAAACTGACAATGTAATGCAAAAGGAGTCAAAGGAGCTGCCATCAGACAGGATAAGCAGTTAAAAGAAATACAAATATTTTCTTTGCAAACAGAAATGAGTGGTCATTTTATTTGCAGGAAGATAAAGCTACATGGCCTTAGATCTAAAACATCATCTCTGACATTTAGTTATTTACTATAACTATACAAAAGGACATACCATATACATGCTGGCTCTGAACATGTGATTATCCTTAGAGGCCTAAAATAGCACCATATTTGTGCACATGCACTGATACATGGAGTTTTGGTCTGAATACTCCTCATAGTGGATCCAGAGAACAAGTAGCCCGAGGAGACAGATTTAGCAGCTTGCACACTCTTCCCATCAGGACTACAAACCATACAGTGGAGGCTATCATGATGGAAAGGACACTGAAGTCTGCACAACTACTCTCTCTTCCTGCCAAAACAGCTAACTAAGAGCAGTATTATATCTCTGTGGTATTGCAGAAATCAATATCATCATTAAGGGGTTCATAGGTACCAGGTCAGTATAAGATTCACCTTTTTGCCCAACTTAAAAGCCAGATGGGTTACAAAGAATGACTATATGTCATTGAGAATATAATCAAGTACTGATGAAGCTGTGGATTCCAGACTTTTTGGAATAAAGCAACACACCCTCTAAACTTACCATTCAGCTCTTGAGGTAGAATTATTTCTTCATATCAATCAGCATAAATGAAAAGCAGCTTGCCTCACTAAGACAGGATTTATTATCCTTGAAGTATACCTTTACTAATTTCCTTCAGATCTAAAAGTATTTGTATCCTCTTTATCATCATGAAGTCTACAGAGACCCTTAAATATCCATACACCTCATGCTGATGTTGTCTCTCAGGAGACAGCAAGTCCTGATGTCTCTTAATAACGCATCTGTGGTGGTGACTATAAGAAATACTTTGGAAGACTTTCCTAACCCCACCTATTGGTTATGTTTCTTAGAATCTGAATATAACGGGATAATCCTTTTTAAAGGGCAAGAAATTTGTTCAACTTGGTTTGGCTCACTTTCTACATACAAGACTCTTTAATAATGAGAAAGAATACCATGCCCCATTTTTGTGGGTGGATTTCTAGCCATTCCTATGATTAACCAAGCTTGATATCAAAAATGACTGTGCAGGAGGAAATTGTGACAATGTGTCCTTAAATTGATGAATTTTCTACTACACTCTAGATTCTATGAACAATACTAGTGGTGACGAAGAATTTTGTTTTACTTCATTTTCAAGTAGGAAATTGACAAAAATTATATAATCTCACAACATCATTGAAGCTTACAGGGATTTGAATACTTCATAACTTTGGAAAGTAATGGGTAAATATATGCCCTCCCTCTTGTCTTCTACCTTTCTTTATAATATTCTGCCCTGAGATTTAAGTCAGAATTAACCAGACCACATCACTATAGAGAGCAGTACACAAAATGCACTCATTTTTTATACCAACTCCAAATCTGAGGTTTCCAAAATGCATAGGAATTTCAACAATTTACTATGAAGGCTTACAGAACTCACTGAAAATTATTATATGCATGGGCAAAGTTTAATAGGGAAAGGATACAAATAAAACTCAGATAAAGACAGAGACACATAGGGCAGGTGGTGTGAATGTTTCAATCCTGAGATCTCTTTTGTCCTTAGAAGCCATTACCCTCACAGTACCCATGTGTGATAATACACAGAGTATCACCAATAAAGGAAATCATTTAAGACTCAGCATCCAGAATTTTAATGAGGAATGATTATATACATATAGTACGTAGAGTTATATTATATCATATTATTGTGTTTTTGAGACGGGTCTCATTCTATAGTGGCAATTTTCCTGCATCAGCTTCAGCTTCACAAGTATTGAGATTACAGGTGTGCACCACCATGCCTGGCGTATATGGTGCTGGGGAATCAAATCCAGGGTCCAGTGCTTGTTAGTAAGCAGGTACCTTAACTGCTGGGACTCTCAATCCCAGGAATGATGACACAGACATGCTTTTCAATGGTGATTGCCTACGCACTTCAATTTAGTCTCCAGATCCACGGATACTACATGACCCAGAGATCCTACTCAAAATCACATAGTTTGTCCAATGTGGCCAGCACCTACCCTATGATTGAGTGTAGTCAGCACATACCTCAAAATCAATCCTCTCACTTGAAGACATAGATCAACTCTTGAGAGTCAAAGAGAATATCGGTTTCGAAGACAAACAGACCTCCTTTTAAAAAAATACCAAGGTCTTTACTATTCAGTGTCAATAGAAAGATTGCTGACTGACTGCATACATTTTAAATCTGTCCCTAACATGACAGAACTGTGTTTCATGTTCAAATTTCCTAAGAGAGAAGATGGACTGATCAGTCATTACCATGTGGAAAGGGCCTGGATCTCACATAAACCATTTCAGTAAACATCTATGGTGCATAATACACAGCGGTCACAGTAATTTCATTTAAAGTTATGGCATGCAGTTATCAATTTTATTCATATATGATCTGTATTCATTTATTTTCCTGACACCGATTCATATATGAAAAAAACAGTGAGACGTAAAGTAAAAGGATGAAGAAGCAGGTGTTTAGATTTTAGTCCATCATCTATATCTTAACTTTCGGTCTAAACAATGGTTTCTATGTACTTGTTATTTTTAGTGAATGTGAAAAAATAGCTTTCATCAACATCCTCTTTCATGTCTAACTTCTCTTTGAACCAGAGTTTTGTTATGCTTGATATGAATTACTCTTGCTCAAATATAAGCGAATTTTCTTTGTTCTGTTTTTAGCAGTCAGATCAAGTTCTATCTTGTAAAATGAAGGTAATAAAAAGTATTCTACAAACTTTTCCTCCATATGTCAAAATCATTTTAAATTCTAATTCTTTCTTGCCAATTTTTTTATATTTTCTTCCAGGGAATCACTGCAAATCTAATATGTGGAGAATGCATAAAACTCTTAAAAATATTCAAAATATGATCTTTAACAAAACTGTGTATTAATGGGTTTCTTGGACTATATTTTTAAAGTTTCTCATTGTAGATAATAGAAAAATTGTTTCTATGTCTCAAAACAAGACATGAAATTTATTTAGTTATATCTTTTACATCCTTAGTTTTTAAATTTTAAAAAAATGTTATAGTTGTGTTGCTAAGCAATGTGCAAATAAATGGTCGTTTAGGATCTTGTGTCCTTTGCAGGAAGCTCTATTTAACAGTTTGTTTAATATATTTTCCTAATTCAAAACACCTACAATGCTGCTAGAACACCTGGCTTTAAGGTTATGTAATTAAACTCATTTAAAACATACTTTAGGAATGTTTGTTTTTCCAACTACATTATGTGAAATCAAAATGTGCTTATGTTTACATAAGCACATTATGTGTACATATAAATCACGGGGATTTTTTGCACATTTATTTATACCAAATGGAAAACTTTCGATTTTAATGGGAGTCAACTTCCAGGTTATTTACAGGAGGACGCGTCAATACCATCCACCCAACAGAGGATTCCTATTTAGCCATTGCTGTAAGCACCACAAAATCTCTTCACCAATTCTTTGTTAAAGTCTTACTTCTACAAAGAGTTACTTACCAATTATAGCCATTTAATCTAGGTCGATAGAATATCTCAAAATTTCTGAAAATCTCAGGAGGATCTTAATAATCTGTGTAACTGCTTGAGCCACAGAAGTTCTGATGCTCTGATGTGAGCCTTATAGAAATTTCACAAACAGAGATCACTATTTTACCTTCTTTTCTTTCATGCATTCATAAATCTAAAAATGACTTGTTGAATGCTAAGTATATGGCACAATGAGAAACCAAAGATAAATACAGTTTAACTTCTTCAACACAGAGTATGTTGGTGTTAATTTAAAAGTAAAGGCCAAACTTATTATGGTTTCTTTGATAAATACATAATTATATTTAAGAATAAACAATCCCAAAGGTTAGGAGGTGGCAAATGATAGAAGGACACTGATGAATAAAAGAACCTACTGATCACAGATCCAGAGATAGAACATGATTTTGTGCTTTTGGGTGAACACTGGGTTACAATGGGGTTGGAGAAAATTTAGTAGAAAGATCAATAAACAGAAGAAAGTTTGTACACTTTGCGTCATGCCCAATAGCAATGACAGAAGATGAGCTGGTTATTGAAAGTAACCATATTGATCTTAGAACAATTACACTAGAAGTAATATAAGTGATGATTTGGAATTAGAGAAAGAGGGAGGCCAAGATAATCTGTATTTATAGAAATCAATGTACAGAAAGATTTAGAGATATTTGGAGAAATTTTATGACTCTATAAAAATGATTAGCATAAAACTCCCATTCAGCAGCTCTATGTTTCAAGAATAAAAAGTGGTTTCTTAAATATTTAAAATTGAAAGAATTTAATTATCCATTAAATTAGTTGGAGAATAAAAAGTGCAAGTTAATAGTTTCAAATTTCCTCAATGCACTAATTCAACAAGGGTATTTTATTATCAGCCATTGTGTTAGAGATACACAGGGTAACGTGGCAGAATCCAATAATTAAAACATTGGGCAAGTGAAACTAACAAGCAAAAAGCTAAGTAAAACACTGTATGACACATGTGTAACACAACTACAGGAGGGAAAGAATGACAAAGAAGTAAAGAAAGAGGTAGTTTAGAAGGTGAGAGATGATTAAATAAAGCAGATAAACAGAAAGTCAAGAGTTACATTAGAGCAAGTCTTAGTTGCCTATTTTAAAGATTTGAACTCTGGTCTCTAAATATTTATTTATTTGTGTTTGAACATGCTAAAATATAGATTTTAAAAACACTAATAAGAGGCTATTTGAGAAGAGTTACACTGGAGGAAGAACATCAAATGACACTGAGGTAAGAGCCTAAATTTAAAAAAAAAAAAATCAAAGATGGGAAGGCACCCACTCAAGATCCCCTCCTGGCTACCAGGAGCTTCACCCCTTTGTTCTTGACTTCTAAATAAACACTTGTTCTACCTATTGTAAAAAAAAAAAATAAGTTAAAATTTTGTAGAAGGGAGAAATAGATGTAGGAAAGGAGGAAAGTGGCAACTGATATATGACTTTAAAAAAATCCTATTGGAGAGCATGTCTAAAAAATTCCACACCACACTCTTAACTGACAGGTCAAAGGCAACAAGTCAGGTCAGAAATTACTTAATCAGGATCATTTTCAGAAATTATTAAAATGGGAACGATGTCAACTATTTTTATTTCATTGAAGTCAGTATAAATGCAATTTTACTACAAGGTACATACCATATCAAAAATTCACACACATGGATATCAAAAGTCATGAAAGAGTGTTCATGACAAGAGTTCTGGTAACAGCCTCTATCAGGATATAACCTGACAAATATGTGACAAGAGTTGAATCTTAGCTATTTTGTGAATTCTTCATATATTGGAATAATACAGTCATTAATATAAGGAACTACAGCTATATGCAACAATATTGAAAATTTTCAGAAATGCTAAGTTGGTTAAGTAAATGAATCTATCAGTTTCAAGTAATCCTACTCAAAATTTCAATTATATCTTTCACTGGCTTATTACAAAATGTATAAGGCATAAAAATTTTAACAAACATCTGAGTCAATCTAAAAAATGAGAGAAAAAGAGATATTCAGAGAGTATTACTATGTTACAGCAGTCATTACAGATATACACAGCATGATTTCTGGATTACCATATTGTGACCATATGGATGAAAGTTACTTCCTCATCTCTTGGTTTAGATGACAAATTGAAAGCCCAAAATAAATATGTCACTTATGGATTGGCACATTTATTAACTGTCAGCACCAAGCCTTCTACTTTATCTCCTACTGATTTATGAATGGTCGTGCACAAGTTACAGATTCCTTCAAAATCCAGTGCTCCTTACTAAGGTGATTGGAGCATCTTGCAGACTTATGAATGTGTAGCATGAGTGGAAAGAAAACCTCTATTGCTCTAAACCATGGTTTTCAAGATGTTTGTCACTGCAACATAAGGTAGCCTTACCTTGACTCATTCAAAAGTCATTAGTGCAAAGCCAAATGGACACAGCGAAATAGAACGGAGAGCTCAGAAACGGGTAAATATGTACACTCAGTCTGAGCAAGATGCGCTGGAAGTCAACAAGAGAGGGGCGGACATGTTTGGAAGAAACAGTTCACTATATAGATGAATATGAAGCTAGACCTCCACCACGTATAGCAACACAAACATGGAAAGTTAAAATGGACTGAAAACAAATATGTAGAATATACATTTAGTAAAAGAAACATTGAAAAACTTTTTTAATAAAAATTTGAGAACACAATTCAGGAAAGAAAACTTATTCCACAAAATATAAAAATGAATCAGAAAAAAAATTGATGCCAAAACAAAGTAAAAGATAGGTCACTTTCTAAGAGAGAAAACCAACAATTTGATGACTAGAAATGCAATGGTCAAAAACAGAGTTAACAGAAAAATGCAAGTGAAGAAATAATGACAGGTAACTTTAGCTGTATAATTTTCCCTGTTGGGGATGTGGCAGCCCACACTTTCCTCTTGAGAAGGACATTTTGACGACACCGTGCTGAAAAAGACTCCAGATCATATAAGATACACACAAGTCTGTTTATACCCAGATCTTGGTGACTTTCACAACGAGGATTTACAGTAACATTATGTTCGCGGAAGGAGTTTATTACCACGGGGATAATAGGAGCGGGCCGTGCAGCATCACGTGGCAGTGGGAAACAATGCAATAGAAGAGAACATGGGAATAGAAATGATCTTAGACATACACTGATTACTTTTCAAAGAAAACTAATCCAACTATACTATGGCATATATTCATACCTATGTCTACTAAATATTGATATAAACAAAAATTTATTTAAACACAAGTAATAAACAAAAAGCACATTAAAATGATTGCCCATAGGGAGGACAGAAGAGTAAAATGAAAATCATGTATAGAACTGGAAAAGATCAAGCAAGAAGAGAAAAACAGAAAAAAATTGAGAAGAGCATACAGGAGAAGCATAAAGAAGAGGAGGGGAAAGGAGGGGAGGGAAGGAGAGAAAGGGGGAGAGGACAAAAGCTATCTAGAAATAATTTAAAATACCTTCTTTTGTGTTAACATTTGAAACTAGTGTGGATGACTTATGTCATCATATAATAAGGGGAAATAAAAATATGTTGTGAAAATGTATGACTTGTAATTGTGATGGGCAAAGTGTTATCTGTTTGGTCAAAATTTATATATATATATATATATATATATATATATATATGATTATATATATATATATATATATATCAATCACTAAAAGGATTTTCAGTATATGCTTTTACAAGATGCAAGTTGAATATAACTACTTTGTATTGAAATCCCATATTAATAAAAACAATGATTATAGAATAAAATGGGAAAAAGTACAAGAAATGCTGATGATACACACAGATATTGTGGTAATTAAATTATGAGTTACCTATTAAAATGTATATATATTAAACTTAGCATGCATTGTACGGGATTTTTATTTCTAAGGCTAACACTTTTCTACATTTAGTCTCAGATTTTATGTAATATCTTCCTTTTTCAGTATGATAACTATTCCACTGATCTCTCAAAACCCAGTCATCCACTATAATAAAAGACAGATTCCTACATTTGGTATTAAGAACGACAGATCTGTGCAATAAAAATATGAAAAATTCAGTGATTTATTACTTTGAAATCTCACTACAGACTGTGAAGGCTCTATCATGTACTAACAATTCTATTAACAAAGACAGGAAGAAATCACTTAGATGAACCTTTAGGATATAGCCAGGCAGGCTGTCTGGATAAAAGTGATTTGTGTGTGTCTGTGTTGTGTGTTTCTACTAGTGAACCATTACTCCAGGAAGAGCATGCTAGATTAAATCTGACATGTTATATCAACTGCATTCATGAAAATATGAATGGACCAGACATCAAGAGAACAAAGAGGATCTGTATGGAATTGATTCATACTTCATGTGAGCAGCATCTGAGAGAGAAGAGAATTTGAGGAACAATTGTGAGTTCTAGACAGAGTGACCTATCATACTGCTGACATTCTAGAAAAATGAATGCAAACTGTAGTGATTTGGAGTTGCCATTTGCATAAATGTTCATAGAATGACCATATCTCACATGACATTGTTTGTTATTTTCATGTACTGTATGATAGAGAAAAAGTACATTCAAGAGGAGCCGAATTTTAACATGTAACAAGACACATAGCATATATATATATGTATGTATGTATGTATGTATGTATATATACATATATATATGTGTTCATGGTGAAATATAAGAGAATAGTTATTAATAATACTATGGAAGTCTTAATTTAGAAATAAAAGGGTATATAGTAATTTTCACAGAACATTTTAAATATTTTTAAAACATTACAAGAACTCTATGTAAAATAATGCAGATAATGTAGAATTTTGACTTGAATTGTAAAGTCTGAAAGTAAGGATTGTTTATTGCAATATTCAATAGCACATTAATAATCCATTTCCCTCTGTCTTGTTCCTCACTTCTTTTCACTAAGCAATACACTACTGAGAAAATATCAAACTCATCCACTTTTCCTTTAAAAGTGTGTACTTAGTTGTGTCATATTCAGCATTGGATTCAAACACACAGCACTTCAGTGTCAGAACTATGGAACCAAAACTATACAAACACCGTGTCCCCACTTGATATCAGATGTTAACTTATGTTCATTTCAACCAACATTTTTCCTTATTCTGTCAAAATAACAGCCCCTAAATAATTCAGTGTTGTCTTCAGTCATTTTATTCTATATGAATTTCTTCTGAAAAATTCTTAATGTGTCACCAATAATGGCAAACACTAAATATAAATTAAAGACCTAAATATAAATTTATGTTCTGATAGATTTAAAAAGCAAAACCCAAAACTTTGCTTCAGAATATTCTGAATATTTTTTACCATTAGCCACTTTCCATTATTATTCATGTGAAAGATTAAAAGTAGAATTATTAAAGTTATAGAAATTCTGTGTGCAAGCAATTACCCTAACTACTTTTGTAAACTTTTAAAGAAAACCAACTTTTGCCTTAACATTATCCATTTCTTAGTTTCTGTGCATTTCTTAAAGGTAATTGCTAAACATAACTGTATCCATGACAATCTAATGCCATGGGAAAAACTTTACCAGACATTAATATAAAACCAAAGCAGGAAGCATAACATCAGGCAATAATCAAGGTGACATATTTGACAAGCAGCTTTTACTTCTGAAGGAACATTTTCCTCTTTTAAATGAAGCAGATGCTTCTGCTGTAGAATTAAATAGATTTGAGTCATTAAACTTTTTATAATTTTTAGCACTATCATTCATAATGACTTTAAATATCTTGCAAAATATCTAGCATTTTTCTCCATCTTATTTATTCCACAAGCCCAAATGAAGAATAAATAAAATAGAATAAATCAATCACTTCAAGATAACCCTCATAAATACAATAAAACTATACTGTGTGATAGTTGCATTAAAAGCCACAAAAATATCCAAGTAAAAACTAAAACTGGCTTCTTATTGATAGGAAGAAAAATTTCAGATGTGTAGTCTTAGGACTCATATGTAGGGGTCTTTCTTTAAGTAAAAATGTCTTGATTGTAATACAGTTGACAGAAAATATTACTAAGAAATTAATTCCAAAAGGTTGTATCTCTTATTTCAAGACTTAAAAATATATTTGTGATCTCACCACAAAAAAGTAAAAAACATGAGCACAAAGGAAGAACTCCCATCCAACATTCCCTGCATTTAACTGCCATTTACACAGATGGCTTGGTAATGATCCCTCTGCATTGGTACCAGAGGAAGAAACACTTGATTGTATTTCATCTTAGTATGTTGTCCTCTCTGCGGCACACATAAAGATGTGTTCTTTTTTTGTATTCATGTGGAGAGATACAATTTTATTATAGTACCTACTTTATAAGAAACTTAAAGATCAGATGAAACTTCATGTAGTTAAAACTTAGAAAATTATGATTTTTGTAATTGAGAACAGGAGAGACATAGAAATTAAATAATATAGAAAAGAAAAAATAGCTAGCATAATAAATTTACAATCAATACAGTATAATGAATTTAAATCTTTGCAAATAAGTGGTTTCCAGGAAAGCCAAACATACAGGGAGCCATTCAGTTGAGGATAGAGAAATACATTTTCAAGAGAGAGAAAAAGATAGATATATAGATAAATAGATCAATATAGATAGATATCAAGAGTCATAAAGAATAAAAGAAAAGATACAAAATTACAAAAGCACATGGCAGAGTCATATATTTCTGATGACTGAAAAACATATATTTATTATTATATTTTGTAAATACGTGAATTCCAAATTCCATGACACATTATAGACGTGGAGACTGGGGAGTCAGTGAGCGTCTATGTCCATCCCTTTTTCAGAGATTGACCTCTTTCCTAGGTGACCACTGCTTCTCTTTCTACCCTGTCATTCATGTTGTGGCCTTTTTATATCATTATTTTCGTGCATTCCATAATAGGGACACCCATCTATAGTCCATTTCAATGATTATTATTGACTTAAGATGTCCCATTATTATTCCAAACCTTTATATCTGTCTTTCTTCACAGCTGCATAATACTCTCTTTTGTATAGGTACCACATCTTCATTAACCATTCCTCTGTTGATGGACAGGTAGGTTGATTCCAGAATTTGGCTGTTATAAATTATGCTGCTATAAACCTGAATATGCTTGTGTCTTTTTGGTATTTTGATTGTATTTATTTTGGGAAAATTTCCAGTAGAGCAGTAGCTGGACCAAACCTAAAATTTATATGGAACCAGAAAAGACCCAGCATCTCTAAATCAATTCTAAGTAACAAGGCAAATCTAGAGGAATCACAATCCTAGACTCACAAAACACTACAAAGCAACAGTGATTAAATCCACATGGTATGAATGTAAGAACAAACAAGAATACCAGTGGTACAGAACTGAAGATACTGAAATAAACCCAAACTCCAACTGGATCTCTACATGCAGGAGAATGAATTCAGAACCATATTTTTCACCACACTCTAAAATCAGATCCAAATGGAACAAAGAACTGGACATCAAAATAGAAACACTGAACTTTTTGGTAGACAAAATAGGTAAAACCCTAAAAGACACAAAGACAGGAAAGAATTTCTGAACAAATCACTAACGGCACAAGAAATCTTAGCAACAATCAACAGTTACATTAAACTACAAAGCTTTTGCCCAGCAGAAGAAACAATCAACAAGGTGAAGAGACAAGCCACAGAGTGGGGAAAGATATTCACCAGTAACACTTCAGACAAAGGATTAATATCTAGAATATACAAAAACTCAAAAGTATAAAACCTCCTAAAATAAACAATTTCATCAAGAAATGGGTGGCTCAAATGAAAAGAAGCTTCTCAGAAAAAGTACAAAGGGCCAACAAGATTACGGGAAAGTGTTCCTTCCTCATCAATGGCCATCAGGGAAATGCAAATAAAACACAACACTGAGGTTTCACCTCACCTCAGTGAGAATTGCCCACACCAAGAATTCAGAAAACAATTGTTGGTGAGGGTGTGGAAAAAAAGGAACTCTACTTCACTGCTGGTAGGAACATAATGGTGGGTACAACCATTATGAAAAGCAATCTGGAGGCTCCTAAGAAAGCTGAGAATAGAAATTCAATTGGAAAGCATATATAAAAACAAACATCTCTACTTGATTGTTTCATTGTCTTTAAACTGATGGTATTAAAGCAAGTGAGAAATTGATTAAAATCATTATGCTTCATTTTTTGTATTTCTTTTTTTGGTATTAAAAAATCTATCATTAGTGAGAAATCAACAATCTCTTTGAGTCAAGAAGACTAACTTCTGGCTAAGTCATAGAGACACTTTGCTAGTTAAAAGGTCCTAAAAATGCTGGTTTAGATGCAAATGCTGACTTAATTGAACTCTATCCATTAGGAAGTCTGACTGAATCTCACTCTTGGCCAAAATGGGCTTCATCAACCTAGATAATGACTTTAGCACTATTACGTGCAAGTATGCTAGGCTGACTCTGACTTGTTCCCTTGCTCTTAAAGAGCTATGTCAGTAAGCATGTATTGGTCAAAATGAAGACATAAAACTCAATGCAAACAAAGTTTGTAAGTTCAAGGAAAGGCACATAGAGCATCTTCATTGTAAATCCTTCCATCTCTACCTGCAAAGTCTCTATGGGCAGAGTCAGACTTAGTGACTTACCCGATGGACTTCTGGGTTCTTCTGTACCTCATACCCCTAAAATCACCCTACCTCTACTCCTGCTTCTAGAGTGGAAGAGACAATTTAAAAACAATCTTGATGATGAGGTGTATTTGATATTAGCATTATGCTTAAAAACTGTTGCTCAGCAACCTGGAAGAGTAAAAACAACAACTTAGATTTTCTTTCTATTCTCTTTTTCCAAGTAAGCTTCTCTATAACTAGCCACAAAATTAGACTAGGCCTCAGAAGCACCACAGTTAACATCACCATTCACATCACAATCAGCACAAAAATGTCACAGGAATATCTGTTCTTGAGTCACACCCAGCAACTGTAAATAGGTATTTACCTGCAAATCATTAGTTTATATTATTCACTATGTCACTATTTCTGCTGCTCCTTATTGTCACTGAAAATTCAGCATAGGTGTCTTCCAGATTCTTTCTTCACAGGTGTGGTTTTCGAAATAAAAGTTATTCTCTGTTCCCTTACAAATGTCCCTATAGAAGTTATCAATTATGTAATTATTTGTTATATATTTTCTTCATTATTCTGTGCACTTTAAAAGGTGATGGAGCTTCTCTTACTTCCCCATGAAGTAGAAAAACTCTGAAAAAAATCTGGCATGAAATAACTATTTAATATTTCATTTTCCTTTTCCAGGGCTCAGAACCAAACTCAGGATCATGTGCATGCTATGCAAAGGTTCTATTAGTAAGATATATCTATGACACCAATAAATATTTTCTGGCTTGAATTAACAAGTGAATAGTTAATTTTCCCCAAAAATAACTTTATAATAAATAAAATCTTAATGTTACTTGTTAATGTATTCATAAAAATACTGTTCTTTCACTATGACCTTCTGAAATATACTATTTGAGAAGCAGCAAATTATGTAATATAGTATTACAAATTCTTTTATTGCAATCTTTTTCTAAGATTGAAGTATCTAGAATGGGAAGGAGAATGATTAAGAAATATTAGGCAACATCTTGAGGGCAGCCCTTTTCTAACTCCCAATTTCTCCCAAAACAAAATGTCCTCAAATCTAAAGTATAAAACCTACCAATAGCCCCATGCCAGCTAACAGTGGTTGCTACTTCTATACAGAAGCCAATTTCAGCTTCTAGCTAATGTCTGAGGAGATAGATGGCATGCATTTTAATACAAATGCTTAAATTCACTTAAGCCGTTCACACTGTGAAGGTTAAGTGACCATTAAAATGGGATGGTTCCATATGTCATTTTAGTACACAGACAAAAAAATGCATCAACTACAAAACATAATCCATTAGGTTAATGATCTCTGCTGAGGTGGCAAAAAATATATTACGGAGGTGATTCACTTATTCTGTCAGCCTTCCCCACATCCACCTGCGTTTTCAGAGATGTGGTGTTCATTTTTCTTTGGATCATTCTGTGTTAAATGATAATTTATTTGTCAGAATGGAATTCTCAAAGCCAAACTCAGAAGAATTCCTCATCTCATGCCAGCTCTTTCTCTAATGCAAGTTTTTTTAGCAACAACTTTTTCATGACACTATTCCTGTATCTTGTATGTAACCCAAACAACAGAAAGAACAACAACAAAAAAAATCTCTGTTCTTGAACAGTTGCCATGGATACAGGGTTAAGAAATAATCTTTTTAAATCGTCTTTTAAAAACCTTCTCCAAAGAAGACATATTTGATCTTGGAGATGAACAGTTCGCACAAGGAAGTAAAACCTAAAGTGAAACACCTGGTCTCTATCAGGCCTGTCGAATCTCAGGCCTGTGAAAAAACTGGCAAATTAAAATTTGATATCTATGAATGAAAGGCAGAATGAGTGAAGTATTGCATGAGGCATTAGTGGTTTCTAAAAAATGCCCAGTGTATATGTATTTTAGGAAGGATTGACCCAACTCTATAGGATATTTGTAACTTTGCTTCCCAGAGCTAACAGTTATGGGTCTTACGCATAGCCTGTTAAGGAATTCAAATAAATCTTATAGTGACAACAGATTGAATGCGAGTACAGTGAATGAAAGCATAAGAAAAAAGACTGCAGTGATTGATTGCAATCTGTAGGCCTCTATGAACTAATGGTATTCTTTCAGATGTTTAAGAATTTTTGTTGAACTCAATGGCACAGGCATGCAATCCCAACACTCTGGGAGGAAAAGGAAGGAGGACCGCAAATTTGAGCCCTGCGTGGGCAATCTGGCGACATAGTGAGATCCTGAGTCCAAATCAAAAACTAAAATAAGGCTGGAGATGTAGCGTAGTATGTGAAGGTCCTAGACTCAATCATTAGCATCATAAAAAGAATTTTTAAGTTGGGCAGACATATTTTTAAATTACAAGAAAGGTTATTTGTAAGTATACTGGTTTCTAAATAAATTTATCTAGTATAATTTATTAACAAGTAAACTGAAACAATTCTTGTAAGTCGTCTTTTTTTGAGATACAAGAGTAAGATAGGGACTGGAGGAATACCTCAGCATTTGGAGCGCTTGGCTAGCAAGTAGAAAGCCCTGAGTCCAGTTCCCCAGTACTATATAAACCAGTTGTGGCACTGCACACCTGTAATCCCAGCACTCAGGAAAGCCAAGCATATAGGACAAGTCAAGTTATTATCTACATAGATATGTTTTCTTCAGAAATGAGAAGCAATACACTAATACTTGGTGTATTTTTTTCTATAGTCCATTCTGGACCAGCTATGTGCTCCTCTGTGTGAGGAAGGACTGGGAATGGTAAAGTATATATTTTAGACTCCCTTACAATATTTCTCCTCAGATTCTGCCAATGCAATTTGGTGTGTGTTTGTCTTAGGGAGTATGGAGGTCAGCTGTTTCTGTTTTGATCTCTTTTATGTGTGCCACCAGCATTGCAGTAGCAATGGTGAGCAAGTATGAGTTCTTAGATCTCACAGATCTACTTGTGTCAGACAGGGGCAGTGATGGTCGGTATTCGGGCTGCTCCAGCAATGTGCACCCTGTAAACTCTGGTTTACCATATCAAAGAAGATGCAACCTCATAGCTTCCTGTAACCTATAGTGGTTCTATTGCTCAGTGACTCTGGCCAATGCTTTCTTCCATCTTAGAGCTCCTGTTCAGGACAGTAGGGACTTTCTGCATATTTTAATAACATCATAATCTCACCCATTTAGTTTTCTTCGAAACTTTCATCAACTCACAACCAATTCTTTAAAGTTTTGCCATTGTTGTCATTATTTCTGTTGTTGTTCTTCAAAGTTTCTAAGGAGGTTTCTCTTTTCTGACTAGAAACAGGTGTCTAGAATTAATTTTCATTAAGTTATTAAGTTTAATTTCTCATATTTGAGAAAACTAGAATCTAAGAAACAACTACTGATAAAGATGTTTCCCTATCCACTTCCTTCTGAATTTTGAGGTGTGATTTCATTTCAAGTATCAAGCAAGTGTGACTTAAGTCAACTATAAAATAAATTTTTGGCTCATTAAAATTTCTAGGTCAAAGGAATTAAGCGTGGCTTCAGCAATCAAAAAAAAAAAGAAAAATATTCCCAACATCTTTTTTTTTTTTTTCTTCAGAGCAGGCTTCTACAAGCCTAACCTCTTTGGGGCAGTATTTCTCAGTCTCACATCCTCCATAAATTCAAGCAAAATTCCCAAGATTACTGTGTTTGGTAAACATTTACTCCATATTGTAAATTCTGGGTCAATCATGTTAATACATTATCTGACTTAATAATTATTTTTGACCATGAGTCATACCTCTGAAACTCAATTAGAAAATGCCCCCTTCCAAAGATTCTGTGGCTGCAGGAGTCATACCCTCACAAGTCAGGAGGGTGCTAATCCCACCCAAAAAGCAATAGAGAAAAAAATTACTTCACGAAAACCTATGGTACATCAACTGAAGCAGAAAAAGAAGAATTATCTGCAAAATTAAAATGCATGCCCTACCATGTCCGACCCAACTCCCAAATTATACCTTGTAATTATTCTGCAAGCATCTACCACTAAAGCTCCTGAAGACATGAATGCAGACACAGTATAAATTATAAGTACTCTGAGCACTCGCAGATTCTGATCTAATGATATGTGTGGATCTCATTATTAAAATAATTAACATATCATTATACCTAGCACACTACCAATAGACAGGTGTTTGATGTGTTTTCTATTGGACAGCAAATTGTTTCGAAACCTACTTTTTCTAAAAATAATTGATTTTGCCTGTCACATAATGGCCTCCCCTGTAGTTATTTGAGACTATGTGAGCAGTTTTGCATCAACAGATTTCATCACACTTGTTATATGCCACTTCTACATTTCCTTAAAAGAACATGGTTCTGAGAAAGAGTCAAGCTTGAATGAAGAGATTTAAATGAAGAAGCCTCAGTGTCTGAAATAGTATCCTTATCAGCTTAGACACATCAGAATGCTACAAAAATGAAAAATAATGTTCAGTCTTGTGTCTTAATAGTTACATAGTGCAGATCTATTTTGGAGGGTAAAAAATAGAATAATTACATTGTTATTGTAAAAAAAAACTTTAGTGATGCTTTGGATAGTCTATGTCATAATCTATGTGGGTACTTGCTGAGAGTCCCAATGGTATTGTGATTTGGATCTGAAGTGTCCTGTAAAAGCCTCATGAATTTGGATCATGGGGACGGCTTGCAATAGAGCATTAACCACTGATTTCTTGTGCAGTTAAAAAGTAGGGATGGATTACTAAGGGTATGATGGACCAATGAGGGTATGGCCTGGAAAGATATATTCTTGGCTCCATCCCCTCCCCCCACTCTCTCCTTTCTGTGACGCCTTCAGCAGCTGTTCTCTGCCAGAACCTTCCTCCATGCCACCCCTGCCAGCCCACTCTGAATGGCTTTGCCTCTGAAATATGAGCTAAAATAAAAATTACCACCCTTTCTTAATGGGTGTTAGTATTGTCCTAAAAATGGAAAAGTGACTAAGATACATGCCATTTCATTTAATTGTCAGTAAAAACTGAGGTGTGAATGCTAATATTGGCTCTTCTGTGTGTTAAATAATCAAGGCTTAAAGAAGTATATTACCCAAGGAATCATGACTAAAAAGAGGCAGAGATAGGGGACAGCCCCAGAGCCTGTGTGACTCCAATCCACACATTCTTAAAGCTCTACATGTTGTCACCTGTCCCCTTGTGTGTATTGCTCTACAAAATCAGAATCCAGCATAATCCTGATTTCCATAAATCGTTTTGCTGTGGCTTTGGCAATGCTACAGATTTCTCATTCTTCTCTTACCTTAGAGCATTTCTTTGCTGAATTCTCTACTTATATCTCTTTCTCACAGGATCTAAATTTAGAAATATTCAATATTTGCACTTCACCCTGACTTTACTCTTTTTTAAAATTTCTTTACTGCTTACAGTACCAATTATTTCCTCTATAAATTTGATTCCTACACCCTTGTCCTAAATTCCAGATATTTCTAACTGCTAATATGCTCCCTCTAATATTGATACATTCCTAAAAGAACTTGTCTAAAGTTCAGCTTATCTCTTTTTTCTCAAACCCAGTATATGTCCCTGGACTCCCTGAGCATAACATGAAACATAATAGTCAATCAAATACAATAGGACCAGAGCATCAAATCATCCTGGGATCATTTCTCCACATTCTTCTAATTCTAATCAATTTTCCAATTCACAAATACCTTCATAATCACATCTATTTCTTGTTCAAAACATTTGCATTATATTGAAATGAGCATTATTCAAGGTCTTTAAATCATGCATGTGCTTTATTAATGTATATTATATCCCACAAAAGTCACACTACATCTTGATCAGCTCTTTATTGATCATAGTGAACTGTTCTTTTGATTTTTCTGCCCTGGATGCATTAAGGTCTACATAAAATGCTACCTCTTTGTGAATAGTTCCATGATCCCCAGGCTCCCATTCATGCTGCTTAGCACCTTTAACTATCTCAATTACAGTGCCTATATTGCCTGTGTTATTACAGATTCCAATAAATCTTTAAATGTCTAGTATATAATAAAGCCTTCATTCAATGGGGATTGCAAGAGAAGAAATATACTGTTTCAAAAATCAGGGTTTGTGAATTTTAGTAAAAGAGAAAGTAGATAAAAATATATGAATTATCGCTTATAAGTAAGTTCAGTACCATTATACCTCCCAGGAGCAATATCAAACCTCTAAGGAATTATTTCATTTATTCCTCAAAACTACCATCTTAGCCGTTATTACTATGACTGCCATTTCACACATAATTATATAGGAATGCTGTGAGGTTAATAAGCTATCACACTTCAATTGTTAGCTAGAAATAGAAAGGAAGTCAAGGTAATTTAAATTCAGAATCCAAATATTTAATTAGTGCATTGTATTAGATAGAGTGTTATGAAATATAGATCTTTTAACAACTAAGCTGTCACAGAAACCAGGAATGGCTTAAGAAAGACAGAAAATTTTAAGCAGAGTATGGATAATTTATAGGGTAAAACTTGGGAACATTGGTGGCAATGAAAAAGACATAACATTTAAAAGTTTAGAATCCTATGATTCCAAAAAGTATGGAGGCGTGGAGAAAAAAAAAATGTGGAGAACAGAGGATGGCAAATAGGACCAAAAATGGAGGACTAAAGTCAGATTGCAATCAGCTTAAGGGCTCAGGTGCCATTGTAAGACAAAGGTAGCTCATGGAGTCAATGTGACAATATTAGGAACTTGTAAGATGGGTAAGAATAGCACATGACTCTAGAAACAAGCGAGTGATGAGGAGGAAATGGACAGACACTCTAAGGGGGAAACTAGGAGCAGAGAGGCTAAGGTAAGTAAAAAGGAGAGACACACAAAAAGTGAAGTGCGTCTTAAGTAAAGTCTTAACTAGATAGAAAAGGTGAGAGACAGAAATTTCAATAGTTCCAGATTTTCTGGGTAGAGTCAACTATATTATGATGCAATTACCTGGAAACAAAGGTAAAGAGGAAGAATAAGGTCAAAGTTCACTGGAAGGAAGAAGAATCTGAAGACAGAGCGGTTATGTGAGCTGCCATTAGGGGAGGGCAACAACTGAGGTGGTGAGTGAAGCGGCAAGATCAATTCTTAATTTTTATTAAATGAGAGGAGAGGATCAGGACATTAGTTGCTGTCACCCAGTACGCCCAAGTAAATGTGTATCTGATGAAGAGTTTTGCAATCAATGCCTAACCCCAGGATAATAATTCATTCACAGCATTCTTCATTGAATGAACACAGTGATTAAAGATAAAACACACAGTTCTCAATCAAAAAAAAAAGAACATAAAATTCTGAGTTTTGTAAACATGATAACATACCAAAAAGATACTTGTGTATTTTAAAACATTTTTGTTACATAGTAATGGTGCTGTAAATATAGGTACAACTGTACAAATTAGCCACTGCTTTGACCTGACCATGTTTTAAGCATTAAATATTTATTAAATTAAGAAATGGCAATTATGTTATAAAATATATGCTATTATCATCCTCATCTAACAGAAATTAAAGAGAATTTTTAGGTAACTTTTTAAAGAACATAGACCATTAGGAGTAAGTAGGTGCTGACATATAAACCCTAACCAACTTCATAACACATATTCTTATTCACTATTTCTATCTATATAAGATTATTATGTAAGTGATTTAAAATGGATATACTCTGTTTGAGAATATCAGTCTAAAACAATTGATAGATGCAACCTAATGAGTTCAATGTTCAATATTTAGGTTTTCTAAAAAAGAAATCAAAATAGAAAAGAGTTTAATATTAATGAGCAGATGAAAATCACATTTACACTTAATGTATTGAAATAAAGAATATGGCATTAAAACATTAGAACATAATAACTAATTTCTGTTCCAAGTTTTCACAAATATTATTTTTGTTTAAGTTCTATACCAAAAACAGACATGTTAAATAAAAACAATGAGTGAGTTTAAAGACTAAAATGATAAAATTTTTGAAGGCTTAAAATCACTGCAATTACTTCTAAAAATGTACTATAAAGTGATAGATTATCAGAGCTTTTTTTAACTTTTCAAGAGTTATGCATAAGAAATATAGCCTGAATCATTTGCCAATTTTGTAAACATTTATTTTTATTTTCACACCTTAAGTTTCTGTTTATATTATAGCAACCTTGTAAAGTTAAAATAGTTAGACAAAATTAATCTTGCAGAAGTGAGATAACTAAGATATATAGGAAAACAAATATTTAAAATCTCTCTCTTTTTGACTCTGGCCCAGTATTCTGAATGAAAGATGTTATTGTTTAGACTTAAAATGTCCCCAGAAGTTCTGTAGTTAGGAAGGTAACTGGACCATAGGGATGTTACTATAGTCATGAGGGGATGAATCCATTGAAGAGCTTGAAACATAAACGGACAATTAGGGGACTGGCTGGAGGAAGGTCACTGATTGGGCTATGACCTGGAACAGTGTATTGTTTGCTCCATCTGTTCCTTTCTCTCTCTGCCTGCTTCCTGGCCACCATAGGATAAACAGCTTTCTTCTACCATGGCATTTCTGCTTTAGCCCTGGCTGGCCATGAATTGAAAATATGAGCCCAAAGGAACTTCTCCTTTTACTTGGGAGTGTTGGGTATTTGTCCCATTGATGGGAAGGTGACTATTATTGATTTTAGTATTAGAAGAGTGCAGTTATTGATGTGAATAGACCTAACCCTTTGACTTCGTGTCCTTGAAACAGGCTTCTAGGAGTAATTTGGAAAGTTTTAAGGATGCCAAATAGAAAAGCCCTTGAGTACTCTAAACTGAGTTTAATGAGAGTTTCTAGGCACATATCAGAGGACCAGAATGCTTATAGAAAGGCAAACAGTAAATTCCAGGCTTGGGAGGTTTCTGTAGGAAACAAGGATCCCACTGGCAATTGGACTACAGACTATATGTGTTATGCTTTGGCAGAAAATTTGTCTTCATTTGCCCATGTCCTGAGACTTTGCAAGGGACTGAGATTAAAGGGAATGTACTAGTTAATCTGGAAGAAAAATTTAAAAGAAGTTCAAGGTTCAGGCTATGAGATGAGTACTGATGGCTACTTTTAGCCAGATATTTAGTGACAATCAGGATCGAAGAACAGATCTAAAAGAAATAAAAAGTTTTCAATTTCAGCAGAAAGGAAGCACTTCCAAAGTCTGGGCATGGGAGAGATAGTTGCAGAAAAGGTTAATATTAAGAAGAAGCCAAGAGTTTTGTACAGGACAAGAAAAGATGATGCCTTAAAGACAGGTTAGAAATCAAGAAGACTCCACCAATTACAGGTTCACAGTTATAAAACTATAAAGCTTTATTTGAGAAAAAAAAATCTCTGAGGCCCCTGACCAAGAGAAAACACTCAGTCATCCAGGCACTCAGAGGCCTCAGCAGCAAGAATCCAAGAGGAGCTGGCTATTACTAAGGCTGCTGGCAGACCTTGGCAGTTTCCACATGATCCCGGTTTTTTGTTTGTTTGTTTGTTTATCTTTTGGTTTTTTGTTTGCTTTTGTTTTGTTTTCTTTGATACAGTCTCACTTCGTAATTGAGGCTGGTGCTGTTCTCACTACATAACCTGGCCTGCCTCAAAGCAACCCTCCTGCCTCAGCCTCTCAGGTGTAGGAATTACAGGAGTGTGTCACCATGCCAGGCATATGTGGTGCTGGGGAACTGAACACAGGGCCTTGCACATGCTAGGCAAGTGCTCTCACCATTGTGCTCTTCCTCCATGATACTGGTTTTATAGGCAAGCAGAATTCAAGAGCTATAGATTTTTGGAGGCTCCCACCCAGATTTCAGTAGAAGACCTGGGAAGTCAAGCACTGTGTCGCCGAGAGGCCCTATGCTGCACAGCAGAGCTCAGCAAGCCCCTGGAGATCACGCATGGGAGCTGTACATGGAACCATGGAATTTAATGTTTATCCTTTAAGTTTTCAGTCTTGCTTTGTACTCACTCCTTTCTATTGCTGCTTTCCCTTTTAGAATAGAAATGTTTACTCTGCATTGTTGTTGTTTGTTTATAGTATTTAACCTTGTTTTTTATTTTTACAGATGCTAACAGATAACAGTTAGCTGGTGATGGAAACATGATCTCAGGAACTATATTGGGGCTCCTTTATGCTGGCTCTCACTACCTGTCTGCTTCCTGGCTGCCATGAGGTAAACAGCTTCTCTCTGTTGTCCCTCCTGCTCCTCTGCCGTGGTACTGTCCCTCACGTCAAGTCCAAAGTAATGAAGACAGACAAGCCTAAGCTGAAACCTCTGAACCATGCACCAAAATAAACCTTTCCTATTTTAAATTCATTTATGTCACATATGGTCACAATGATAGAAGGCAGCCAATGACATAAAATGTGTTTCATTTTACAGATAACTAAGAAGAGGTTCAGAGACAGTTTTAAATTAGAGACATGAAGAAAAAAACAGGTTCATGTGTGTGTGCATGTTTAGTGTGTCTGTGTGTTTTATACTTAAGGCATGTATAGTATATTGAAGACACAAATAGATAAATATTTTCAATGAAGTATGATAAATTTGTCTAAAATGAGGGCTTGGAGAATCACTTAGTGGCAGAGCACTTGCCTAGTATGTCCAAGGCCATGGATTCAAGCTCTTAGCACACCATAAAAATTAGTCAGGTATGCTAACACATAGCTGTTATCCCAGGCCTCAGGAGAATGAGACAAGAGGATTGTCATTAATTTAAGTCAGGCCTGGGCTACACAGTGAGTTCAAGACCAGCCTGTCATGTAGAGTCACACTTGCATTTAAAAACATATAAAATTACTACAAAATGGTTAATAAGTTTCGTAGTTGAATAATGTAGAGTGCTTGAGAATAAATTTGAACCCACTATATGCAATTATTTAGTTATATAATCGATAAAGGTTGCCAAAGATTCTAATAAATCACGATACTGTAAAAGGAAGGCATATTGCAACCATTCTATCAATCTAAGAGATCTGATGGCAATTCAAAGAAAAGGAAACATGCAATAAAAAGAAAGAGAAATTCACTGTAATTCATTCAAAACAAGGAGAAAAAGAGGATAGTAATCAGGAAACCATTATGTTCTAGGATCAGATATAGCCCCTCCATTCAATGAGTAAGTGAATTCAGGAGTAAGCTGTACTTTTGGATAACCACTTCACAGCTTTAGATAATGTTTTTTCCTCCCACTCAGCAATCATGAAGTATGAAATACCCAAAGAACAAAAATTGTAGAAAGCTAATCATCTTGCAAACAATCCTGTTAGAGTGTATTTAAGTACGCTGATATCTTTGTTGTTTTAAAGTCTTCTTGCTCCATTAATTATTAAAACATTTTAAAATTAACACTTTATAGGATATGTGAATAAAAATACAGAATTAAATTTATGTACTGGCTTCGAATCTATTTTAAGGTAAAAATTAATTTGTAATCTTCCTATGTAAAACATGACTCATTTTGCTCTTTTTTTGCATTTCTGGGTGGCATTGCCATTTCTGAAAGAATTTACATGTAGCAATATTTTAAATAGAGGATAAAAAGTATAGCTAACACTGAATATTTTAGAATGGCTACATTTAGAAAAGATACTTATAAACCTTGATATTTAACAGCGAAAATAAATTAAAGCAACCAGCTTAGAAAAAAAAAAAAGATGCTTGCCCTTTATTGAAAGCTTAAACACTACTTCTTCACATGAATAGGAGTTTGTTATAATTTTCACATTTTACAAAACATACCACTTTATTTATGTCAATAAAAATCTAGACATAAATTTTGAAATTTGAAATAAAATCATTTTGGAGACCAAACCTCACTCTGTAGTCCAGCCTGATCCTAAATACACTATGTAGCCAAACTGGCCTCAAAATCCCCATAATGCTCCTGTTTCAGCTTCCTGAATACAGGAATTACAAGCACGAACTACCATGACCCTGTATTTTGTGATGCTCAAAAATCGGGATTGAACCTGAGGCCTTACACTTACTAAGCAAACATTCCAATCACTGAGCTATGCCCCCAACCCAAGATACAAAAATTTCTTCAATTTGTTTACAACAAAGGTCCATTCAAAGTTATCATTAGCAAATATTATATTGTACAATAGTCCAAATCTACACAGAACAACAATATAAATGATTTTATGAAGAATACAGATCATATAATTAGGTCATGATTTAGATGTAATTATAGAATATGTTCTATGACTACCTGAGATAAATTTTCATTGCTCTACATAAATAAAAATTACTTAAGAAATGAAAGGGAAGAAAATAAAGGGAAGAAAAGTTATCAATCATCTGTTTAATCTAATTACTTCTTCCCAAGATTCTTTTCAACTTTAAGTCATAGCAATATATAGCTTGAAACTCCAACTTTCTCTATTTTAATGTTAAAATTTTATGATGGGATATATAAGTTTACTTTTTATTATTAAAATCTAAACAACTAGAAAAACAATTATCATCATATTCAAGAAAATACTTCTGGAAGACAAAAACACTAGATTTTCTTTCTTGGACTTGCTTGTTTGTTTCCCACCCTCACACTTTAGATTACTATTTTCAAATAAATCACTGTTTTCCTTTATTATAATTATTTTTAATTCAATATTTAACCAACACGACTACTGATTTCTGGCTTTTTATATTATAAATCACAGAATCGAACAAATAATATTAATTTTTGCACTGACTTTTAATAAGTTAGAGTACAATGACCATCTATACTTGCAATCCTGAGATTATACATCAGATATATAATCCACTAGATTAATTTGCTCTTTTTCTGTTTCTTTAAGCTTTCTATGCATCTAAAATAAGCCTAGATTAGAATAGTTTTATGCTATCATTAAATAAAATGTAATATCTTATTTCAAAAATGTAGCATTAAAATTTTTTAAACTTTATTAAAGATTAATACTTTCTTAAGATTGTTAAAAGTAAGAACTCACTTTAATGTTGGGCAAATAGCCTTATTATTTTGCAACACTTAGTTTCTGTAATGCGTACTAAGGGATGGTTGGAAATATGATTTTGGAAAAATCACTGCTTTGAAAGATTCTTGTGAACGTGAAAGTCAAATCTCTCGGGCATTCTGAAGAATCAGTCACACTGGTGATTCTGTTCTTCTCCTATGTTCACTGCTGTAAGTAAGAAACGTGTCAGAACTAAAAAGAAAGATGATCTTTGTTACCAGCAGAGGAAGAAGGACTTCATTTCTGGACACAAAAATCACACAGACATATATGCACCTCCTCTTCTCCTTCTGCCAGGATTTGCACTCACTAGAGTATTACGAGAAAAGACAGGCAAAGCGGGTGGCTTTCAAAGCAGAAAGACTCAATCGTGCTTCCTGACTGAGGTGCACAAAGAAGACAAATGTATCATCCAATGGTGTGCACAGTGAGTAACATCATAAATACCTTTCTTAAACAGAATGGTACCTCACTGGCTCCCAGTGCCACTGGTCAACCGAGATCTCAGAACTGCTCGATGTGAAGATCTGACCTGTGACCAGAGGGGCTGCATTCTTCTCATATTATGGCTGTAGGAATCAGAGAGATTCAAGGAACAAATGAGCTCTGTAACTATAGTCATTGAATCTCTACACTAATTATATCAGTTTCTATGTATTAGTGAATGTTATGAGAGACATTCACAAAAATTAAATTAAGTCTCTTAAAAAGGAACCATTTCCAGAACAGGCATCGGGAATATACTTCAGCATGGTGTTTTTCCTGTGATGAGCAACCAGAATTTTCCAAGCACTCTGCATGCTAGCTACTTTGTACATATTATTTTTATTTAATTCTTTCCAAAACATTGAGCTACATGATTTTTCACTTCATTTTACAAATAGAAATAAATCATGATCCCGAGGGCTTAATTTTCTTGTCCAAGGTGACAAGAAGTTGCCCAAGTAACAAATAGCAAAATTCAGTATTGTTTCACATAAAATAACCCTTATGAGAGTTGTCAAGGAAACAAAACAAGGTCTTAGGGTTCAGTTGTTTAAAACATTTATTAATCTATTTTATCACATCTATTTGTCAATTCTTCACATTTATTTATCAATTTTGATTAACTTAATTTGGTTAAGCTTACAATTCAAAGTAATAAAATATTATTTGAATTCAGTAGATTTAATTCAGCAAAAAGAGTTCAATAACTGCAAGCCACTGTTAATTTTCAAAAACAACACAAGAGTATATTGAATGAATTGTAAGTGTTCCACCCACAGGAGCCATGTAACATTTTTCTATTTCTATATATATGTGTGTGTGTGGGGGGGGGGTGTATCGTGCGATTTCACCAACATGCACGCACATTTTTGAATAATAGCTTGCACACACTTTTAAATTTTATTTTTGAGGCTGACTTGTTGCTAAAATGCCCACACATTGTTTTAGTATTCACAAGTAAAATATCTGATAGCCTGTTAAATGTAGCATTCTTTACATCCAAATACCACCAAAGACTTTATCTATTTCTGAAATGTCTCCAGAAACCAACCCTCCTCTCTCCACTCCCTCTGTACTTGTCCCTGCCTTCAAAATCTCCCTCCTACACTACCATCCTTGTGTTTATTCTAGTTGTTCTGCTTCTATTCTCACCTATTACAAAAACACATTATGCCATGCTGACAGTACTGCCATTCTTTAAAAACAATCTCTGAAACTATATCTAAACATAAAAAATAAAATCAACCACACTAAAAATATTTTTTTTTTGTTTTTGAAAGCAAGTATATCTCATTGGCCCAATATTCATTACTTTCTTTCCTCCCTTCTTCATACATCTTGAATAATATCCAGGGGCTTCATTTCAATTTTATGACAGGGATCATTCAACCTGACATTATAAATTAACATAAAAATGATTGTTTTCCATATAGTCCAAAACATTTGAGATCATTTACCAAATAAGGGTCACTTGATTTTATTTTACTACAGAAAAATATAAATGAAAGTTATATGTCAGCTTTAAAAAAATCCTAAATAGCACAGAGAACCTGAACTCTGAAGGATAATTATGTATGAAAATACATGGAATGTGGATGAAAACACTAACGGAACATAACAACATTAAAGACTGACTCTAGCCTTTAGTCATATTCATTAGTGAAGACTACTTCATAGCAGAAGGTAACAAGTCTCAAAAATGAAATATGGATATAATTTTCATATTATCTTGCCAAAAAAAAGAAATACATATTCCTGACATTGGATATATGACACATCAGTTACAAAAATACATCCAAACTTATCCAGCACCTCCCCTGGGAAACAGGATTCCAGTAGACTTTTCAAATACTAACCCCTAGCCCATGTTATCCTCTTAATATACTTCCTCTAATCTTTATTTTTAAATTTTTCTGAAGCACCCCCTCCACCTCAGCTTCCATAATAACAGTGTTTGCCAGTCACTAGACACTTTTTGAAGAAAATTTTCTTATTTACTTTTTTGCTGATGGGCCGGAATACCTGACATGCACAACTTAATGGAGGAAAGATTTATTTTAGCTCACAGTTTCAAAAGACCTCAGATAGTCCATCCAAGGGTGGCTGGCAACAGTGGAAGCATGTGGCAGAGGTCTAGTCAGAGAAAAACTCTTCACAATATGGAGCCAGAAAGCCAAAAAGAACAAGCAGCCAGTTAAGGTCTGGTGAGTAAGGCAAAGGCCAGAGCTACCCCAGGAAAACGTGTAACAATGCCTGTTCCTCCTTGCATTTTTCGTTCAACCTGCCAATTGGGCTCCCCACACCCACAGTGTGTGCCCCTCCCTCACTTCCTGGATGACAGATCGATAACACACATCTGAAAACTCTGCCCTGGAGACTACAATTTCAACAAGCTGATGCAATTCCTTAAGGTCAAACCACAAGCATCTGCCCCATTCGACCAGCACCCACCACCCAACAGCACAGGCTGCCATATATATCTCACTAGATCTAAATTCATGAAGATTTGGGGGACATTTCAGATGCAAACCATAACAAAAGTTAACCATGTTGTCCTCAAATATTTATTAGAAGAGTAAAAGTAATTTTCCCTACAGAAAATACTGAGTAGTTCAAATTGCAATTATATATATTTTAAGTAGAAAATAATGCAGTACATTTTACACTCCAAGCTGTGAGACCAATTATAGTTTATTAAGGAAAAGTTGTCTATCCTCTCACCTAAATATCATAGCTTCCTTTGAAAGTTACCAGGAAACGTCTATCATTTGACTGAACACAACAGCAAAGGAGGCCGTGCTGACACAGGAGACACAGGAGCAGCACCCCACACTCCTCTTCCTGCAGGACATCTGCACTGCTCATCTGCATCCAGTAGATGCACATCCGGTCAAGAAACAAAACCAGAAAGGATTTTGTGCGCAGACGCATGGGGGCTCTCATGATTTCCATATGTAGTTCTGTGCTCTTACTGGTCCTCCATTTTACTTTTGATCCTTCACAAAATTTAGCTCTGTCTCCGTTGAGTGTTGGCTTTGTGACCCAGCTGTGCACTCCATCCATCTCCCCTCCCCCATCTAAGTCTCTTATCTACTCATTTAATTTTATGCAATAGTTCAAAGCAAAATGGTGTGGAAGAAATTTTTCTTAGATTAAAACACAGAAAATAAACAGACTTCTCTAAACACTGTTCTCTTTCCTTTGTAAAGCTGTCTCTAGTGGCACTAATGATGGAAAAGCTTCTAATAATGATCCTTTTGAAAACCCAAAACATAATGGATTAGAAAACAATTTCATATTTTCATTTATTTAATTTGATAACCAATGGGATTATAGTGAGAAAATACTAAACTTTTGGATTACTTTTCTCTTTATTTCCATGTGGACTAGTCAACTGATTCAAAGTAACCTTATTTAAAATGTACACAGTTTTAGTAAGGAAAAAAAAAAAAAACTTTCCAGTTAATTTGAAATCTTTTACAGTGAAAATATCAAGTTTTTTTTTTCCTCAAATGGTTAAACTGGCATTAAAAGACATTTAAAACTAAGTTATAATCTTCACACCACACTTCCTCATAGCTGCAGTTGGTTTGTACGTGGCACCTTTCGCTACGCGCTACCACATGTTTTATAGACTGCAAGTTACTAATCAAAAGGGTAACTATGCTTTAAATTTGAATATATTTCACTTATCTTAAAGGTAAGTGCTATTTTCAGGTTCCTGCACTTTCAGATTTTTTTTCACCTCTAAAAAGTAAGTCAAGTTTCCTTCTGGATATAATAAACTGCCAACAATCTAAACACATTTTTAAAGTTTGTAGCTGAATTGAAAAGATAGGAAAAGAGCGATGGTTTTATGAGGTCGGGCTGTTGCTCTTTCGATGTTGAAATCTTATCCATGACAGTGGCCATTATCCGATGACTTACAAGGTGAATCAAAACATACTTTTGTTGAATATTGATAACACTAGTGTATTGAACATGGAGGTAGATTTGCTATAAATATTTATTGGAATGTACTAACAGAGAGCTATGTGTCATATGAGATTATGCATATGAAAGCTCTGTGTCAGAGTATTTATGATAGTAATATGCCATACAAAAATAGTAAACAAGGTTTAAAAACTAGTAAAATGGATTTCGACAGCATAACAATTTAGAAGCCAAATGGTTACCTATATTTTTATTTTTATTTTGGTTTTTAGAGCAGATGCAAGATGTCAGAGACTCTATCTACCCTTTCAAAAGGCCACATGTGGAACACACCCTAAAAGTACCATCAGTCAACAACATTATTTCCTATAACCAAATCAATCTTTTAACTCTTGTATATTTATTTTTCCTAGAACTTTGACCACATGCTTTGGTTTCTGATATTGGAGTTTCTTTAAAGACTGAAGCAAGAGCACTTTCCTGAGAGAACATAATGCCCATTCAGTGATCTTCCATCAATAAGATCAGTACCCCCATCCAGAAAGCTCTAATTTATTCCCACAACCTTCCCTCCAAATTTGTAGGCCACATTTCTTCATTTCTGCTAAGTAGTATATTACTCTAAGAGGAGACATAGACAAAAAGAGATTTCTTTCTTACCACTTGTGAAAAAATATTCTTCAATTAGAGCATTGTATGTGTATGTGTAAAACTATTTGCTGAAATCAATTACTGGTTTAATTTATTCACCTTGTCTTAACTCAAACTTCTATATAAACTGTTTAAATAACAAATAAAATGCAAAGATTTTTTTCTCAGTGAAATCAGTTTACAACACTTTTAAAAACAAACACTTTAGGAGTAAAGCTGCCAACAAACAACTCTAAGTAAGGGAGATCAGCAAATGAGAGATGTTGACATATTCTAGGTGCCTCAGTACATTTGCTAAAGTTACTGGGATTGAGTTTGATATACTTGTGTGATTTAGTATTATTTACTAATGCAGTTGAAATAGTATAAGAACCGCTCTCACAGAGGTGAATAAAGATAGCTGAACAAGACTCCGAGGCATAACAGTTACTGAGGAGACCTGTTCCAGTGACCTCCAGGCATGTCCCATGTTGCCTTGCTGCCTGAGGGGTTAGCCAATTGTGCGTCCCAACTGTGACCTGGTCCAATTAGAGATGAAGATGAAAGATGAAACATTTTACAAATGTAAGTTTAACGATGTGATGCTCCTAAAAGGATAAGGGTGGAGTGAAGGTACAGAAGGTAAAAAGAAACAGAATGGTAATTGTAAAGAATTGGAAAAGATAAAACCAGAAGCTAAAGGTCGATGAGTTAAAGAATTTGTTGCAGAAAAGGAAGACGACAGCCAATTTACGTTTCCTGAGCTACACAATAAAAATCTTTGTGTCAAGTTGCTCCTAGGACTGAGAAAGAAGATAAAATATTACTTGAACTCAACCCCTCCATACATGTACAATTATTTATTTAAAGTTACATTTATATTGTACTAACAGTGCACTTGCCTTAAAATACACATAAATATAATCCTTCCAAATAAGACATACATTTTTAATAATAAATTTGCTTAGTATACAAAAATCTTTCAGCATTTCTGATATAGCATTCAAAGTTCCCCTCTAAGTATAATGTATTTTAGTTTTTTGTCTTAAAAGTTGTCATTAGCATCTTAGTTAAAAAGGAAATTCCTGAAAAATCATATGTGCAATTCGAAAAAAGTACATGGTCAGCCACATTAATGATGATACACATTTTTAATACACATATAGTTAGGTTGAGATATTACTGAAACTTGGTTTTAAGTTAAATTTCCATAGCCATTAGTTAGAAATTAGAATTAGTTAGAAAACAATTTGACTTGTAAAACCCTTAGAGACACAAGTGATGAGAAGAGAAGGAATCTGAAAGGAGAAAAAAAACTAACATTTTGATGAATTAGGTATTTTACTTATATTAAAAAAAGAAAACTATTCCACTGACTTGAAACCTCAGGCTCAAAGATGTCAAATAACTTTCAAAAAGGCATATAGTTATTCTAAAAAAAATGATTTCAGGACCTTGCTCTTATAAAGTTCTCATTAGTGACTATCAAAAGAAGATAAAGATTTCTAAATGTAAAACTGGTTAGTTATCTTTCTTGATGAAGAGACAATGTTTCTCAAAACACATCACACAGTCACAACTGAAAGGTCCTAAACTTTAAAATTCCTCATTACATGCCACCTTTGATAAGAAAAAAAAAAACAATGCTATCATTTTAAGGGTTTAATAAATCAAAAAAGCATCCACTTCCCTTCGTGTCTGTAACAATCACAGAAAACAATACACTCTAGGTATTACCTGCCTGAAACAAAAATAAGATTTCATCAATTCAATACATTTTTGTTTGAAATATTTGTAGGTGTCAGGCACTAAAGACACACTGTAATGAAACAGGCATGATCACTCATGTTTTATTATTTAATTGTCTTTCAAAAGACATGGTCTTTAAGTACCAAGTTGACCAGCAAGTGTTCAACTGCAAACATAAAGAGCTTCTATGAAAAAAAAAAAAAAATCAAGATAAACTAAAGAAAGCTGCCCTAACAAGAGGCAACAGGAGATTTACCATGACCTGAAGGATTATGTGGAATCAATCAGGTGAAAGAACATGGGAGAATACTCAGGACACAGCCATCAATTGTTCAAGATCTGTTCATGAGGTGAAGAAGCATGATCCAGATACTGGGAAAGGTAAGTGTAATTAGTGATCAAAGGTGAAGAGCAGTATTTTGTGTGTGCCATGAGCCTGGTGACAAGGCAAACTATGAAGAAATCATTAGTATTTAAAAATGAACAGTGAGAGGTTAAGGGTTTTGGGAGATATCATTATCAAAACTTATTTTGAAATTATTTTACTGCCCAAAATGTACAGAATTGGAGGAGATAAAATCGAATTGAGAATAATGTAAGAAAAGACCAAACTATAAAAGAAAGATCAATATTATGGTAGAATATCCAGCTCAGGAGAAGGTAATTATGGACCATAAAGAGAAAAGACAATTAAATTAGTAGGAAAAAAATAATGATGTGGAGGATCATGTGAAGTAAGGAGGAATAAGGAAGTTAAGATTCAACAATTGTCACACCGAAAATATCAGAGATGTGAAGATTACTGAGTCCTATTATTTGAGCAATGAGAATCCCAGAAGGACAAACACCAAAACTTGCTCCTTAAAGATAAGAAAGTGAGAATCCATCCTGAACAGAGCAGGCTATTATATTTATTGGGGGTAAAGTGGAAAGATTTCAAAAGAGGGAAACAATTCATATAAACAATCATAAGGGGTTTCTAAATTGGGCTAGCTTGATAATCATCTTATAGATCATTAACTGAACATTTTCAGGGGAAGAATACATCCCCAAGATTGGAAACAATACATTCCTTTCATTGATTATCTAAATATACTCAAGAGGCAAGCAGGTGTGGGTAAGAGAGGATTGTGGAGGGTCCCTCTGATGTCCTTATAACTTGGAGTGATAACAATGCTGGCTACAGGACTGTGTTGTTTGCAGCATGTATTACGTATTTGGCCAATGTATATTTTGGCCATTGTCTAGAAACAGTTTCAATGCATTCTTCGATCTTTCCTTGGTCTTTTAACTCTTGTGGCTCCACAATCAATTTCAATAGATGCAAAAAAAGTTTTTGACAAATTCCAATATCTATTCATGATGAAAAAAATTCTGAAAATAGATATAGAAGGACCTTAATTTAACCTGATAAAAAAACTATTTAGGACAAACTTATGGCCAACACAATACTAAATACAGAAAAGCCTCAAATAGAGATGCTAATTGGAATTTTAAATGAATGATTTTGAAAAACAATGAATATTCAGATATATTGCAATCAATAGTTCAATAAACTACTGTTGAGAGCATCTCTACATACCAAATAAATGCAACCATTGAAAGGAAAGCAATTCCTCTTACATCACTATTCCTGTTCAACACAGTACTCAAAAATTTAGCCAGACTGATTGATCGGGCAATATAATTAAATAAGGAATATGTACTAGAAAGGAAGGAATCATTCTATTCTTATTTTCAGATAACGTGATCTTTTTACACGGAATATCCCAAAAAATTCACCAAAAGACACAACTAACAAACAAATTTAAATATGTTCACGGAATAAAAATTAATACAAAATTATCAATACCTTTACTGTCTACCAATAACAAAATAACCGAGGAAGAAATCAGAGAAAACATCCCATAACCAATGGCATCAGAAAAATTTAAATACACAGGAATCAACTTAACCAAGGAAGTAAATGACCTCTGCAAAAAACCCCTACAAATATGCAAAAGGAAGAAAGAAAAGAAAAAAGAAAGAAGGACAGAGAGAAAAAAAAGAAAGAAAGAAAGAAAGAAAGAAAGAAAGAAAGAAAGAAAGAAAGAAAGCAAACTGAAGAGGATGTTAGAAAATGGAAAGACATCTTCTGTTCTTGGATAGGCAGAACTAATATTGTCAAAATGGCCACATTACCAAAACTTACACATATACTCAAGAAAATTTCAATCAAAATACCAACAACATTTTTCACAGAAATAGAAAAAAAGAATTCTAAATTCATATAGAACAAAAAGAGACACAAAATAGCCAAAGCAACCCTAATCAACAAGACAAGGATGAATCGTAATTCTGAACATGAAGATATATTACAGAGCAACATAAACAAACACACATACACATACACACACACACACACACACACAGAGAGAGAGAGAGAGAGAGAGAGAGAGAGAGAGAGAGAGAGAGAGAGAGAGTACTGGCATAAAACAGATAATTGAACAGAAATGAGGATGTACAGACAACTCCAAACACTCTCAGCCATTTGATCTGTGACAAAGGGGTCTAAAAATACACGGAAGAAAAGATAGTCTGTTTAACAACGAGTACTGAAAGAATTAGTTATCCACATGGAGTAGAATAAATTGAGACCCACATCTTTCACCCTGAACTCTAACCAAATCAAAATGAATCAAAAACCCTACACACTAAAACAGAAACATTGTACTTCCTAGAAGACAACTTAGGTAAGACCTTAGAAGACATAGGCATAGGCCCAACAAATTAAAAATACCTGTTGCAAAAAAATGGTGATTGTGTAGGATTGCTGCATTAGCAATCAGCAACTCTGCAGGATGTTAGAAAACTGAGATTTGTAGAGAAAATTCCCCACAGCTTAGTTTAGAAAAAGAGGAACAACTCGACTTAAAGGTGACCAAGGGACAGGCAGAAAGGTGCAAAGGATCACCAGTTCGGTAAGCACAACTTCCTTGACCAAAAAAAAAAAAAAAAAAAAAAAAAAAAAAAAAAAAAGCAGTCAGGGAAAGTTGGGCTATGGCAGGCAGGCAGGGTCTAGGCAGTCCCAGCCCATCAGCACTTGGCTTGCCAGCTACAAGTGTAGCCAGGAAAGCATCCTCAAAAGCTAGTGACAGTATGCAATAGATAAGAAGGGCCTTGTTCAGCCACAGCATGCCAGAAAGCCCAGTCATTTGGTTGCAGAAACTGAGAGAATGCTGATGCTGCAAAGCCTCAGAGCCTAAGTACTACAGGGTGCAACTGCAGGAGTTACAGAGAGATGGCCTTCTAGGCAATCCCAAAGAGGCGATTCAGAACCGCAGTTTCAGCTGTCCCATAAAATAGTCCATTGATAGGTCACACTGCTGCAAATTTAAGGACCCTCCTTGCTGCTGATGGGGAGGGAAGAGTGTCAGCAGCAGAGAAAAAAAAAAAAAAAAGAGACCATGGAGCTCCTAAGGGATTAGATCTCAACAAGAAGTTTTCTCAGGAAGCAGAGGTCTCATTCCCCCACTTCCTCAGCACAGGTGATGTGAGAGACATTCTGGAGTGGCACATCGCAGCAAACAAAGACATGGGAAAGAGACATGGTTTCCTCCTGCATCGTGGTGCACAGGCTGAAGGTCTTGAATACAGAGATTTCCCACTCAAATAACACAGGAAAAAATTCTGGACTTTGGAATCACCTCAATGGTCCTAGGTATTTTGGACTTTTGCTTTTACCGATACCGATTTTTTATGCCTTTTTTATTTTCTTTTTCTTATTTATTTCTTTCTTATTCCTTTATGTCTATTCTGGAAAGGTTTATACGAATTCTAGAGACAAACTCTCCTGTATCTCACTTACAATACTCCATGTTTTTTCTTATGCTTACTTCTAATGTTTAAGTATATCTGCTTTCTTGTGGTCTGAGGAGAGAGTTCTGTATAGCTTTTCTCTTCCCTATATACTCTCCTGTTTCTAACTCATCTCCAAACTTAACTCTCAGACTCAATCTGCTCTCTCCCTGCCTCCACCACTCTTATTATTACTATTGATCAGTATTGATAACTCACAGTCATACAGTGTGGTCTGTTGAAAATCATTGTTTTTTTGCAATTTAGACATAGGATATTAAGGCAGGTTTTTTAATATCAAAACAAAACACTTTCATTGTTAATAAACTCCTCTAATAAGTTACTGGACAGTTTATATCACTGTCTCCATTTTAAAAAATGGAATGGTCATAGGAGTTGACAATTTATTACGATACAACAGTATCAGTATGTCTTAAGTTTTACCACTAATCCTATACTGACATCTATTCCACTGTTACAGAGAGTAAAGTATTGGGGCCTATTCAGGGTGGATAACTCTTAATGGTTTTGTTAACCTAGGTAAACAATATAGATGCCTATTATATTATTGATAATTATATAGTGTTGACACGGTAGAACATTTCAGTAAGTCAATACTAGGTTTATTCAGAAGTTATATTGATGTTGTAGACTGAACTTTTAATGTTAAATATAAAATAATTGGAATATATTGCTGATTATTAGAATTTGTGAATTGTTAATCTTGCATAATACTATTATAGATTTTCAATCATGTTGTTGATGGTGGCTCAGATGTTGATCTTGAATTCCAATATATGTCAGCAATTAACTCATCCTTTGACCACATACAGTACTGTAATCCATTTCTCTCTCACTGAAATGCGGAGAGGAATAGGTAACCAGCAGAATGCTGCTCATTGAGAAGTCTCCTAAAAATAAAAGCCAAACAACCTAAAAATGGACATAATATTAAATTCTAAAATAACTCAAAGAAATTAATAAAGTCATAATCTAACAAAAAAATTCCCTTAGTAGAGAGAGAATCCAATAACACTAACTCATTTATAAACTACAGCAAAAGAACCACAGGACACGAGGCAATCAGTATATTTTGGTTTGAATGTGGAATTTCCCCCTAAAGCCTCGTTCATTTGGATGTTATGCATTACCTATGGAACCATCTGCTGTAGGAGATGGGTCCTGGTCTGCAGGTGTGAGTTACAGGTGTGTAGTAGAAGATAGGCATGCAGTAGATTGTAGATCCCAGGTATGTGGGCTGGATTACAGGCATGTGGTGGAGGCTTAAACCTGGATGGGATAGAACATGGAGGCTGAGCCCAGAAGGGAACACTTGGACGGGATCTGGAAAAACGCAGGCTATTTTCTTCCTTCCTTCCTTCCTCCATTCCTTCCTTCTTTCCTTTCCTCCCGTCCTTCCTTCCTTCCTTCCTTCCTTCCTTCCTTCCTTCCTTCCTTCCTTCCTTCCCTCCCTCCCTCCCTCCGGGACTTCACTTGACTTGACTTGTCTTCCTATTTGCAGTGTCCTCAGGAGCTGCCTCTGCATGTACTTCAGTTACTGCTGCACGTCCCTGAGTGGGCTATGACTTTCTGAAACTATTGAGTTAAAATAAACTTTTACTCATAGTGACAAAAAAGTAACTAAAACAAAGTCACTTGCAAATATTCCTAATGCCTTGCAACAGGATCTCACTGGCCATGATGCACTGAACATACAGAAAAGGAAGTAAAAAGGAAAAAAAAAGTGGACCTAATGGCAAACGAGCTCAGATAAGACATGCTTAAATAAAAGCAAGAGACATCCAGCAAGGTCAAAGAGAGTTTAACCAAAAAAAAAAAAAGAAAAAGAAAAGAAAAGCCTAGTCTTCATTGATCAAATCTTAATAATTATATACAATATAGAAACAAAGGAGTAAAAGGCAATGTATGAAATAAAGAAACATTTCAGTAAAGATGGTGAAAAATTGTAAATATTCAAAGCTAAGTTCCAGGATATGAAAAACTTATTTGAAAATATCGGAAATCAGTTTGAACATTATGAACACAAGAGTATTGAATCCACAGATTGGCTGACAAAGTAATACACACGTTCTGTGATGACTCAAAAAAAGGCAAAAAGGGGACCAGGTGCAACAGCTGGTAGATTCCTCAAAGAGAAACAACTCAGAATTGTGGCATTATAAAAGAAAAATGGAGGAGATCACAAGTATAAAGGAATATGTTCTATGAAATTGTAGCAGAGATTTTTCCAAATCTAGAAAGAGAAATTTATATTGAGGTACTGCAGTATATAGAATACCGGATAACCTTAGCCAGAGAAGAGCCTCTCCACAAAACATTATAATCAAAATCTTAGACACTCAACACTAAACAAACTCACATTCAGATACTGCAGGCATGGCGAGCACAAAACAACCTTGACAAGAAAAGGACTCTCCACAAAACATTATAATCAAAATCCTACACACTCAATACAAAAAGAAAATACTAAAAGCTGCAAGAGAAAAACAGTGAACAACCTATAAAGACAAACGCACTGAAATAATTGTAGATTTCTTGACACAAACCTTATCGGCAAGAGGTCATGGATGAAATCATTGATGCTCTAAATGAATGTATCGCCGACCCAGATATTATACTCAGCAAAATTATCCTTCAAAATAGGGAGAAGTTAAATTTTCCATGATTAAAAAGGAAAAAAAAAACTAAGGAAATTTATGACTACTGAACCAGTATGGCAGAAAATGTTTTTTAAAACCTTACATATAAAGCGATAGAGAAAAGCAGAGGATGCCAAAACATCCATCAACAGACCAATTGATACAAATAATGTGATATATACACACAATAGAAGAGCGCTATGCCATAAAGACAGATTCGAGTCATTTATAGTTAAATGGACACAATTTGAGATTATTATGGGGTAGCGAAGTGAATCAGACTTGGAAGATTAAAAATCATATGCTTTCTTAAGTATTAGAAATCCAAGTATTAATAAATAAGTCAAATGAGTGAGAGATAGGGAGTCAGGGCGGATAAAGGGGAGATGTTAGAGGAAGAAAAATGGGCAGCAGAAAGGGAGAGAATATGAAGTTAACACAATGTGTTGCAAAAAATTCTCAAGTTAAATTTAACCATTGTGTATCTCATATACAAACTAGTAAAATTAGAAAAATAAATTTAAAAAAGAAAACAACAAAAACAAGAGATTCTTGCAACAATAGAGAACGAAATATAACCCACATAGTCAATACTGAAGCAACATGACATGATGATGACAGGATATAGCAAATATACTACTGTAATAACATTAAACTTTAATTGTCTCAGCACTCATTCCAAAAGACACACACTGGTAGATTGGACCAAAAAAAAAAAAAAAAAAGAAAGAAAGAAAAAGAAAATGTTGTTGCTTTCAAGAGACATGAATGACCCATCCAAAGAATGGAAATTAATACTTCATGTACTAAACCCAGAAAATAAGCAGAGGTAGCTACACTATTCTTGAACACAGCAGAGTTCAAGACAACAAACATCAAAAGAGACAGAAATTGACATTATATATAGATTAATGGAGCAATCCAACAAGATAAAGTCACAATTACTGAAGTATACATACCCAACGCTGGAGAACCCAATGTTGTAGAAAAAAAAACTACTGGACATGAAAGAACAAATAGACACCAATACAATAATATTTTAAGATCTCAATGTCTTATTATTAAAAATTAATAAATATTAAATCTAAACCACCCTATGGAATGATTTGACTTAACACATATTTAAAGAATGCTCCATTTAACAATCAACAAAATATACTTTTTCTGCAGCAGCATACCGGATTTTTTAAATATAGAGCATATCATAGGCCACAAGTCATGTTCAAATAAAGACAAAGCAATTGACATAATTCCTTGTATATATTCAGATCATAGTGAAATAACAGTAGAAGTCAATAGTAAAATAAACTATATAAATGCATGGAGACCAAATACATTTTACTGGACAAACAATCAAATAATCAATGAAGAAATTAAAAACATCCTAGGAGTCTAATGATAGTGGAACACATTATAACAGAATCCATGGGACACAATACACAGTGAGGGTAATTTAGAGCTGTAATGCAAGGCATACATTAAAAAAGGAAGAATTTCAAGTAAACAATATAATAATGAACCTCAATATCTTAGAAAAATAAGAACAAGTCAAATACAAAAGCAGTAGAACAAAGGAAATCATAACGATCATAGCAGAAATTAATAAAAGGCTGAGGCAGGAGGATTACGATGAATCCAAGGCTAGGTTGGACTACATTGTGAGTTCACAACTGTCCTAGAATACAGAGATCCTGCTTCAAAAAGAACAAAATCCACTAGAGAAAAGACAGAATCTTCAACAAACGGTGCCGAGAAAACTGAATTACCACATGCAGGAGAATGAAATTAGACCCATATATGTCACCACATACTAAAATCAGATCAAAATGAATCAAAGAACTGAATGTCAAACCAGAAACACTGGACCTATTGGATGGCAAAATAGGTAAAACGCTAGAAGACATAGGTACAGGAAAAGATTTTCTAAACCGAAAGCCAGCTGCATATGATATAACAGCAAGAATCAACAAATGGGACTGTATTAAGCTAACAAGCTTTTGCACAGTGAAGGAAACAATCAACAAGGTGAAGAACAACCCACAGAATGGGAGAAAATCTTTGCCAGCAATACTTCAGACAGAGGATTAATACCTAGAATATAGAAAGAACTCAAAAATAAAAAAATAACTAAAATAAATGACTATCAAGAAACGGGCAGCTGAAATGAAAAGAAGCTCCTCAGAAAAGACAGCACAAGCAGCCAACAAGCACATGAAAAAAAAAATGTTTATCATCACTGGCCATCAGAAAATTCAAATAAAAATAAAACAACATTGAGGTTTCATCTCACCCCAGTGAGAATGGCCTACACTAAGAACTCTAAAACTATCAATGTTGATGAGGCTGGAGAAAAAAAGGAACACTTCTACCCTGTTGGTGGGACTGAAATCTGATTTAACCATTATGGAAAGCAGTCTGGAGAAATCTTAGAATGCTAAGAAACCTACTAGGCATCTTTCCAAAAGAAATAAGCTACCGTAAAGACACACGCATATCCATGTTTATAGCAACACAATTCATAATAACTGAATCCTGGAAACAACCTACTCGCCCATCAATTGAGAAATGGCTAAAGAAGATGTGTTACTTATATGTAATGAAATACTATACATCCATAAGGAAAGGTAGATATGAAAATTTTTGAAAAAACGGGGCCATCTTGAGCCAACAGTACTCAGTAAAATGTACCAAACATAAAAGACTGGCTCCGAAGGTGCCTCTCTTATGAAATTCACAAAAATGTTAGCCTAAAGAGGCCCAACATGAGAGACAGGGTAAGAAGAGGGGCAAACGATTGCTAAGAAAGGGATGAATCTCTGAGTGTAGGGATGGGGTGAGAAGGCACAGGGTAAAGGTAAGAAGGAAGGAAAGATAAGGCAAAATTGGTGAGATGATCATTGATCTTGATCCCTAAGCCATATGTTTTTAACACATTACTGAATCTATAATTCATGTTCATAAAATATAATAAAAATAAATTTTTAAAAAGAATTGTAAAAATAACAGGTTCCCTAAAGTAAAAGATCCAATAAAAAATGTATATTGAAATGAATCAACAGTTCTCAGAAGAAATACAAAGGTCCAAAAAATACATGAAAAATGCTCATCATCTTCAGCCATGACAGAAATGTAAATCAAAATAACATCATTTCACCCCAGTACAAATAATCAGACTCAGATGACTAAATATACCATGCTTTCTCTAATATGAGAAACCCAGAGTCAAGCGGCGAGGTACTGGGAGCCGGGGTGAGGGGGGGGGCGGGGGGAGGGGCTGGGAATGTGAGAGAGGGGAAAGGAAAATACATGATGCGGATGCATAATGCGTGTGCATAATATTCCAAGTTTAATGTAAATATTGTGTATCACAAATACTCATAAAAATGTGGTAAAAAGAATAGCTATTATGATGAACTCAAAAAACCCAACAAATTCTAAAAAGGGGAAAAGGAGCCTGTCTATATTGTTGGTGGAATTGTAAACTGTATGACCATTATAGAAATTATTGTGGAGATTTCTCAAAAACTGAAAGCAGATATTCCATTTGACCCAGCTATACCATTTCTGGATATCATTCCAAAGGAGTTAAAGTCATCATATAACAGAGATATATACATATTCAAGTTTATGGTGGCACAACTCGTGATACTCAACTCATAGAAGATACCAATACATCCATCAACCAATCAGTGAATAAAGAAAATCTGGGAAAACTACTCTGCAATAAACAAAGGTAAATTGAGTCACTTGGAGGAAAATAAATTCACCTTGAAACCATTATACTTGGTGAAATGATTCAGATTCAGAAGCTTCAGTAGTGTATGATTTCTCTAATCTGAGAAATCCAAGGTATAAATAAATAAGAGTCAAATAAGCGAGATGGTAGAAAACAGGGAGACAGATTTGTTTAGAGAGAGGGGATCAGGAGGGAGTGAGTCAGTGGGAATGGGGAAAGTGAAGCAAAAGTGAAAGAGATGTAATATGTACATGTACCAATGCCTCAAACTGGTTTTAACTATTGTATATTGCAAGTACATATTAATAAAATATTAAAGTTTTGTAGGAAAAAATCAATAATCAAATAAAGAGAGGTAGCAGAGCCATAGGAAAATAGTTATTTTAGGTTTAAAAACTTCAAGTATTGAGCCAGATTACTAAATATAAAATAAATATTCAAAGATTGATTACATCACTGTCCATTACTAAAAACATATTCTGCAATTTCAATTTAAAAAATTAAAAAGATATAAAAATATTTAGATATAAAGTTAATAAAAGTACAAAATTTTACATTTAAGATTATAAACATTTCTGAAAGGAAGATGTAAAGAAGTAGATCAATTACTGTATTAGTCTGGGTTCTTACAAAAGGCATAATTTACAAAAAATATAGCAAAAAAGGATCTACTTGGAAGGTTTAAAAGTCTGGGAACAGAAATAGTCCAAGATGGCAGCCTGTATGTGTAAGAGCTGGAAGGTCCGATAGAACACCCACCCAGGACTGCAAGATAGCTCCTCAGACTCTGCTGCAGATCTTGGTTATTCAAAGAACTATGACAAAAACCAGAGACTGAAGATCGATGACTTTAAATCGGCGATGAGTAGACCGACGCAAGTTTAGACTAGAGTCAAGCTGTGATGAAGATCTGCAGCCTGTAGCAGGTCGGCATCCATAGACAATTCCAAAAGCAGGAGCTATCCCAGAGGAAAAAGCTGTAACAGCCTTTCTTCTTCCTTTTTTTTTCTCCATTTTATTGACATGTATAAGTGCAAAATTTAAGGTTTACAATAAAGCTGAGCATTTTGTGCACATACATATCTTGTCAAGGTGATAAGGACTTTCCCCACTCTCCTTTTGTCCCCCACTCTACCCACCCCTTTGTCTCTTCCCACCTTAACCCCCTGGTTCACTTTGTTTTTCATTTTATGTTCCATGAGATAGTTATGATCTGGGTTTCTCATATCAGAGAGACCATTCAATGTTTCACCTTCTGCTTCTGACTAACTTCACTAAGCATGATGTTCTCAAGTTTCTTCCATTTACCTGCAAAAGCCTCCATGTTGTTGAACTTTATAGATGCATAGTATTCCACTGTGTACAAATACCACAGTTTGTGTATCCATTGGTCTGCTGATGGGTATTTTGGCTACTGTTAGTTGTGGTGCTATGAACATGGGTATACATATATCCCTGTTGTGTGTTGTTCTGACCTCTTTTGGAAATATTCCCAGAAGAAGTGTCGCTGGATCGAAGGGGATATTTATTTCTAGTCTTTTGTGAGATCTCCATACTGCTTTCCATAGCGGTTGTATGAATTTACCAGCATTGCAGGAGGGTTCCTTTCTCCCCACAGCCTCACCAGCACTGATTGCAATTTTACTTGTTGATATAAGCCATTCTCTCTGGAGTGAGATGGTATCTTAGTGTTGTATTGATTTGCATTTCTCTTATGGCTAGGGAGGTTGAACATCTTTTCATGTATCTATTGGCCATTTGAACTTCTTCATGAGTGAACTGCCTCTTACACAGTTAAGGATCCCAGTTCCCTCATTCACTGGCCCATGAATCACTCACACTCTAATCCAGTCTGGCTCCTAATTGCCCTAACAAGGTGTGGTTCCTGATTGACTCAAATTGACATAATCTCTCCAGGTGTCACAACTGCTTATAGTCAAGGACTGAAGAGACTATATCAAGGTAGCAAGTACTCCCCAAATTTATCTAAACATTCAATACAAAATCTATCAAAATCCCATCTGGATATTGTAGGAAAGCGGCAAGCCGATATTCCATATGTGAAAATACAAAGGACTCGGAATGTTAAAAGAATTATTTAAAAAGACTGTAAGACTTTCACTTCCTGACATTCTGATTTTAAAACTTATTGCAAACTGTGGTGATTAAAGCATTTTGGCACAGATAGAATAATAAATATATAGACCAGAAAATCAGAATTGAGAGTCCAGAGTGACAATAGTCAGTTGATTGAAAAAAATGCAAGGATAATTCATTGGGGAATTTTTACAATTGGTGTTGAAATAATTTATTACATGCAAAAGAATAAAATTGGACCCAGGGATCACAATATACACAAAAGTTATCTCCAAGTATATTATAGATCCAAGGGTAAAACCTAAACTACAAGCAGAGAAGAAAATATAGGAGTAAATATTTGTGATTTGTGTGAAATAGTGGCACCTTCACTATTACAAGACACAAATGACAAAATAAAATATGTTTTGCCAAAATTTTTAATATACAGCAAAAATGATAACATCAAAACATGGAAAAACAATTTAGAATGCAAAGTTTTTCTCAAATCATGTATCTTTTAAGGAAATTTTATTGGTAATAAAGTTCAATAATAATATAAGAACCCAATTTAAAAATAGCAAAGGATCTTATACTTCCAAAGAGTTTACATAAAAAGCCAGTAAGCTCATGAAAAAAATACACATCATTAGCCATTAGGGAACAGCATATCAAAATCACAATACCATGGCTCAGCTAATAGAATGATTACAAAAGACTGTAGCAAGTATGCAGAAGGAAGGATATGGAGAAAGAAAAAGTCCCGCACAGTTCTAGCGGGACTATAAAGCTTTACAGCTTCTTTGGAAAATAGTTTGATAGTTCCTCAAACCGAATTACAGGGTAGTCTTGTAATCTATCAATTCTTTTAGGTGTATAATTAAAAGAAATTAAAATATACATCTCAAATGCACATTTGTCCATGCATATTCATAGACGCCTTACAACAATACAAAAGCAGACATGGTTGGTTACATGTTTTACATCCATTCCATATATTTCACAATTAAAAGATATAAGGTAATGTTACATGCTACAAAATGAAAAAAAAACTTGTAAAAAATGCTAAACTGAAGTTTTAAATGACCACACCTACATAAATTATTCGATTATAAAATATGTCTAGAAATAAGTGCAAAACGCTAGAGACATAAAGCCAACAACTGACTGCCTCCATTTCAAAGTGGAAAGATGGTGAATGCTTGCTATCTGTAAAATGCTCTTTTTATTGTGGGACAAAATTATGTAAAAATGACAATGTGGTAATGCTTATTTTAAATAAGAGAATTTCGTGGAGTATCAATTGTATCAAAACTATTCTTAAACCTTTAAGAGCTTGAAAATGCATTGGCATTGGAAATATGAAATACAAGAGGCAGGAGGATTAAGATGATAACTGTTTTTTCTTTGTCAATGTAAATGGATTTTACTATCAGTCATTTAAAGTAACGCTTCATCTGAAGAAGATAGTAAGAATGAAAATTTGAATAGACTGAGTTTGAAATGCTTATAAAATATTCAAGCAAGCAGATGAATATTCACATCTAGAATACAGAGATTATGGAAAGTTGGTATCCATTAGCATGTATGTGAAAACTGAATCCAACAGTTTCCAAATTTGAGGAAGTATACAATAAGAAGGGAGGAGACCCAAGACTGAGCGTGACAAGCATAATGGGCGGATGGAACAGCACAACTGAAAATGAGAAACAACCTCCACTTAATGTATTCACTAAGCAGCAAAAGGTAGAAAAACTTCAAGATACAGACTTATAAAACTGTATAATTTTTACAAAGCTCTCTTAAAAAGTAAGATTTTCAAAATAAAATGACTTGTGTCATACATATTCAACTGTATTTGGTGAATACTTTTAATAAAATGATAATTAGAAATAAATTATACTCTATATTTTATATGTAATTTTTCATTTATTCTTTCTTTAATATGTGCTATGATTTTGGATCTAGAGTATTCCTTAAAATCTCCACACATCTGGATATAATAGGATAACGGTGGAACCATGTGCTACTGGGAGGTAGGGCCTTGCTGGAAAGAGCAAACATTTGGGGTTTGACCAAGAGGGACTGTATCAATTGCTGAGATTTTGTGGGGTTTGGGGTGTGCAAGGAGCACCTATGGCAGAGCTTTCAGATGTGTGTTGTTGAGGGAGAAGAACCCATCCCGGTGTGACAGGTACAACCTGAAGCTTGAAGAAATCAAAGGAAGGAAAAGAAGCTTTACAGCTTCTTCCTGGGGACGTTCTAGCCTTGCCTGTGTCTCCAGACATTAACCTGCCCTTCCTTTACTGGGTTTCTCTCTGCAATGCCAGAAGCAGCTCTCCAGTCTCTGTCATGTGTTTCCACCATTGCCAGTTGACATAAATGGGCTGTTTGAGATGATATAAAACTGTGAGCTAAATAAAATCTTTCCTTCCTTACCTTGTGATGTCAGGTATTTTGTCCCATGAAAGAGAAAGTAACTAAGACACACTACCCACCCTCACAATTTGTGAATGAAGTTTGAGATGTACTGATATATGCGACAGAATCTGATACACAGGGATAGGAAAAGTGTTGGTATGAATAACATGGACAAAACATTTGAGAAACGAAACATGTCACATTTTGATAGCTTAATAATAATATAGTTTTTTAAGCTCTGGTAGATTGTATGACTTTTTTGCAATGGAAAAGCAAATGCTACTACCTCTTACAGTATCTGAGGCAGGTCAATCAGCGGCAGTGCTGCCACTGCCCAATCTCCCACCAGCCACTACATGTCACCATGTCACAGTTATTTTTTTTTCTGGGCTACAGAATGTCAGAGGAAAGGAAAGGACATTTTAAAGGTTAGTGTTATATCATGCCAAAGGACACACTCGGAGTCTTTCTCTCATTTGAAAATATAACCAGAGGTTATGGCGATACTATTGTTTCTGTTGCCATCTATTCTGCTTTGTAATTTGATCTGATTAGAAGGGGAACAAAGAAATAAATCCTGTCTATTGCCACTATGCTGGACAGACAAGTCATAATGGAAAAAAAAAAATTAAATGTAGCACAGCAGCACAGCTGTCCAGAAGACTAATCCTAAAATATCTGAATTTCTTCATTAAATCAGTAAGTTCAATGAATTAAATATTGGTGTACATCCATGAAGAAAAGATCAATTCATATCAATGAACAACGTTCCTTAAAAATATCTTGATTTTGAAGAACAACTGTCGATTTAGTTATCTGTATATATAATTTGCAGAAGAGTTTATGGTAAAATTATTATGTGCCAAAAATAGTATTTCTCACATTTATTTTAAATATTTTTGAAATTTATCTTCAAAATCTTACAATAGTTTTTTCTCTGTCATTGGTAAACATTATTTTGTGTTACTAACATCAAGAAGAAGAAATATCCTTCAATATAACAATGGATACAAGAAGGTTCACAAAGTGTGGTGTACATACAGAATGGATTTTATTCTCTTCCATAAAGACAGACAGAGTTGAGGCTTTTGAAGGTAAACGGACCCAACTTGAGTTCATCATGTTTGGTGAAGAAAGTTTAATTTCTAAGGTTAAATATTGCATGGTCTCCCTAATATGAGAAACACAGAATACAGGCTTTCTAGAACCAAACGGATGTTACATTGGGAATCAGGGTAGATGAGGGAAGGAACAGGAGGGCCAAAAGGAGAAAGGAAGGATTGTAATGTTTACACAACATATATATGTGCACAAAATACTCAAGCTCAATGTGACCAGTGTACTGCTCATATATACTGATAAAAAAAAGCAGAAACAACACAACAGAGAGGGTTTCTTGAATTAATTACTGGCATCATTCCACAGTTTCAAAAGAACCAAACCATATTGCTCTTTATCTGTAGGATTTAAATTATATCCTGGTTATTCCACCATGGAAGGTAGCAGTTTAGATGGTTTCTGGATTAAATAAGAGAAGACATCAATAAAACTGACCTAAACTACAAGAAATGTTGGAATGTTACTTCATGTAATAAGAGGTCAAGAGCTGGGACTGGCAGGAGGTCTCAGTGCCCCACCTTTTCTTTCTCTGCCACTCTCTAGTGTCTGCACTGTCTTGAAGGTCAGCTTAGGATGAGCTGGCAGAAAAATGACAAGATGTAGCACTTGAAGAAACCATAACAAAGCACCAAAAATCAAAAATAAGAAAGATGTTTATTTTTTATGTCCTTGCCTCAGAACTAAATATATATATTTCTTCATTTGGAATTTTATTCCTAAATCACTACCAAGAAGAACAAATTGAACATAATTTCAGAAGCCAAAACAATTAAAGATCTAGCACTGATATCATGGATAAGGTCACCTTGTTTGTTACAAAGAAGTTAAAAAAAAAAGAAAAAGGAAAAACTAAGGATCAGGAAGATAGAAGAGTTGAGCAAATGATTAATGATACCAACCAACTACACTGAACTATTTTGGCTTTATGAAAAATTTACCATATTAATAAATAAAAGCTTACTGCATATGTTACTCTCATTTTAAGTATACAATTTTTCAGGTAATAAAAAATACACAGATTACTTTTATCCTGAATGGAATAACAGGAAAAATCTTGTCTCTAGCCAAAGTCTTGTGTTACTAAGAAGTTCAAACTATCATCTTTTAGGCACTTATATTTAGTTTGTGGACACTGAGAACAGGACACCCGACATAGCTCTTACTCTGCAATAAATAATCTGCACATTTTGTAGTAACTAATTCTACGACACAATCAGACCAATAATTTAAAAATAATGTCTTCAAGTTATCAAGACCAGAACTACTAGAAAACTTAACAGATAAATTTCTAGACCTAACCCCAAATCTAATGAATCAGAAATTCTGGGTGGTGATATGCATTTGCTTTTATAAGATCTGAAAGTGATTCTGATTAACATTTGAGAATCACTGAAAACAAGTTTCTTCATTGTCAATTTTTCATTTTTCCAACTGTGAAAATTTAAGGACCTCTTTCCCACCATAACCTTATAGTTGTAGAATTATCATTTCTGTGTTTTTGAGTTTCTTATGTCACTTTTCCTCATACTATACAAATTAAAATTGTTTCTCTTACTTCCTGGACCAGCTTTTGTAAGTCAATGCCTAATACACTGGAAACTATGGTACCAGCCACCATATGCATCTAGTGAATTTAAAATTACTTAAAATTTCAGGTACATTATCCACATTTCATATGCTCAATAGGCACATGAAGAAAGTGGGTATTATATTGAATAACATAAATATATAGACTATTTTCATCGTTCTAGAATATTCTAGTAGACAGGACTAAAGCGCAGAATTACAGATTCGTGTTAAGTAGCCATTTAAGTAATATGCACTAAAACCTATTGCCTGTATGTAAAAGTGGCATCATCCAGCATAAGTTCACTTGCAAAAGAGAAGAGCTATTCATGCTTAACTTCCCTTTATAATAACTGTGGTTTTCAATTTTGGAAATATGCCAGATGACATTTTTGAAATAAACAAGAAATTGTATATAAAAAACATAAATTCTGACCAAATATAACAAATATTCTTCCCAATGCATAACTATGCTAGTAACAAATTACTCATGGAGTGGGGGGTTGGTGAAATCTCCAAGAGACATGTGGATTTGCCAATCTTGAAAACTGAGAGTATTTTAAAGGAGCAGGATCCTAAAAGGACACAAAAATTTTAGGAGAAAGTGGAACTGAGATCTCCACATAAACAAAGAACTATTGAAGCCCATTGACTCCATAAAAGGATGAACTAGAAAATCTGTTATTAAATACAAGAGAAAAAATAATTAAATGATCTCAACAGAAATTCAAGTATATTAACATGAGATACAAAAGTGATGTCTAAATACTGTATTTGTATTCCCATCTGCAATTTAAAATTTTATCACCAGATAATACTTTTCAAGTAGATTTTAATACATATCTAACCTCGATATCTGTCAAAAATGTTACATACTTAGTATTGAATCTTGAGACAAAAACACTTTTTAATTACCTATAACTTATGATAATAAATCACTTCTCTTTTTCAATAAGCTTATTTAGGCTTTCTCATGGAATAATAAAACACTAATTGCTTTAATGTGGCCTTTTCTGTAGAGAAAGCTCAACATATACAAATACAACACACACACACACACACACACACACACACACAAATATCACACATACATGATGATCTAGTCTTTGACTTCTTTCTACAAGTAAAAAATATTAATCTATTTCCATGCACCTACTCATGATAGACTTATATTGTTCCTTTTGATGCTGATATTCAAGGAGAAAAAGAAAAACAAATAATAAAACATGCTGCCAATTTAGGCCTGTGTGAAAATCTATAATGGCATTTTTCAAAGAGGTTCCACACTTCCATTTTTTCTTCTTTCTTTCTTTTTTGTGGTACTAGAGACTGAATGAACTATATCCCCAGCACCTATTTTATTTTTGATTTTCAGACAGGATCTCTGTCACTAAGTTGCCCAGCCTGAATTCAAACTTACTATCTTCCTGCCTCAGCCTCTCACAATACAGGGACTGCAAGCCTGTACCACTGAATCAGGCTATCTTTTATTTAAACTTAAATTTTAACTTACTTTTTTAAATTTTAAAATGTCTACAATTTTCCCCGTGTATAGGAACTCCACTATCACCTCTTATATTACCCCACCTCATTTTTACACTTTCTCTCTCTACATTTTCTCACCTGCACAGAAAATTCATTAAAATCAATTTTCTTAAAAGCTTCAGAATGTCTGACAGCTAACCAGTTTTTTTGCAGAATCCTGGATTTATTAGTGTTAAAATTATTAGCAGGATTTATTTTGTTGTCCAACTATGTTATTAATATAAGATCTCTTCTGTGTTTGAGAGGGTAATGATACAAAAATTTGAATAGTCAAGAGGTTTGAGATACTCATTAGTAAATACAAATTAATTTAAGGAAAATAAAGAAATACAATAGCTTTAGCACTAATGAGTTATTTGTATTTGTATTAGAATTTATATTTACTACATAAGCATTGTTATTTTCGATTTTAATAATTACAATATTTATTGTCTTACCTCTGATTTCTGTTGCTTTATACAAATGCCTAAATCTTGGAGAAAGCCACTTTATATAACTGAAATGGTTAAGTATTTTGAAGGAGAGATTCTAAAAATATCTTCTGATGAAGTTTTTTGGGGAATGATAAGAAAAATTGATATTTTATTTCCCCAAACCTGAGTTAATTGAAAGTCGTGTCATTTTTTTAAATATTATAAGTATGAAAATACCTTTGAAACTTAGGTTCATATATTCTGGTATGATACAAACAATTCACTATCATTTTTATACCTATGCTTTAGAATAGTTTATTGATTGAGATATCTGTTAAATTAATTGTATTTTTTAAATTATATGAATAAAAAAATCTATTTTGTCAGCTTGAATTCCATAATGAGTTCAGGATCATCCTAGGCTACAGAGAGAGACTCTGTTTCAAAAAGGGAATTCAGTTTATGTTTTAAATCATTAAAAAACATGTTTCCATTTATAGTGTATATATTTTTTTGTTTCTTTTATAATTCCTTTGTCTATTGCCTTGATGAATAATATTCAGATTGCTGACTAGGAAGCTTCTCTTATTGGTATATAAAATCCAGCAAAATATCAAATACTGTTATAAATCATTATAGAACTTAAAAATGAAGCAAATAGTCTAAGAACACATTAAACCATCAATGAAGATAATAAAAGTGAAGTCTGGTTTTTGACCTTGAGATAAATTTATAATACATAATTCAGAAATATATAGCTTCAGAGAGTAGAAAATGTCTCAACATCAATATTGAGCTGAGCCATGTTACAGTGAAAGGTAAAGAAAAAAAGTAATGCTGATCTTTCATTTTTAAAATTTTCACATTAAGTTTATCATTGATTTTTGTACTTTAGAGCTTCAAAAAATATTTATCTTGATTAAGAAAAGGATTTTGGAAAACCCCTTAAATGTGATAACTGAGAGTACTCAACTGACTTCACAGTAGTCCTGGTCCTAAAGAGTTTGATTTGTCAATTAGTACTCTCAATACCTATCTAAACAAACATATGAGGAGGTTTGTATTTTTGTAAGGTATGTAAGCCCAAAACAAATAGAAATAAATTAAACATAGTTCTAATATATTAAATTACATACAATTTATGGGATTGCATTTTTGACTCGAAAATATGACACACAAGCACATACACACATACAAATATATATATATACATATACATGTGTATATATACATTTGTACATGTATATGTGTATACACACACACACACACACACAAATTTACTAACTTATTTTTAGATTTCTTACTGAGTTATAGAGAAACTTAGATCATCTGACACATCTTTAAGTTTTTACCACTGTCTTAGTTACTTGCTTGCTGCTGGGACAGGATAATCCACATCCACAGCTAAGAGAGTAAGGGTCTATTTCAGGACACAGTTTTAAAGGGCCTCACACAATGCATTCATAGGTGGCTGACAATAGGGGAAGAACAAGCAGTGGTCTCGGAAAAACACTCTTCACAGCATGCAGACAGAAAGCCAAGTGAGAGAGGAAGGAGTGAATGTGTGGAGACTAAGGTGAAGGTCCAAACTCTCTGAGGAAGAACCTGTAGCAAGATTTTTCTTCTTCCTTTTTTCAATTCACAGTGTCAGCTGAGCTACCTGCAAGTCTATCAAATAAACCTGAAATCTGGCCTCTGGACATTTCCTAACCTCAACAAGTTGATATAATTCCTTCGGTGGCTTCATCTATCTAGTATATAGAGTTTCAACAAGAGTTTACTGGACTATGGATTGTAATACATCTGAATATTCGTTACATTTATTTCAATCATTCATTTAAATTTTCAGTGAGCATCTATCTGTATTTGAGGTTTTTCAGGTAGTTGGAATCTGGAAAATACACTACATGAAATGGAATTCATGACTTTTTTTTATTTTTAAGGCTATTCATTTTATTATAATAGAAATACCTCATCAGATAGCTAGTCTGCAAGATGAGATTTGGGAATTTATACCATAGCATTATATCACCAGTACTCACCCCCAAAAAATGATATTCTGAAACTAAACATATTGAAGGCCTACCAAAATAAGCATGCCCGTGTCTTCATATTAAACTATATTTTGCATGTATATAACCATGAACAATAATATCATATGTCTTATACCATTTTATGATTCACAAATCATACTCATTTTTTTCTCTCAAACTACATAACAACATTAGAAGGTAAGTAAAGTGTGCATATGACTTCTACTTTACTTCTGAAAGAGTCTGCATGATACCTCTAAAATGTTCTATTAAAGACAAACGTGTTGTACTTTCTGCGTAATGTGAACCAATATTTGTATTAAATGTATGTAAGGCCAAAATAACAATTTAATGAGGTCAGCAGCTTTAACTTCTTAATTCAAGGAGAATAAGCATCTATTTGGTAAACTGGATAGAAATATAGTCAAAATTTGACAGTTGAGATGTTGCAAACACAATCAACCCAAAATCCATTCCACATCTGTGTTTCAACAGTTCTGAAGCTACCATTATGTAATCTTTATGATATATTAACAATAAATGAAGCAATTAAGATATAGTTAAATTTAAAAAAATTACAATACAGGGGGGAAAGCCCTCATCCAGACTTCTAATATTAATGTAAATACAAAATTGGCTAATGTTGAAAGTTATTTCACCTTGAAATATTGACAAAGAGACCCTGACGATTTGGAAAAGCCAGAGAACTCCAACAATATCAGGAGAAAGAACCAAGGAGAAACAGATCAGATGCATTTTATCCAAGTATTTACAGGATGAATTCCATATTATGTGGACAAAGAAAGCAAGTGGCAAGATCTCAAGTCAGAGGAAAAGGTAAGGCATCGTCCATTCATTTTTCAATTTTGTCAAGGACTGGTATTATCTCCCACTTCAGGAAAGTAAAACCTCTAAAATACTTTGTATACTGATGTGAAATATTGTTTCTTTTCCTTTTAAAGTCTATCTATGTCTAATTATTCTCTTATCCATCTTTTGTATCCACACAAAAGTCATAATACTGCTTTTCTTTTCAAAATTTGACATTTTACAGTCTTATTGGTCCTGGGGGATCACATTCTTATATAAATTACATCTTTTACTCATCCATAAAAGTTACAAACACCACGTGTGTTTCTCCCTTTAATCACCTTATAACTTTAATCATTACGCTAATTCAGATTCTACAACTTACTCAAAAACAGACATCTCTCTACTTTTATCTAAGGAGACCTAACTCCTTCGTGATCCATTGTACTCTCATTACAGTTATAATCAAAACCTTAAACAAACTCCCATTGACAAAGAAAACCTCAATTTATAGAACTTTATCATTCAACAGTTTAACATTATATTTTTTTCTATTGTTTTCAATTCACTATGTTCAGGCAAATGGGATGTGTTCTCCAAATTTTTCTTTGCTCATAGGATTCATCATTCCTCTGTCTTTTATAACTTTTCTCTCCTAATCAATTACAACTGTGTTTTAGGACTTCTCTCAGATGTCATCTGTGTATTGATCCTTTCCTTAATTCCATGATATTGTTTCAAATTCTCTGTGTCTTGGTATAATTTTTTTTCATGTGTTGTGTACACATTTTTATTTCTCACAAAAAATGTAAAATTCTCAAAAGCAATTTTGTTGAATAGCTTTTAAATGTTCTACAGCACAAAAAATGGAACCATTTACTACACAGAAATCAAAGTTTAATCTTTCATAAAGTATCATCACAACAGATAACATGTGGTGATATCACTTGATATTATTTGAATTGATAATTGTTTTCATTCAAGTATTTGTTAATTCCCCATCTTTTGATGATTGATATTGGCTTCTCAATGAGCCTCAGGACAGATGGAAGGCTAACAAGTAGGGGGGAGATTAAACTCTGTAAGTTGCTATCTATGACTGTGAAAGAAATGAAATAAAATGTATTAACAATCAAAGCTCTTATCTGCACAGACATGTTTACAAATGCAAAAATCATATTTAACACAAAAGAACACTTAAATCAAAACATACACTGTATCTCCAACAAAATATGAAAATACAAAAATGTTACGTTTTCTTCTTTCCAAACAAATGATAAAATAATACAAGTCCCTTGTCTTTTCATATTGACCCACTACTACATGGTTTTTTCCTTCTGCTGCTAATGCTGCTGTTATTTTTGTGTTGTTTTGGGACTGGAGATCCAGCACATGCCTCTTACAGTAGGGTGAATCTGCAATTCAATATTATTTTTCATTTTGAGTCAAGCTCTTGCTAAACTGCCCAACCTGGGCTGAAACTCGCTATCCTCCTGACTCAGCTCTCCAGGGTTTTGGTAATATAGGCTTGCACCACCAGGTCCAGTTAATGGCATTATTTTTAATTTTAAGTAAATAAAAATATTACTTATCATCATCAAATTTACATATATAAAATAAATCATTTCACTTGTTTATAATTTTAATTTAATTATATTTTCATTGTTTTTAAACTATATTTAATAATCTTGGGAACAGCCATGACATCAAGAAATATGGGTATGTAGATATTTTAAAATAACAAAATGGCTTGATTTATTGGTATATTGGTTTAAGTTCCTTCTTTCTTCAACAAAGGAATTAACTGGCCCCACAATGTCTATTTCAGCGGAGAGTCTTCACTTGGTTTTCAGTACATGATTCTTAACTATTTGAGAGTCAAATTAAAAGACTAAAACTATGAAGAATACTGATTCCTGTGACATTTTCTAGACTACCTATGAGAATTTGCAATGAAAGCTCACACTTGGCACAATTTTTTTTTTTTTTTTTTTTTTTTTTTTTGAAACAGACTCTCACTCTATAGACCAGGCTGGACCTAAACTCACTATGGAACCCAGGCTGGCCTTGGACTCAACAGCAATCTTCCTGTCTCAGCCTCCAGAATGTTGAGATTATAGGTGTGTATCACCATACCCAGCTTATGTGGTGCTGGGGAATTGAACTCACTCAGGTACTCAGTGCTTGACTTAGCATGTGCTAGGCAAGTGCTTTAACTGGAGCCAGTCCTCTAGCTCCATTCATTCTTAAGTTCTTATACTAGCTACATTATTTGCCAAAATTCTAGGTCTCAATTAACATAGAGCTTCTTTTATCTCTCATATTAGCAATCCAGTAATAGACAACCAATCCCAAATCCCATTAGGTAACATCCTGGGACCCGATTAACTTTGCTCTTGCTTCTCAAACTTAATACATGCATAGTCCATTCAATGGAAAGGAACATGAGAGATGGGAGGGCAAGCAATTTTGCATAAAATTATTATCTAGAGTCTGTAAATATCACCTCAGCTTGTACTCTCCTAACCAAAACTCAGTCTCATCGCTACATGTAGTTGCAAAGATAGTAGAAAATGTGTCTAGCTAATAACTCAGGGATGTATCAATAAAAATAAGTAATGGTAGCTGTGGGGCAATTGACTTTAAAAATAACATGAAAAGATTGAGCTTTTAGAAGCTGTTTAGGAATGCACTGGAAATCTGAGAGAGAAAATAATTTGAATAACACTGACATGATGATGGGCTTCAAAACTACTGATTTTTTTTAACTAGAAAAAAGAAGACAATGAAACATGCCCTCCAACTATATCAATACAGTATGGCCTCCTGGCTAAAACGATTTATAATATAATGAGCAATGAGAAAAAGAACTTCATTTTATCCTTTAAAAAAAAAACATGTTAAATTAAAAAAACTGAAGTACAAGAAATAAGAAGACTTTATCTTCAAAGACAAAAATAGGAAAGATAAAGTAATTATACATGAAGAGAAAACTGATAGTATGTGTTATTTTGAAACTATAAAAAGTAAAGATCCTACTTAGTTTTTATACAATGATAGAAAACATGTTTGTAATAAAAACTATGTTAAAGGAACACTAATGTGTTTGGGAAAGAGTAATTAGCTTTCTCAGGATACAATGGGTGACTTAGAAAGAATACTAACTACCAAAACTATTCCACTAGCACTAGTGCCAGAGACGACAATGGATTTAATGAACCAAGAACCTGACTTTATTTATGAAAGCTATTACTAAAGGTTATGAACATGTAAATAACATTCCTTTTAGGTAATCGTGCCAAATCATTAATACTGTTATAATCTGCAGCCAGTGTTTTCAAGACAAAATAGATGTAAACTAAGGAATGTACTTGCAAATTAAAATTTCATTTTAAAATTTTTCTTTTAATCTAATTCATGAATTCTGGATGTGATTTTTAAAAGACATTACTTCTATAAGTGTTAAGCAACAATATTAATTCAACTGAGTTGTTACTATCTGGAAATGTCTATGACATTATCCTTCAATGGAAAGAAGACAAAAAGGTACAATGAAGTTCTTCAAAGAGCTAAAAATACAAGTTTTGTAGTTCCAAGTAATATGCTATCTGCTGTAATAAGTTTTCAATTTCCTTAAAACAAATAGAGAGTCACGGTTGCTTAGCAATAAGAATAAAGCATCGGGCTCACTGTCTGTTAGTGTTATACTCTGGAAAAGTGTTCCCAGGAGTTTGAGGCTTCTGCTGAGAAGTTCATGAACACGCTGTTTCTTGTGACCTCTGGCTTATGTTTCAAGATACTTATGTGGTATTGGGACAAAAATCAGGAAGTGCAGAACAATTTTATTTTGACAAAACTAATACTAGAAAATTGTCTTCACTTCCCTGATAATCCTGTATTATTTTCTTTGACCTCTTAATTAAGCCTTTTAGTATACAGAGTATAATTTCTTAGAACTATATGACAGATGAAACAGGAAAATAGCAATTTTGAATCATACGCAGACATAGGACTTTTGCACGCCATGTTGGAAGTTTTGCATAAGTAATACATCTTTCAAATCACACTGAATCTTGCCGGTGTAAATACATTAATGTTCCTAACAGACAACTAAAACTCGGTTTCCCACATTCACCCAGAAATTATGCATTAAACCTCTGTTTCTGGTGTAAGTACAGAAGCCAAGGAACAAAACAAGAACAACCGAAAAAGCAATACAAGCAGCTCACAACACAAGGCAGATAGCCATGCAGATTCACCAACCTAAGCTTTCCTTGGTCATTGACATTCTTCTTCTTCCTCCCAAGTCTTCTTACAACCTGCCTCTAAATTCTGAGCTCTTCATGATTATATGAGAGTGGTTTCAAGCAAGGTGTGTGTTGGTTTTTTTGCAATATTTTGATTTGTTTTTCAGGGGCAACAATTAAAACATCAATAGGATATATTTGGCATTTATAGCTCATTTAAATTTTTTGATAATGAAAAGTTCTTTGAAATGTAGAATATTACTTTGGTAGTCTAAGGAAACTTTCAAATCTTCTTCTTAACTCCCAAGCTGTCTTCTGTGGTTAAAATGAGATTCAGAAATGACTTTTTTCTCCAACATCATTCAATTCAATAGGGCAGAAGAAAGATTCCAACTCCAGTGAAACACCCACTGCATTGTTTTCCTATAGAAGACGGTCTATGTCAGAAGCAGTATTGTTAGACTGTTCGGATTGTCTTTAATTTACTTTTACTTTTATCCTGACAAAATTTAAGTTTAGGAAATTTCAGAATGCTATCAAATACTATGACTAAATACACAAGAAAGATTTATGCATATAAACAATCATTTATTTATTTACTTGTTGTGTAAGAAATCTCAAAAGAATCATCATAGAACAACATGTAATTTTCTTAAAAAGAATTTTTTCCTAACAATATTATTTATTTCTATTTTCATGTATAAACACATATATCTATATGTATATATATATGTATATATGTATAAACACATATATCTATATGTACATATGTATATATGTATATATATAGGTTTATATACATATATGAAATACACACAAATTATAAATGTATTGGATATAGTCTGTGATATGCACTCACCCATAATTCATTATATCTATGATATATAGTTCCCTTTCTTGTATTTATGCAATTCCATGTCATTGTGAATAAGAACAAAGATCTTTATAATTGAATTTTTATCTATCCAGTATAAAAAATAACAAAGTGAGTGTGAGCTCAGTTTCTCTAATGCCAACTTCAAAGAGGGTGTTCAGTGTTTATGTTTTCCTTCTAAATTCTTGTCAACTCAAACACTACCTTAAGTACTGTTTTCTGACTATAAAATTGAAAAAATTTTGAAGAATACTTATTACATTTTATAATCTCCACAGTATCCACAAATGATATGCATATTCATGACATTATCTATCAAGATGAGAAATATTATCAATAATATTTGAGGTACTCATAGGTGGTCACAGCTGAGGGGGAAGAGCCTGAGCTCCTTTCTTGCAAACATTATGGGTAAAAGAAATTACATATTATCATACAATTTTCAAAAATCAACAAATGAAAAAATATATGATTTTTTTGGCTAATCTTAAACTGTTAAATATTTTCTATACTTTTGATGCACTTAGTACATAAGTTTAAAAAGTGCCCAAAGATATTTGTAGGTTCTTTTTTCAAATTCTCAAGAAATATAAAAATAAAGAGAAGGGATATCTTTGCATGATGCTCATGTAATTATGCCTCCCAAGAAATCTGGCTATCTTGGTTGGATTTCAAGATAGGACTCAGGTAGGTGGAAAGATAGAAGAGAGAAAGAAGTGGCAGTGCCACTAACAAATGGCGAGCTCATAGTGACAGTGTTTTTGACAACTGTATGTTTTGAGAAGAAAAAAAAATGTCAAACTTCAGCCTTGACTACTTTTGCAAATCAAACTTCAATCACGGAAGAATTACTTTCCAATTTTTAAAGAATAAAAAAAATTACATAGCAATTCCATTCTGACTATAAATCCAAGGAAATCCAAGTCAGTATGTCAGAGATATCTGCACTCTCATGTTTACAGAAGCATAATTCATAATATCAGAGATAGGATATTAATTTTAGGCTCACAAATAGATGATGGATAGAAAAAACTGTGATAAAGTCAGTGATATAGTGTTCAACCCTAATAAAGAAGGAAAATGTGTCACTCGTTACAACATGGATGAATACGAAGGTCATTATCAAGTGAAATTAGTCTAATGCAAAAAGCTAAGTACAATATCATCAGACTAACATGTAGCATACAAAGAACCCCAAGTAGTAGACTGGTAGTTACTCAGAGGTGGGTGAGGGGATAGAATGTAGTTAGGGAGACACCAGCCAAAGGGTATAATATTTCAATTAGTAGTTAGTAGTAAGTTCTTAAAATATATGCAGTATGGTGATTATTGTTAATAATAATAATATATATTTCAAAATTACTGAGAATAACTGTATATATTACCACCACAAAATTATATGAAGGTAAAGAAGATGTCAACCAGCTAGGTTTAACCATACCATGATATATACTGTACACATATAAAAACATCACATTGTGCACTATTTAAATATGTATAATTATTATCTGTGAGCTAAAGTAAATGTTAAAATAAAGCATTAGTGTCAGGCACCAGTTAAACAGACACTATGACTCCTAATTTCAATGTTTAGATCTTATAAGTATATGATGAAATGAAAACAGGTGTTAATCACAAGCACTATCTCATGTGGTGACATTACCCTAAAAAGCAAAATAATAATGATGATCCTGAATCGGAATTAAAAACTGACAAAAAGTTTGCTGCTCTTTGTAATATGCTTTATAAGAACACATATAAGCTTTCTCATTCTATATGCTTTTATTATGTTTTCATGTATTAAAATTTTAAAAAAAGTTATATTCTATCATCTTGCTCTTATGATGGTATTTTTAAGGGACTTGAGAACAAATTTTGTCATTTAAATGACTAGCTGTGCAGGGTCTCAAATATAACTGTTTCATGTCTTCCGTCACCCTGAAAATTCTGTCCTCTTGCCCACATAAGATACAAATACTTTTTTTTGTTTTTTTGTTTGTTTGTTTGTTTGTTTTTGTTGTTGTTGTTGTCGTTGTTTTAGACAGGGTCTTGCTCTGTAGTCCAGGTTCATTCAGAACTCCCTATGAAGCCCAGACTGGACTTGGGCTTAAGGCTGATACAGATGCTTACTGAAAATGTAAATAAGTGAATGTGGAAAGCAATTTCCAACCCTATGGAAAATCTCAAAAAATCCTTTCTCTGGAATATATATTGTTTTAGAAATGACAAAAATATATCACTTGTGAAAAGAGTAATCAGTCTGTTTTGTAAGTCAATATTTTTTGAAACATAGCATATGTACAGAAAAGTACACAAATCTGATTTTTTAATAAAATTCATAGCTCTGTATAAAACTATCTAGTCAAGAAAAAATTACTGTTGTCTTCCTAAAAGCCTCCCTTACGGCATTTCTCAGTCACTACACCTCCTAAAGGTATTGTTATTTATGCCTCCAAAGATTAGTTCTGACTGCTTCTCAACATTAGGGAAATGGAATAAATCCTCCAGATTTACTTGAGATTAGTCTTTCACACAATAATCTGCAAGACGTATCCATGTTCTTGAACATAGCAATAGTTCATTATCGTTCATTGCTGTTCAATATTTTATATGCATAGTCTATAATTAATTTATACCTTTTGTTGTAAATAAACACTTGTCTATAATTAATTTATACCTTTAGTTGTAAATAAACACTTGGGTTGCTTCTAGTGTGTGTATTTTTACAAACAACAGTTTCTCTTGTACTTTAATAATTGCATAATTGAAGAAAAAGTACATAAATCGATATGAGTAGAGAAACTGTACTTTAAGTTCACTCAAATTCTGAGTAATTCCTTTAACTCTTAAATATTTTAATAGTTTCAATAAATTAGGGACCCTATTAACATTTCCTGTTATCAGCTCTATGTCACACTATATTTTTTGTCAAGGTGAAATTATAAAAGGATCATTGAAGGAATGAGACACATCTTCAAAAAATAGCCCTTTAACAGTGCTGTAAAGCAACTAGCTCCAGCAGCTTCACTAGTATGGTCAACTGCTGACATCTATTGGCAGAAATCAGCAGAGAAGGCTGGGATAATTCAGAAAAGATCAAAGGACTTCTCTTTGATGGCTGTGGTTTGAATACTACAAGCTTATTTACAAACTAACTGTTGTTTGGGTTAAGTTAGATAAGAACCTGACTAAAATATATAGCTTCAAATAAACACTACTCAAAGTGACCCAAATTACTATTTTTTTCCACATATGTGCACTACAATTCAGAATGAAAATCAATGCTATTTTATAAAAAGGTAAACATCAGTTTTAGAATAATTTAAGCTTGCAGTAGTTTCTTTTATTATGCTTTTTTCTATTTTGTTTTGTTTTGTTTTGCAATAGGGTCTATAGCCTAGGCGGGCTTCAAACTCATTGCAATCCTCCTGCCTCAGCCTCCTAAGTGGTGGAATCACAGGCATGCCCCACCACACCCAGTGTATACCTTACTGGGGAATCAAACTCAGGGCCTAGCACTCGCTAGGCAAGTTCTCTGACCACTATACCTTTCCTTCAGCCACAGTTAGGGATACATTTTTTTTTTTTTTTTTTTTGCCAAAAGATTAGTCTAGGTGTGCAACTATAAAGTATTCTCTTTGATACTTGGTCTATTTTTCACACTGAATCTAGGACTTTGAAATCAAACTGCATTCTTGGCCCTCATTTTTAAAAAATGTATGTTGTTATAGGATAACTCTGAGTGCCACAGCTGGCCGGGAACTCATAATTAGAGATTACAAAGATTAAAATGAGATTACAAGGTTACATGGGCAACACTGGATTCCTAACTTTTAAAAAACAGAAAAGGCACTTTATTAATACACTTTTCAAGCAAAGTGAATCAAAGTCCTTTACATTTTACTTGTGCAGGCTAAGGCTGTTCCTTCTTTCTATTCCAAATTTCTTTTCCCACTGTGCTCTCCCAGTCAGTCCTACTATCTCTCCTCTCCCTAGTGTTCTGTTACCTCAAGACAGCACATTATCAACGGGCCATTACAGTAGCTACCTCTGAGCGCCCCGTAATTCACCAGTGTCGATACCTCCAAGATTGCTTAGATGACCTCCACACACTACTAACTGTGTTAGGTACCACAATGAAAGAAGTAAACAACACAGATTTTAAAGATCTCATCTTACCTAGAGTTAAAGAGAAGGGAAACAGCAAAATGAAATTAAATGATAAAGCATATCAGATGATAATGAGTGTTTTTGCATGTTATGGATAAAAGCACAAAGGAAAGAGATGACGAAGCAGGAGAGATTGCAATGTGGCAGATCACACTTCACACACCTATCACCAGGCCTTTTGTCTTATTTATTCATCTTTATGGAAGAAAACCTGACATCCACAAATTAAGGGAGGAAAGTTCAACTGACAGCATCAGGTCTCACACAGTCCCTCCACGGGCAGTACACTCGGGAGCCTCAGGCAGAGGAATGCAGTCACGGCACGGCAGACGGAAAGCCAAGTGACTGAAGAATGGCAGGACTACCCTTCAAGGCCCCGTCCCAGTGACCCGCTTCTGCCGGGTCGGTTCCCAGTGTTCCTCCTTCTCTGATCACTCTCTACCTCTCGACAGCACAGTGCTCCTTTAGTATTTCACAGCATCCAAATACGTGAGGCTCTTGGGGGACATTACAGACTCAAACCCTAAAGCCATGGGAATGTCTGAAAAAGAACCTTCAGAAACAAGAAAGAACAAGTATAAAGACGCTTAAGATGAAGGACTGTTGAAAAGGGAAAATGCACACTTAGTCCATTGTGGCTGAGGTGGAGTAAGCAAAAGGTACGCAACAGAAAATGATATCCTAGAACTAACTACAGGATCAGCTGCCAGAAGTCTGAGGACGCAAGGACTCGGTTTAACTCTGAGTGAGGAGGAAATCTATAGCAAAGAGTGAGAGGAAGAAAGCCAGGATCTGACATACAGTCTGACTTACATTTTTAAAACAATCACCCAAGTTTTATTTTGGGCATAAACTGTGGGTATAAAAGCTGAATATCAGAAAGACAGTTCAGAAACAATTGTAATCTAGCGAAGTTTATGGTTTGGGAGGTTGAAATTTTGTTAGGCAAAGACTCTACCACTGAGTTACTTTCTCCACTGTATACATATGAGAGAGAGAGAGAGAGAGAGAGAGAGAGTCTTAGTAGCCCAGGCTCCTGAGTAGTTTGGGTTTATACACAGTAAATCACAGTCCCTTATTTGGTGGATATATTTTAGAAGTAAAATCAAAGGATTTGGTAAATCAATGGAAGAAGTATGTGAGATAAAGAGTTAAAAAAGAAATATATCAAAAACAAAGTCAAAATTATTTTTTGTCTATAAGTGTCAGAAAAAATAAAACATTATTATGGATTATCTAGAAATTATTCTTTTCTGTACTTAAATAGGTGGTAATTGATGTAATAAAAAAACTGAAAACATACTAAACTCAAGACTATTGAATTTTTACTTTCATAAGAATTTCACAGCTACAGTAGCTGTAATTTAAAGATTATTCTTACATTCCAGGTATATTTCAGACATATAACAAACATGATTTCAATTTATAATGACACTATAATTTTGAATTTTTTCCTTTGAGAAATAAATCTACTCTCCAAAATCTCTTCCCCAAGTCATGTCATTATTAGATCGTTCCTTCATTTAATTATAAAATTGTAATTGATAACACTACTTAATAAAAATATAAAATGGTAGTCTAGTAAGAACATGAAAAGTCTATCCTGATTTATTTCGAGTACAGTAGTACACTTCAGTAGTATTTGCAATGTGGACACTTGATTTGTTAAGAGGCATTCTGTTGGACAAGTTAGCTGATAGCCACCTCTGCATCAATTACGAGATGGGGACATGTAATCAGCAGCTCAGCATGAGACACTCTGGGGAGCACATGTTAATTTCCTTGCCTTTTCTCCAACTCTGTTTATGAATCTCAATCTGGCCGTAAATCCTGTTGTAAGCTTTTATCCAATATATGTAAACCTGTTTAGAGTGGTTCTGAAAGAATTCTATAGTCCAAAACATTTCACAAAATTTTGATGAAATGTTCTTATTCAAATATTCACTTGCTTACTCTTTCTATTATACTTTTAAAATACCATTTTCTCAGACATTTACCCCAAATTCAGTCTTTGTTTTTCCTGTCCATTATTTGAACCTCATGGGCTTAACTTATTCAATTCTATGTGCAATTATCTTAGGAATAAAAATCCTTTTTGAAACAAATCTTATTTTACAAAGCAACTCAAACGACAGTTCTGCTTAAACTATAGTGTGTGTGTGTGTGTGTGTGTGTGTGTGTGTGTGTGTGTGTGTGTGTGTGCTGTCTTCTAAGCAGCTTTGAAATGTTCTTTTCTTTCCTTTTTTTTTTTTTTTTTTTTTTTTTTTTTTTTTTTTTTTTTTTTTTTTTTTTTTTTTTTTGGCTTCTGACTTTCCATTTTCAATATCCCTGCCTCTCGCTGGATTGTGAATGTGCCCTTTCCCTGTGTCTGAAAGTTTTTCAACCTTCACCATTCATTCTAAGAATCAGCAATATGTTATGTTTTTTATAGAACCTTTCTTCCAGGAACAGAGAGTGTTTCATATATATTACCCCATTCATCCTTAAAATTTCTCTCACAACACCCATCGCCCTGGCTAAACTATGCCTCCATTGAAACCTCGATTTGTATCTTTAGTTCTTTCTTCCCTGACTGCTTTTCCTATAAACTCTGTAAATCACATTTTCAGAAGCCTGCATCTATAGGAAATATGCATAATTCTATCACTCCAGTGACCTTTCTTTCTAACCCTGTGTTGAAAATTATTCACCACCTCCATTTCAAAACTTTGCCAGCCTACCTAGCAGGCACCAGATTACTAAAATTGCACTACTTCTTCCTGAGACTTCTCTCTTTTGTGAGAGTAAGATAATCTCACTTTAAATACTGTGAATACTTCCTTTACAAGGTCATTCCAATTTGCTTCAAATTTCACTTGTGCCCTTTTATTTTTTGATTACTAATTAAAATTTATGTTCATATTGAACTTATGTTTGAAATGTCTTTGCAGTAATAGCTAGCACTGGTTACTAAATATAAAGTAGTAATCAATTTGAAACACTATAAACATACAACCTCTATCCTAGTTTTTATACATTGCAGGTAGAAAAATGAAGTTTTCAGAGGTTAAGTAACTGGCCAAAAGATGCATATAGAAAGTATTTGAACACAGACATAGGTATATCTGAAGCACATCCTACTTTATTACTCTTCTTTATGCTTTCTCTGGGCAATTGGCTCATATTGAAAGTCACAGAAATGAAAGCAGGATTATTATCTTTCAGAGTTAATCAACTGTTAATAAAAAAATCACTGTACTACATTTCAAGACTGAATTCAAAATTTGAACTGCTTCAGAAAATCAGTCTAAAATCTAACTTCTTAGACCACTCACTAGTACTCAAATGTAAAATTCTTTTCAGATATACAACTAAATCAATGTCTTTAACCAGACTTGCAAAATTACTTTCAATCTACATTTTTTAAATGAATTTAAAACCATGAGAGGAAACTTAAGAGAAAAAGTAAGTTACTCTGTAGAAGATTTGTTTTATTACTTCTTTATCTGAGCCATACACTGTTCACTTTGTTTCATTTTGTTAATCTAGATTAAGAAGACTAGGCTTTAAAGACGATTACACTGCAAGAGCTAATATTTTATTTAAATTAGGAATATTTATGTAATCTGGATGATCAAACTTGTTGTCTCTTATTTTCTTGCTCTTTTGTATATACCTCCAATAAGCTAACTGCTTCACAAATACTAGAATTTTACAATTTCTCTTCAAATGTCTACTTGATAAAATATTGTTTATACATTAGAATGTTTGCTGGATTGGCTGTAAGTATAAAATAATATTAGATAGTTTTTAAGCACTTTAAGTGTCCTTCAGAGAAGTTTTTAGTCATTGATGCCATAGTGATGGAAAGGAAAAGACAAATTTCCTATGCAAAGATATATACCACACAAAAAGTATGCAAATCTTGCCTTCAGAAGGAAAATATGTCATGTTATTATTTTTTTCTCAAATTGTGCTCCTACATCATAACACAATTGCAAAGTAAAGATTTACATATTTTTGACTTACAAACAGATTTACCTATCACATGGTAAGTGACTTCACACTGTGAAGATTTCAGGACACTAACATGCACATACTAAATCATTTTCAGAGACTGAGATCAGTTAGGTTATGGTTGAATTCAATTTACTACAATTTGATTGAAAAAACACCATCAAAATCCTTCTAATTAAAACTAAAATTTAAATATTTTGAGTATGGAATGGATTCACTGGTGTTTAGATATTAAACTTGACCTCAAAAATAATGTAATTATATGAAAATTGCATAGAAAAGAAACATGTATGATAGAGTATATTAATATAGAACATTACTACTTGGTAAAAAGAAAAACCTTCTAAAAGAAGCACAGATTTTCCTACCTATCCAGTACACAAAGAAGCCATCAAGAAACCAAGAAGAAAAGTGAATTTCCTCTGGACTGCATTTGTGTGAGTACAAAGAGATTTAAAGTTTGTTATATAAATGAACTTCCTACAAAGATTAAAATGATGACATTTAAAGAAAAGATGTCAAATATTAGATCCTATTCATCAAACTCAGCAAGTATAGAATCATAAAAATTTACTAGCTATTCATTTGGTAACATTTGCACAAAATAATATATTGTCAAAATTGTCAGAGTCTTGACACTCTGCCAAGTAGTCTGATTCAAATTCACAAAAAAAGGAAAAGAACATCATACTACACAGGAGGAAAAAATAGTATCATAGAGCGCATAGAATTTTTAAGATAGAAGAAATTTCTTTTCCTGTATCTTTTAGAACACCAACTAGAATGAGTAATAATAATATTTTATTGAAGAACACAGTAGAAGACCAGCTACTAGACACTGAAATTACATACTATATAAACCAAAAAAAATGTGGAAAAAGTGTTACACGTGATACATAGAGGATGCAAAAATTTAATATGAAATTATTGATTTTATACCTATATTAACATATCATGGAGATAATTTACAATCTGGAAGGTTAAAATTAGTTCTTCCATGATGTTATAAAATTATAAATATTTATTTAAACTGGTATTTTCACTTGCTTTTAATTTTATTCTGAAAGTAAATTTCAAAAACGCATCTTCATATGCCCCAAGTAAAAATTAAGTTCTATAGATTCTTAAGTAAACTCTAAAAACAGCTTACACATTTTCAATTTACAATTAAAGATTTGGGTGGTCAACTATGCGTTTTCCACTCAAGATGAAATATCATTACCTTCTTTGTGTATTCATTAGTAAAACTTTATATAGTACACTACTACATATTAATATTATGTAAATCATATAAATATTATGTACATATACAGTATATATTAATTACATAGCAATATGTTAATTATATTTATCATATAGATAACTGTATATTGATATAGTTACATAAATAAATTATATTAAATGTATGAATAGTTACATAAATTCCATATTAATTTAGCATGATGCCACAAAACTTACGAAAACACTGACATTTTGCTACTTGTTAATATTCACTGAAGTCTAAAATAGTGCTACAGTTGCTTATTCAAAAATAATACATTATTATTAGATAATGTTAAAATATTACATTATCTAAAAGTGTTAGTCATTAAATTTTAAAATGTCAAGCGCACCTTTGAGGTCTATTATGGGGACACTACAATTTTCCATTTGATTTGAAAATAAATCAAGTAGCTACAGCATTCTCAAAGTAACACTATTAATTACTTCTGCTAATTGCCTCTGAGCAATTGGGAATGAAGTAATGGCATCTCCTCTGTGACTTGCCGAGGGACACCACAGGTTCTTGAACCAGAAGTCTGCCTCTAAGTTTTCCTTCCTTAGAGCTAAACTGACTCTCCCAAAACAGCAAATCTATCGTGACTTTTATGCTGATTTTAATTTTCAAAACAATGCAACATTGTTGTCTTCCAAGACTCATCTTCAAGTGGAAACAGAAGTAGACAGAAAGATGTACATAAAGAAGATACTTTTGAGTCAGACATACTCTGGTTCTGCATTTGATTTAGTGTCATAAAATATTTAGTGTCAAAAAATATTTATTGAATGAATAAGAAAATTTTATTCAAGGTTTTTGAATAAATACCCTTTTAAGAATTAATGCAGAGTCCAGTAATTCTACATAATAATCATCATAAAGATCTGGAGACAATTTCCTCTGAAACAGACAATAGAAATAATGGTTTCCATAGTCACACTGTTTATCTGTAAGCCAATCACCTAGTGAAGGGACAGGGTTCAAATAACTTAAAAGTGCAACATGGTTTTTAGATGATAACCTATTTTAAATTTCAATACCACTTCAGATTCAAAATGCTCATTTTCCTAGGAAAACCAATGATCTAATTCATAATTTCATAATTAAAATATATATGATGCATATAACATTTTTAATGTTGCTGTCATATATTATTCAAAATTAAACCAAAAATACGGAAATAAATATTTGAGAAGAATTTCAAATGAACCTTTGCTAAAGCTACCTATGAAATTTTCCAAAATTAGATAAATACCTGAAAAGTAAAGCAATGCTGCCCTTATTTTATTTTTTAATAGTCAGTCCATTAAAATGAGATGTGTGATTTAGTAAGAAACTGAATGGCTATCAGGGTCAAAGAAACTGATTTTGATTTTTCTATGGTTATCAGTTATAATTATTTAGGCTGTCTTCTGATTAATAAAAATCAGTCAGCTTTAACTACTTCATAGGACAGCTATCTGGGTAAAGTTAATTACTGAAGACAAAACTTCTACCTTAATGCATGATACATAGCACACCATGATTGTTAGTTCACTTCCTATTTCCATTTTCATTGCTATATATATAGTATTTATCTATTGTAATTACATGTCCCATGCCATATCATAAAGTTAACAGAATCTAGATTTTAGTTTTAGTTGCAAATTACTCTGGTTAATCTGTGTAAAAGTTAAACTGAAACTAGTTTTGTTTTTCTAGATAAAATCACTTGGAATATGATATAAAAGGGTAGTTCACTAATCAGCCTCAAAATAAAATCAGCATTCCAATAAATTTAAAGTGCAGTGAAGTTATAAGTGCAGTGGGGACTGTAGCAGACTGTCCCAGTGGAGTCCCCATTGTGCCATCCTCGTAAGATCACCAAACTCTCCATGTCTCAGTTTCCTGGTGATAAAGGGAGCTGAAGTTATATTTTATTTCATTATATCTGTGGTTGCTGGAAAAGCATTTTGGATATAAGGGATATAGGCAGATGCCATAGTGAAGTACATGATAATAACTAGGAGGAAGATATGTGGCCATAAGTATGTATTTTTCTAAAAAATAATGCTCAACGAAAGACATTCAGAAGCAGAATAAACTACATAATTCACATACTTAAATTAAATATATGCATATAAAAAGCAATACAGACACACACACACACACACAAACACACACACAAACACATAAACACACACAGGATATTTCACATTGCAACGGTCTCATGGGAGGTCAAAAATCAGCATTTCCCATACAGTGAAATATCAGCATATAACAATGTTAAGAAATGTGTAATAGCTCTCTGGTATCTAAAGCAGGGCTACAGATGATGGGTTAAAACTCCTTTGAAATACGATTTTGTGATTGACTATTGTACAAATTTTATTTTCTGCTCCTCTATTAACAGTTTCAGAAAAAAAGTGAGAACAAGAAATGAAAATAACAATGAGAAATCAAAATTAGCTAATTGATAAGAATATTTAAAAAATTATTTTTCAGCTTGGTTGACTTTACTATTTGTATGCTTAGAAGTCTAGCCAGCAAAAAACAAATAAATCATGAAGACTTATAATTCTTAAGAATTTAAAAATATTTTAATCACCATGCCATTTATAAATGCTGTCATCAGCTTATTTTTCCAAGAATAAACTGTACAGTAGGTAATATTAATATGACTTGCTATTTTTAATTTATCCAATTGTCTTTTTTAAAAAACTAAAGTCACATTAGAGAAGAAAAATCCTAATAGCCTAAATTCTAGAGCAAAACTTCACATCTTAAAGTATGAGTATTAGCATTTATTAATAAAATCAAATCAAAGTTCAAATTAAAATTATTTTGTTAGATTTAGATTTTATTTTATGGGGAGAGAAAAAAACAATGTACCTTAATTTTACAAGAGAAACTCTCTAAATCTGTCCATCAACTAATGAAATCACCAATTAAGTTACTTTTCCCATTCTTGAGAATATAAAATGATCTAATTTATAACTAGCGTTATGAAAAGTGCCTAATAAACTTATAGTGATTTGACATTAGGGCTGATTTTTTTATTGGAGAGAAGAAAACTTTTATGACTTGAGGATTTTCCTAATCCCCAGGGATATTGACGAAATGCAACTCATATAAAATCATCTTGTCCCTTATCGTTTTCTAATTATAATTTGAAGAACTAAACACTAAAAACACAAATACACCAGCAGTTACTGACACCTTATAAGAAGAAAATTCTTATTGATTTTATTTTTCTGAGTTTTTACTACTTCTATATGAATTATTCACAAATTGTATGTAATATGAACAGAATAATTTTTCATTGTACTACATGGATATAAAATCAGTGTAAATCAAACTATGTTCTCATGAATTCTGCATGCACACCTTTTGTTATAAAAACAAGAAAAGCACGGTTTAAAAAATAAAGTGCTTTTTTGAATATATTTTTTATTTTCAATACTTGAATAAGACTTTATTTCACATTATATCAAAATGAGAAATATGACTTTAAAAACCAAAAACACACTCACAAATTCCTCAGACACATACATTATAGTGAGTAAACCTTTTGAATATTTCATTCTTCAAAGGAAAGCTTAATGAGGATTTTTCTTATAATGGCCTTAAAGCCACATAGTATGTTCCTAAGAAATTAAAAGTGGAACAGATAATCAAGTATCCTGTCCTTGCAGGAGACCGCAGCTGCTACTTGCAAAGAAGATGACAAGCACAAAGACTTTCCCCTCAGGGTCCTGTGGAGACGACTTAGCTGAAAGGTTCTATTTGCCCCTTTTAGAGCCTATGAAGTTTAATTTAAATACAGCAGTATGGGATTCATTATCAATTTTGTGCAGGCAGGAAAAAAAACCTATCATGGCAATGCGGTAAGCAAACTAATTGCTCCAAATCTCAGAATACCTGTTCATATTTCCGGATCAAAAGCCCCTTCAAATCCCACAGAAAATATTTTAAGGAATTTGTAAATTTGCAGTTGTAGTAATGGCATATAAGTTTGTGATTTTTTTCCCAGTTTTTTTGTTCTGAGGCTGGACTCACAATGATTCAATCTACATAATCAAAATGTATTCTCAAACATGACACAAATGTTTGTTTCTATAATCCATTTTAAGTACCAATGACCCTCACATTTTACATACGTTAAGTCAGGTGCGCTTTGGTGTCACATGGTTTGCCTAGGTCTTCCCGTCCAGGACTCCACACTGGATGGAGCAGTCTCTCCAAAGTTCACTACTGTCCTATGTGTTCACTCTTCTAAAAACATATTTTGAACTAAGTCGAAGGCGTCATAAATGAAGTCTTAAGCATTTTTCTGTTAAGAGAAGTGTTATTTAAATGTACCATAGAAATCTGAGTTTCAGTTTAGAAAACAAGAAGGAAATCAGTGGATATTAGATGATATGTGAATTAATTTTAGATAACACCAATGTGCCACTGGTGGTTCGTTACTTTTGAGAAATCAACTGTAATAATACAAAATACTAAGAGAAAAATGGAAAACGGGGTCTACATGGATCCAATATTTTCCTTGCAACTTACCTGTAAAACTAAAGCTATTCCAAAATAGTTTCTTAAAAAGTAAAGAGTGTTTTTCTAAGAGGCTTCAATTTGTTTACACAGAGGACAAGGAAGATGGAAATTTCAGATATGGCAGTAATGCAAAGAGGAATACTGGTGATGGAGAAACAGTTGCTCTGCTCTGCCTCACAAAGGCTGCTGCCTCTTTCCACCTTTGCATAAAGGCTGGAAGGAAAGGAAAAACTTCACTGCTTTGCATGGCATTTGGTAAAGCAATGACATGGCCTCAGATCTGCTTTTTCAGAAAGATGAGATTTGTTTTATTATGGGGTATGACCTTCATCAAACCAAGAAAGAATGTTAGGTCAGCATGGAAATGGCTGTTACAGTAATGTCAGTTAGATACTATATTTGACCAGAGGAGATAAAAGAAAAATGTGTAAACCAGGAACAATTACATAACATATGGCGAGAGGGAGAAGTTTTGTCTCGGTTGCTGAGGAAGGGATAGAAGAATAATGACTGTAAAAGAAATTCCTGAAGAAGGAGACACGGATAAAAGTATAAGCACTTGAATGATAATACTTGAGGAAATTTTAAGTCATGGTAAATTTTAAATAATAGCATTAGAAGAAGAAAATGAAGATTCACTAATCACCAGCCTTAGAGTAGTGTAGATGAATTTGGTGAAAATTACCCAAATCATTAATGAAAGGCCCAAAAAAGAAGAGATTAAGAAAAGAAAAAGATGAAATTTCAGATCATAAAATCACACACCCTAGAGAGTATTTATCAAGTTATTTGATTATTTTTTTGAGACAGGGTCTTGCTCTGTAGCCAGGCTATCAGGTTGAGAGATTATTAACACATGCCAAAAAATGCACTCCCCAAAAATAAGCTTGGTAGCAAAAGACTTTATTAAAAATTAATTTGACCATATGTAAATGTTTCAATCATTCTGTATCTTTCATATTTTAGGAATACTACAGCTGATAAATAAAAAACAAATATATGTCTCAATAGACAGATAGAGTACCCATATAATAGCTACTGTGTTTACAGACAAGCGCATTTATCTACAATCATAATGTGAATGTGTCAGTAAAAATAGATGCTTTTACTATTACAAGATCAATGAGTTTTATGACCAATACCACCATTTTGGTCAAAAGGAGGTTGAGAAAACTCTAAAATGAGGACAAATTCTAGAAGACATTTAATTAAATTTCTCATTAGGTAATTTTCAATTCAGTTTGAATACTAGTCTCCAATTGGGTATAATTTTCCCTTCATTAGGTTTCTCTGTGAAAGAGACCTATTTCACAGAAGGATAAGGTATTAGCAGTCGCACTTAACCAAGATTTCATGTTGCGCTAGCTGAGAGTCAGGAACATGACTTGCTGTTCCCTTAGGAACAGTATTTTACCACAATGTGAATTTCACATTGGGAAAATGGAAATAATGATTACGTTGCTTTTTCAAATCTGCTCATAAAGAGCAGAGTGTATTCGCAGAGGAATACATACGTTGAAAAAATTTGACATTTAAAAATCTTTATTCATAGAAAAATACATTGGTTCTATTTATACTTATTTAGCACCACTCATCTTTTCTAACTTTATTATTGAAAAATAAGTTATATTGCATCTTGCAAAAATAAGCACACGATGTCTACCTACTGTCTAAGAAGGTCTTAGATGTAAGATAATCATTAGAAAAGTGGAACGTTTAAAGTAGCCAGGAAAGGGAAGACATTTCAAGCTAGAAAAACTGATAATTAATAATAAAGTTAAAATTAGGTCTCTTTTCTCTGTTTTTAATTTAAATGACCCCTGGTAAACGGTTAAAGGGAGGGCTATCTTAACTATGTTTCTGCTTAATTTTCAAATAGTTTTGGAATACTAAGTTTACTTGAACTCTGGAAAGAAAATCCTGAAGGAAGAATATGAGTCTTTTAATTTTGAGAAAAGGGAGTGACATTTTATATGAAAAAATATTTTAACTAGTTATTATATCATGGGTATAAAATATGTATATTATAGAACTAATCAGTGGTAATCATACCATGAATCCTGTAAATACTTCATTAAGTACAAAGAGTATGGAACGATTTTCTCTATTGACTATCGAGTTTTTGGGATACTAAAAAGGGAAAATGCTTGGTTTGATTTTAAAATATTCTTTGAATATTATACTATTAGCTGGAAAAATGTCATTTGAAAGTACTTTAAAAGATATGAACAACAGAGTTGTATCCAGTATTACTGGGCTTGATAGAAAAGGAAAGAGACCAAAATACACTCTACCTAAAAGATCTAAAAATATGTCTTCTACAGCTTACTAGTTTTATGACCTATGTGAACAATAACTTTACATAATAAGATACAGATAATGATATTTACTTCAAACTTATTTTAATGATTTTAAAATGATATGAGAAAAAATTTATAAATTGAAAATACTAGATATATGTATCTTACATTTAAGCTATTTTGCCTAATCAACATGAAGCTAAGAAACTTTTCTTCATTTCAATGAGAAAAATCCAAGTAATTGGAAATGTGAATTATACACATATACAAAATAAAATAAAATTTTCTCAATTTTAGACAACCAAGACAAATATAATGATGTCATCCTGTTGGAATTACCACTGCTTTGATGTGACTCATTTTACATTCATCACATGTATAATTGTTTTTAAACACAATATTTTCTTAAGTATAAAAAATAGCCCATTATATAAGTTAAGAAGGACATTTATATCAGGGTTTTATTCAGAATGAGTGAACAATGTCAATAAATAAATGTATATATAAGCATAATTTCAATATAATATACTTAGAGGTGTATTATATGTATATGATATATCTAGAGAGAGAACTCCAAAGAGCAACAGATAACAAAATATGAAATATGTATACACAATGACTGGAAGTTTTCTTTTATTTGAGGAAATCTTAATATATTTATATAATTATTAAAACTAAAAAAAAAGAAAAAAGAAGGCAGAGAGAATAAGCTATAGGGGAGAGTAAAAGGAGAGGGAAGCAAGAGGATTTAATTTGATTAAGAAATACTGATTTCATACATAAACTTCCCCAAATAAACACACATGAACAAAATGGGAAAATAAATGAAAAAAAGAATAAACTTCTAGCAAATGCAACACTATAGTAATCTTAGTGATCAAGGACATTAAAGGAACCAGATGACTTTTGATGAAATAGCTTTATAAGTTTTATTCAAAAAAGCTAAGAAAATCTCTGGACCACTTTACTCAATTTGTAACAAATAACAGTAAATTACTACAAAAGGTTTGAGAAATACTAACAACAAGACATTCTTAGCATAAGCAAATTGTATACAGCTGCAGAATGTATAAATGCCAGAAAGTGAAAAATTTTAAAAAGTATATGATAATTCTGAAACTAAAAAATATATTAAAAAATCTAAATAGAGAATACATTCTGATAATAAACTGAGCATTGACACATAACATGTGCTACATTCTATCACATGCTTAAAACGATGATTCAAAGGCAAAATTATGGCAAGAAACTGAGACTTTAATGTCAACATGCACAGCAAATTAATTACATATGGAATTTATAATTCCTTAAGAAATGTTTATCATTTGTCATATTGCTTAAACACTTTATCATATTACTTAATCTTTACTTTGATAAAACCCAAGTTCTCAGTAAATCTTATTGCATATAAAAAATACCATATTCTCAAATTTTAAAAAGCAGGCATGATCAATAATACATACTAATTGAAATTCATTCCACTTTTATAAGTTGTATTAATTCAAGTTGTAAGATTCAAGGTATAAGAATTGCAGATAAAGGTTAAATATGTTTTGTTATGCACATAAGTTGATATTATATGTAATTTTAATGTTTTGCAATTGCATTCATAATTTATCTTTATAATTCATTGTGTTTCTAAATCAATAAGTTTCAGATAAGAATTTCTACAAGACTATCACCTATGCCATACTGTTTTATCAATGAGAATGATAATTAAAAAAAAAACAACAACAACAACACAACTTTATTCTTGGAAATGTTTGAGGAAAGGATTTCTATTTTTAAAAAATTGACAAAATATTTCTAATGAGCAATTTGCCAATAAATCTCAAACTATAATTATGCATATAATTTGATGTAACAATCTTGTTTCAAGGAATTGATATCCACATATGTATATATAGGTGGACGTCAAAAAAGGATTACATACGTGGGTGAATGAAGGAAAAGAAACCAGAGTTGAAATAACTTGCTGAAATCAGCTATTATAATTAAGACATAAATATATTCAAATGATTAAAGTCAGATATATGCAGTATTTCATTTTCATATATGGTAAGTAAAATTGGTTTTTATTTCAGAAAAGTTGACACAAGTGAGTTTTATTTCCAATAGAACAAATCTTACATTTTCATAAGACATTTTTATGTTGTTTTTATTTTGGTTTGTCTCCTTGTAAATCACAAAAAGATCTAGAGAAGTTAATCTCAGTGATGGAGGATGTATGTTATTTGATAAGTCACAAATATAATATTACAAATTATGACTAGACATTCAATGGTCTAACACTGTCAGGTTTACTTGCAAATAAACTGGCAATGTCTTAATTCAGTTAAAGTAGATTCTGGGAACATAAACTATTGAGGAGTAAACCCATTAATGCAACAAAATCTTAATAGAACTTAGTTGTCTTCTGGGAGTTTTTGACATATGTTAGCTTCATTAGGTTTTTTTGATATATGTTAGATTCGTTACATTAGGGATGAAAGATGAAGGTCATTCTGTCATTAGTTTCATCTCTCGAGGCCATTATTCAGATATTAGCAGATCTTTGGCCTTCCACAGCTACATTTTGAATATTTTTTCTTTCTATTGTTAGGCACTAGTTCTAGAAACAATGAAATGTAGGAGGTATTTTAAGTATATCCACTTGTCATTATCAAGAAAAAGTATTAATGCAAACTTCAGGTTACATGAGAAAAACTGTTATAACCTAATCACTTTGACTTTAAAGGAATATTTTTAAAAGAGGAATTAGAGTATTAAGGCAATTTCATAGATTCTATAAAGGAGAGGGATGTTTATCAAATGAGGTGTATCAAGCAATTAATGTAAAACTGTAACCAAATCTTTTGCTATAATGTTACTGCCTTAGGAAAGAATACAAGTTAGAAAAGGAGGTCAGCATAGACAGGAAAGCGTAACAACACTGCATCGTGCCCACGGCTCCCCACAGCTATATACAAAGTACACGTTTTTTGCATTATCCACATTATCAACTGGATTAAACGTAGGCATTTGTTTAAACACAAGTATTCTAGGCCAATAAGTTCCATGTTGTAGGAGTATTCATGGCGAGCTGAAAACTACATTGCAATAAGGAGGTGGTCTATTACTGTTGAGAGCAGAAGAAAATATGAGCACTATCAGTGCTATATATTGAAATAGATTTTTATATCCAAAAATTTTATGAGTATAGTTGATCAAAGGCATTATTATATGTAAAATAATGTACTGAATGCTGAGATGAATTAAAAATTGAAGAAGAATTTAACTCATCTTCATGGAATGATAAAATGATCACACGCTAAAAGTGCATGGTTAGAATGAGGTAAAGCGCCCCACGAATCAGGGGCAAGAAAGTTTTCAGACCCATCTTCAGTTCATGAGTAGAAATTAGAAATTTAAGTTAGCAAGGGTAAATCAAATCCACAGGAAGTTTAAAAGCAGGCAAAGGTACAGAAAGGTGCAGAATTCAAGTTAACAGTGGAAACATATATTTTCAAAGCACAGCCTTCCTTGAAAGATCTAGAAAAATCTTGATAAAAGCAGAATATGGAAAATATTGATAATCATCTTACGAGCTTAATACAACACTTAGTATTTACACGTATGACATTTTAGGGGCAGAAAATAAAAAGATCATGTCAGAGGCACTGCTAGGATCTGTCAAGCAGATTTAGGGAGGAGAATCTGGAAACAGCACATCAGTGAAGGCAAAGGAAGGAATGTGGGTAATATTGGAGCTGTGTATTCTTGTTTAAGATGTCCCTCTGTGGAGCAACACAAATTTTGCAAAGTATGCTCTTTCATTTGTTCCTGTATCAAACAGCTATAAATGACCTAATAATTTTTAAATTTAAGATAACCATAGTTGTATCAATTTAAACTGATTTTAAGACATACTAGTCAAAGAGATCTCATATAACAAGAAGTAATTGTTAAAATTAAGAAACACATGATAAAATATCATGAAAAATTAAGTACATAAATTAAAATATAAGTAAAGTGATGAATATCTTATTTCAAATGTCACTATTTTACTGTTTTAATGTTTATTTAAATATCTATAATTTTTGTTAAAAATAAACTATTGACTCCTCTACTTCAACATCATTTTAAAATAATATTAAAGATATAAATAATTCACAAACACAATAATAAAGATATTTGGAGAATGATCCTACTTTTTAAAAAGCCTATCATACATGTCAAATGAGCAAAGTTTTAGACTGAGGGCTCATGGTAGTGATAAAAGGACTAGTATAGACATAAAACTCCTATATTCATAATCTAATTAATGAAATTGTAGTCCAGGAACAAACAGAATTGAAAATAGGAAGTTATAAAAAAATCATGACAAGAAAACCGCTAAATATAGAGAACGTAAAGCCCAATATTAAAAGCATAAATCATGTGTCCAGCTCACTAAGAAAAAATCACACTGAGAAGCCATACCAAAATAATATTCCATCATGACAACAATAAAAATACACTAAAGTGAGATTTACACAGAATCAGTCATCAGCAACACCAAGCAGGCTCAGACTACCCAACTTCTCTCACTTCATAAAACAATCGTGCATTAGAAAGCAACACCATCAAACAAAAGGTGTGAAAACAAGGGGTTGCTCCTACACAGTAAATGGAACGCAAAGGATGTAAACTGGTTTTCTGTCTGGAAAAAGCTTGGCAGTTTCTTGAATATATTCAATTTCACACACAAAATTATTCATGCCCATACACATGTACACACACACACACACACACACACACACACACACACACACACACACCACTTGGCATAGCACTCAGCAAGAGTAATCCTCCACATTTATTCCAGATAAATGCACGTTCACATAAACATGAAAAAATTCCCAGCATGACTGTTTGTAGTGGCTCTAATTTTCATTAGATCAAACTCTAAACATTCAAAGGGTATATTTCTACACAGTATTATATCCATGCTCAAGGACATAAAAAATACAAAAAAAAAACTACTTAAATACCAAACAATGTGGATGTATCTCAGAGAAATTATACTGAATTTAAAATATCACTACTGAAAAGCAATATGATAAGGAGCTTAAAACTTGTTTCCAGGCTTTGAAGATGATATAGAAAGGGTAACTATGCATGCACAGCAAGAGGGAAATCTTTGAAGTGGGGGAAAATTCCCTATCTTGATTATGATAATGTTATGTAAACATGCTAAAATGAAGAAAAAATGGACATACCTCTATTAATATCGGTTTGGTAGTTTGGTTACTATACTATAATTATGTAAGATGCAAAACACTAAAAGATGGGCACAAAAGAACTCCCTGTCTTATGTTCTTTTCTTCCTTTTTTTTTTTTTTTATAGACAGGGTCTCACTTTGTAGCCCAGCCTGATCCAAAACTCGCTGGTGTAGCCCAGGCTGGCCTTGTACTCAGGAAAATTGCCTGTTTCAGCCTCCCAAGTGCTGGCATTAAAGGCATGTGTCACCATGCCTAGCTTTATATGGTGCTGGGGAATTAAACTCAAGGCTTTGCATTTGCAAGGCAAGCACTTTAACCACTGTGCCATTCTTCCAGTCCATCTCTGGATTATCATTAGAGCTTCTTGTGAATCCATAGTTCTGTCAAAAGTTTTAGAAGGTAAAATAAAACATATTTTATGTTTTAAAATATAACTCACAATTATGTCATTAATCCCATAAGGAAAAAAATGAACTACTTTAAACATACGGGCCCTTAAATATACTATGGTTATACAAAGATTTATCTTTCAATTGATAGATAAATAGATAGATAGATAGACAGACAGACAGACAGACAGACAGACAGATCAGTCAATCCAGCACTATCTTTGGGTCTCCGTGGCATTGCTAATCTAGTGCCTATTTTTAGACAAGGATTTTTTTTTAACAAAAGTGGAGTAAAAAGCACATTTTTGACCTACTGAAACCTGAGTTCAAATCTCATATTCAGAAGCTATTTATTTAAGAGATTTATAAGTATGAGTAAAGAAACCTAATGCATTTCCCAAGCTCCAGTTTACCATCACTACACAGGAGATAATAGTTATACCACCGTGTTGAAGTCAAAGACAACTTGTGAATGGGTGTCTACCAACGTTCTTCCACTCTTGCCTCTGAACTGAATTTGTCTGTATCTCTTCACAACTCCTATTTTTTCAAAGGACAATAATCTATAATCTATTTAAAATTACCATATTTCATATCAATCTATTTTAATATTTGTGTCATGAAAAATAGCCTGACATTCTAGTGTAGAAAATTTATCAATAAAGAGATGGTAACCTCTGAGTAGGCTGCATGTATGTAGAGAAGTTAGGATTAAAAAAAATTGGATAAGACAGATGATAAAGAGTTAAGAGATGTTGAAAAGATGAATGGCAAAACTATGAATAGTAGGAAATGACTTCCAATATTTATGTGAATATACTTCATTTACTAAGAGAACAATGAGAACAATCCCAAATAAGAAAATCAAGAAGCATGTGAAACCATTGTATACTTGTAATAGAGTATTGCTCCATTTCTCTCTCTCACTCTTTCTCTCTCCTACTCTCTCTCTCTCTCTCTCTCTCTCTCTCTCTCTTTCTCTGTGTCTTTCCAAACACCAAGTTAAATCTATGCTGACACTAGAGCTGCACTTCCTTTAAAATGAACCATCTATTTTTTCTTATAATGATAAAAGTTTGAAACATTGTTTAATAGGTTTACACAAATCTACTTTGTAACCTGAATTTCATATGTCCATATATCATACCATCATATACCAGATATCATCATATCTGTTCTTTGGAGGAATTTTACCAATGGATTCCAGGAGGAATCAATTTTTAAGCTATAACTTGAGATATTTTCAGAATACTAAAAATGGACAGAAAATTCTAAGTAGAATTTCATAAATAAGAACAGAGTGGCTATGGAGCAGGCACCATCAGGGAAAACAAGATAAACAGCATGCCTGAGGGAACAAATAAAAAGACCTGTGTTTTAGAGAAATAGGTCATGTATCACCATGCTAAGAATTCTGGGCTCTGTGGATAAGCAATAGGAAACCACAGAACCTCTTTTTGGTGATTGTTCAGGAGTACGTATTCATTATAACAGTATCGAGGTTAACAACTTGTAGATTGTGCTTCTGTGTAAAGCATATTGTCTAAAAATCAATTGATCGAAAATTAATGTATGTTTGACATTTCTGAATTTCCTGTAGCCAGTCTATAAGTCAAGCTTAAGCACCTCTAATCAGAAGATTAAAAAGCTCAAGTAGTCAAAGAGTGATAAATTCAATGACAGACTTGCTACTATCTGATTCCCAGCAGTGCACTTACTTGATGACTTCCTGCCTTCTTTTATAATGTTGAAAAGAGAGTTCTTTCCGCAATAATCTACAAATTAAAAGAAAACCATTCAACCTGTCAAAAAGTTAACTAATTGGATATCCCTAAGTGTCATGCCAGATATTTTACTAATACTTGCAACTGAGTGAATAATTTTAATTGCCTTTTTCCTTCTCCATGTAAGAAAAAATAAATTTTATAACTTTAAATGGTAAGAAAAGAAAGACAATTTACTGTACTAAGGAAATACCTGTACTTTTGGAGATAGTCGATGAAAATAATTTTATTATGTATTGAGAGATAAAGAGGCTTTGTGAGAATTTTATTTGCCTTTTGCTTTTGCATTTAGAATAAAAATTTGAGATGAGATATTGATAATTTTATAGTTAAACCTGCATCAAGTTTAAATACCAATTAAATAAGCTTTATTTTGTATCATGGCTTATAGAAATTAATTCAGTTAAAAACACATACATAAGAAAGAGAGCCATATCCTTATAAAATAGTAACAGAGAGCACATGGCATGCTTGAAATCTATTTGGATGTAACTGAATTTAAGGTGAGATATATTTAGATATATGTAGCCTAAATCTGTGCTTGTTTCTTCATTTTATAGATCAATGCCTCTAAATATAAAGAGAATCTGATACACTGATCATCTTACCCTTTTACATTTTTGCTACAATTTACAAAGAATCAATCTTTTCAATTTGTCTAAATTCTATTACCCAGACTGTGGTATTCCGTTGGGCTTCAAAGAGTTAAAACATTTTTGGCCAAAAATTCCAGCTGTACCATTCTTTAAGAGTTGCATTATTTAACATTATAAATAGTTCCATGACTCCCACCTTGCCTTAGAAAATTTTGTGTTGAATACTGAGCTCTTTAACCAGACAATAAACAAAATAAAATTTGCTCAGGAGAAAAGTTATGTATACAAAACAACAATGTAGAAATCAGAAAGAAGAGTGCAGAGTCAATTAAATAGGTATTTATATCCAGATTTTTCACTACAGTAGAGGAAATTTGCAAGGGATCAATTAATAACAGATTTTATAAGCATGAGATTTATAGTATGGATTTAAATATTTATACTTTGCTCTTTTCCAAGAAAGAATCTGAACTTTTTTTCTACTTTGGGTTATATTTCTAACTTCTTTTGTGGTGCTGAGAATTGAATCCAGGGCCTTATGCATTACAGGCACAACCTCTACTACCAAGCTACTGTATTCACAGCTCTTACTATTTACATTTGTGAAAAAGCATCACTAAGGTGCCCAGGCTGGCCCTGAACACAGCATCCTCCTACCTCATCTTCTGTGACTACAGGAATGCACCATTATGGCTGGCCTGACTATATTCTTAACTTTACCACATTCTATCATGCTGTTCAAATTTAATTTTAATTAATTCATTTAGGTATATGAATCCACTAGAATGTATAGTTCTACTTTAACTCTTAAAACATGAGAAAAATTAAGTTTTACTTATTCAAAATCTTGTTAGGTTTTTAAACATTTCTCTTTACTGAAGCATATACTTCTCTTTGTCAGTGAGTTGGTATTCTTGAAAACACAAAGTATATTTAGGACATAGTATCATGAGGTGTGACTTGTAAGAAATTTAACTGATCTGTCAACAAGCATACTAAGAATTATATATCCAAATAAGCATTATACTTCCAACCGGGCCCCTCTGGGAGCTCAGGCACATTTCTGTAGTGTAGCCATTGCTGAAAATATTTCAAAATTCTCCTTCAGAATTGCTCTCAGAAATAATTTATGAACCCTGCAAGACTCATGCTCATTGCTTTAAAAGTTACACCCCATATACCAGTAACTTGAGGGAAAGCAGAGTTGAGAAAGTGTTATTTCTTCTTGTCTCTGTTTACAAAAGAAAATTTGAATTTTAAATTATTTATTTTGAGAAGAGACTGCTTATAACCACTTATTAAAAAATCACTGAAGATAGTTACAAAAATAATTAATTCAGATGCTCACTCTAAAATTTAAATAGGAATACAATGTGATTAATAATCAATACAATCATGGTGTAAGCTGGTGTGCTCCTCTAAATTCATTATTAATCATTCATCCAGGCTGTTAAAGATGTATTACGTAGGTAGGTCCCTACAGTTCTATTTTGTGTTCTATTTGCTTTATTAAGCTGAGTCTAATCCACACCACCTTTTAGTTATATGACCTTCAGCAAGTCATTAAACATTTTCAGTCTTAGTTTCCTCATGTGTAAGATGAGCACAAAAAGTTGTTCATCTCAAAATAATGCCCAAAGATATGACATTTTGGAAGTTTCTCACACATATGCCCAATATATTTTAATTGAAGTGTTCAATATTGCTACTGGCCTAAGTTTTTCATGGCATCCTTACTTGGGTGTCATACAACCCATTCAGAATATTTTATTCATTTATTGAGATTGAAACTCATTTATTGAGATTGAAACTCATTCTGTGGAATGGATTGGATTGGACATGAACTAACTATGTAGCCGTGGCTGGCCTGGAACTCATGGCAATCCTCCTGCTTCAGCCTCCCAAGTGCTGGGATTACAGGCTTGTACCACCACATTTGGCAAATGTTTACGTCGAGCTTGGGAACTGAGGCCAGAGCATCATGCAAGCCAAGTAGACACACTAACCGCTACCTCACTCCTAGCCCGACTATACTTTTCTAAATGAGTATTTTCTAGCAGTTATATCAAGATAAAATAGTGTTTTTTTCTTTAAATTATGCAGTACCAAAATTCTATTTTAATTACTTTTTCCTACATTTTATACTTAAATGTAAACAGATACAGTTTTACGCTACTGGAGAGGTTCTGTGCACATTTGAGAACCTTTATGGTCTTTGGATTAGGCTATCAAAGTGCTGTGACCTTTGTCGGAGAGGAAAGCTAATCAAATTGTCTCTAAACATTCTATGTAACTCTAAACTTTCTTCTACCTATTTACTTCTCCAACCATCTTTTCTATTTGGTATTTTGGTGACCAAGAGTGGAAACACCATTCTTTGAGGCTGTACAGCCTGAAATTCATTCTGTCGACTGCCCCTCCCACTCCTTCACAGGACACTCCAACTTCGACTGCTCACTTGCCCACCCTTCAGTAGAACGCCCTCATCCAGCTGGTCTTCTCAAGTTTAAAATAATGCATTAGCTTTCTTAAAACTCTTAAACACTTTCATTAAAATTTCAATAATAAAAACATATATTATTTTTTAAACTAGGAAAATGACTACAGAGTTTATTGCCAAGAACTACACAAACCACTCTAAAACATAAACATATGGTTTTTAAGTTTAATTTGTGTTATTACATTATTCAATAGTTGATTTTTAAACATTCAAGTTATTCAAATTCATTTTTCAATTATTTTAATCAACAAAGAAAGAAATAGTCTTACCACATGATGTTTGACTCTGCCACATGCCTTTATTCTTACATTCTTCCCATTCTGTCCTCACACTTTCATCATTTTAATTGCTTCAAAATTATCAACAACACACTGACTAAAATTCTTGCATTTCTGTATTATCTTATTATAGTATTTCACACAATATAATCATTCAAGGATTGGTATAATAAATTTCACATCCTTTCACAGAAATGCCCCTTCACTGCATTATAGTAACTTTGCCCCTAAGAACTCCAATACTATTGTCTTCACCATGATTGTGTGTTATTATAAGGGGAAATAAAAACATATAAGGAGCATTATATAGCATGTATTCACTTACCTCTGTTTAGCCTAACATCATAATTATGTGAGATAGCACCTACCTTCATTTCAATAGTAAAAGGGCTCCAAGAGATCAATATTACTTTCCAATATAAAAAAAAACTCCACTTACATATAAACACACTACTTTTGTCTCTAAATTTATGCCACTTCTATGACATCCTTACTTTTCTTAAGAAGTATTTTAAAGAAATATCATGGGTACCCTATTGCTGTTGTGGATGAGCTACCATAAACAATAACTTAAAAACAGCACAAATGTATTAGCCCTATGTCCAGGAAAAGGAACTTCAAATTCAGCCTTAAAAAGCCACATTATAGGGTTGACAGGGCTAGTTGTTTCTAGCAGATTTGAGAAGAGAACCTGTTCCTTGCCCTCTCCAGCACCAAGAGGCAACATGCACTCAATAGAGCCTGACTTCTTCCTTAAAGCTCTTCATATTCATGAATCTATCTCCACAAATCATACTACGCAGTTTAACTTTTCTGCCCCATCTTCCAAAATAACCTAAATAATGATTCTAGTCCACCCAAATAACTTGGAATAATCAACCCTGCCTTAGTTATGCAAAGTAACGCATTCACGTTTTCTATGCATTAATATCTGGATATCATTGAGGAAACACTATTCAATCAGGCTTTTGGAAGCCATTGTTCAGTTTGAAAATGGAACTTCAAACCCTTTGAAACTGGGTGATAACATTTAGGTACATCAAAATAAACAATCATCCACCCGCTGAAGAAAGTTTATTTTCTCACTGGGTCACCATGTGAGGAACCATCATTTTCATAAATGGAATGGATTCTTAGTTTTCCCTGATCAAAGGAAATAAGCCAGAAAGAAATAGGAAGTACACATTAAATTAATAACTGATTTGCAGAAGGATCCATGAGAAAGAACATTCATGTACTCATAATAAAAATTTCTATTTTGCTTAATAGTTTTAATGGAAAATATGCCTATACCTATTCTTAAAGGGTGTGTACAGTTTTTACCAAAGAGAATATTTAAATTTTGATGGTGTATTTTTCAACATGTAGCATTTTTCAAGTATATGTTACAAAGCTAGTAATTTATTGCCCCTCGACAAAAATCAAAATTCAAAATATGTTTAATGTCCACTTTTGCATATCATTAGAATAGTACTTAATGGTGCTTGAATTAACAAAGTGAACAGAGCTAATAGATGGTATTTCTTTTTAATGATACATTGACTTTTTAGGTCATCTTCTGCATTTCTATCATTCTTATTAGTCCAGGGTCATTCATATACTAGACATTTCTTTAAAGCAACTAAACCAGCACTTTAAAGGTAAATCAGAAAGAAGCAGAGTTCCGTCACTTTCTGATTCTTTCTTCCATCTTGAAAAATCATCCATCTTCCTGGTACGCCTCATTTATACTGAAGGTCATATATATACATACTAGAATTTTTCTCCCAAAGAAAGTTATGATATTGAAATAAAAGCTTGACAATGCACAGGACCATAGAACATTGACCATATTTTAAAAACCTGTATATGCTCTTTATTTTGCTAAATATATAAACATTTTTATATTAAACATCAGTATTGCATAAAGAAATGCTGCCATTATGTTCAATTATTCATGATTAAAAGTAATGAAAAACTAAGCTGTAAAAGTTCCACACACTTCAAGTAAAAGTATTTTGCTTGGGCTTAGAATATTTTAGTCCATGAGTAATCTTTTTTTTTTTTTTTTTTTAAAAAGGCTTAAACATTATGGTTGTTAAGTATAATAAAAACAGTCTCCTCTATACCCTTTGAAAATCAAATAAGGTAAAAAATGATCTTTTAGATAGACTGAAGATGTAAAGTTGAACATTAAATATATGTTTTGGATATCATTATATATATGTGTGTGTGTGTGTGTGTGTGTGTGTGTGTGTGTGTGTGTGTGTGTGTGTTGTGTGTGTATACACACACACACACATTGGACATAATGTGAATAGCAATTGTCTTGTAAATGAATGTATATAAAGTTTAAAAAATAAATTTCAAATTCAATATATACCTCTTATGCCAGCAAAGAGAAATATTATTCAGAATTATTTGTAACTTAGAAGTTTAAGTGTTTTGACCAGAGAAAAGTTAACAACCAACTGAAAAGAGCTGAGAGTAGCATGATTTAAAGACTGCCAATTTGTAACCCAGGGGACAGGTATTTGCATACTAATTGTAATGTTCCTGCTGTCACGTTACCTTCAGCTTGAAGATCAGTCAGAAAGAGAAAATTCGCCATCATCTGTGACAGTCAGACAGTGGGACGAAAAATGCCAGTGAAGTGAGTTGCTGTTTAAAGCTATTTCTATCTCAGAAGATGTACAAATGAAACACTTCTGTCTTCATTAGTCTAGAAGTTTTGTTTCTTTCGTTTATGATAAATACGCTAATTAATGTCTTTGGCTCTTATTTACTTTTTCCCCTTGCTTTGATTTCACTTTCTTTTCTAAAAAAGTCAATAATATGTGGTTAACTTTTGCAATATATTCTTTATATTTGTTACGTTAAAAGGTCAGGTTATGAAGTGTAAAATAAGATCACTGTCTTCTCCTTATGTGACACTTTTTAATATTATGAGATGAACTGGAGTTCTAAAGTATGATATGATTCTTGAAAAGATAAGTTAATATCATAATGCTTATTCAGAAACTTTACATGGATATTAAGGGTTGGATAAGGAAGCAGCTGTCACTTCCTCAGGCACATGGACGCCTCGCTTGAATTTCCCATTCTCCGGCACACTGCTAATTGAGTGTGAACAGCTAAGTTGTTAGATTTCACATTTTTTAATGCAATACAACTGGGTCTAGCTGGCACAATTAGCAAGAGAACTGGTAGCTTTCACACAGTTCCCATCTGGCCTGGTTCTTCTCCGGACATATAAAACGGATACTGCTGGCCTTGATAGCATGCACTTAATGAAGAAAACAGAAAGGAAAACAGCCAAAACCCCATGAAGCAGTAAGTGCAATTTTGGCTCCAGTTACACAGTGAATTTTCACAGAAGCCACACACAACAAGTTACTATAATTATGCATCAAAATTTTACAGGAAATAAACATAAACACATACACGTACATACACCACACCTATACACACAAATTAGAACAGCAAGATTAAAAACTATTAAAGCTATAACTAACACCTAAGCGAAAAGAGAAGCAAATGAACAGGTCACATTCTATCCATTTATTAAAGTAACGCTCATCATGGGAAAAAAATGCACGAAGTTAATCCAGGTCTCAATCAGCCAGCTTCTTTTTGTCTCTAATTCTTATTCACATGCTTTCTCTCTTGACATTTCTATTGTTGCATTTTTTAAAACATAAAATTGTATTTTTCTTAACAACTACTCTAAGAAACACTTCCTTTGTGTTTGAGATGAACAGGTTTTAAGGTGTCCATGTAAATTTTTTATTGAGTAGTTGATAACTATCATTAGTATTATTTAGAACAAATATTTCTCTTCACTGTGGTAAATTCCATTGTAGGAAAATCATTTTAAAAGTAGTTGTTATTTAAGGACCAAAGCATAAGAAAGAGATAAGAATATATGCATTAAACTATCGATGTCAGGGAAAAGTGTGAAAAAAATTGAAGTTACAAGCAGACACTCTTGTGTTTGAATTTAACTTTATCAATTAATATCCATAGAAAATTTTATATGATATTAGCACTTTGATTAGTTCTACTCATTGGTTAACATGAGAATAAAGCATAATGTTATTTTCATAATAAATGAGGTAAAGTATGTGACATACTTAATACAGTGTGTTATACATTGTACACATTCAAAATATCCCTGTGCATTTAGTGCTATTATAAATATTGTCATTACCTTTGTTCAAAATTTCAATTGTTCTTCCACAAACTTAAAAATATATAAGAAACACAAAAATTTAAAAATAGATGACAGTGAATGAGATTATTCTTTAAAATAGTTACATGTCACCTAATTTCCAAACAAAAACACTATATTACCTCCAAGATATATCAAATATCAAAAATTGAAACTTCCGGGCTGGAAGAATGGCACAGCAGTTAGAGTGCCTGTCTAGCAAGCCAAAGGCCCTGAGTTAGATTCCTCAACACCACATAAACAGGTCATGGTGGTGCATGTCTGTAATCTCAGCACTCTAGGGGCTGAGGCAGAAAGATTGCTGTAAATTAGAAGACAGCCTGTGGTTTAGGACTAGACTGAATTACAAAGTAAGACCCTGTCTCGAAAAACAAAATAAAATTGAAACTGCTGGGTGAGAAGTGGGTTAGAAAATAGTAGATGGTGTTCATACCAGGAATTACCACATGCTAGTAGAAGTGTCCCTTCCGTGAACTGAAGGACAACTTTTCCTTTACAATAACGTCAGTATTTTATGAACTTAATTAACTCTAAAAATATCTTAGCATCTCTACTTCTGTTATCTATAATGTTCTATATGTGTATCTATAGAGAATTTACAATATTTTAGTGTCTTTCTATAAGTCAAAGCCTTATTTTTCATTTTAACCTTGAGTCTATTCTAAATCTCAAATTTTGTTTATTTTCACTTTTTTCCTATATTTGGCTACATTTATTTGAACACATCTTCTCTGTAAATACTCCTTTTCAACCAAGCAGATAGTCATGGAATAGTACTCTTCTCTTTGGCTTAACCAGGAGCTGGCCAGCCCCAGCAGAACTGCCCTGGTGCCCTCGCAGAAGGATGTTGTCCACTTTGTGCAACCTCAAATTCCTCAGGGCTCAGAGGGAAGTCTGTCATTTTCTGCTGTTCACAAGGGACAGGTTCACCATCATACCCTCTTGTCTTTTACCCAGAGCACCCTTGGTTTTTGAAGCTAATACAATGTAGCTATATCTCCCAATAATATTTCTGTCATTTTAATAATCCATTTAGCCTAAAAAACTGCCTTTCTTCCATTAAAAACTTTAGTATGTGCCATTACTTAAGGTTTGGTCACCCATTGGGTATGTGTTAATATATTCAACAAGTATTTATCAGACAAGACATACTGCAGTCAGTGCTAGAAAATGACATTTATTCTTGTTATTTGAAAAAAAAAAATTGGACAACAGCTTCTATTCTGTGGGTGGGAGTTTACTTTTTCAGGATCTTTGTTTATGAAAGAGAATAATGTTTGATATATTTGTAACTCAGAAAATTTGTATCTTAAACCAGATTTGTTATTTCTCCATCCAATCCCCCAAAATATTCCTTATTTAGAAGACTTAAGTCTATAAATTTTTGACTGCTTTGAAAAGATATTGTTCTGTCCTTTATGATACTTAAATTTAAATAAATCAGTCCAGAGCTCAAAATATACAAGTCTAATGAGAAACAAAGTCTGATTCAGAAGAGGGTAAATACTTCCTGAATTACTGTGATCAAACAATTTTAAGCTCATCATGCAGAAATATTTAAAATTTTTCAAATTTTTTTGAGATGTATAATTATGAAATGAATAACTGTGGTAGGAAACCTTAGAAACAGTTCGACTTGGCTGTCAAAATTTTTAGGAAATATACCACACTACACTAATGCCACATAATTTATCACAAATCTATTCATAGTTTAGAAGAAATTCAATATTGCTCCATAGGACCAATCATTGCCATTTTTATTAGAATTTGAAAATTTGCAAATATTCACAACATTGTTGGATAAATTAATAAAATTTCCCTTTGTCAAATTACATTCCATTTCATTTCATATTCACTATGGAAAAGTATTATATAATTTGTTGACTATTTTTCTGTTCAATTAATGGTAAAAACAACCAAAATGTAAATTAAGCATATATCAAGTATTACTATAGGTTATAGAAGAAAAAGATCACAATGCTATTGTCAAGGGTAGATGTTGTTTCTACAGGTCACCAACCACAGAAGCTGCGGCATGGTCTGAAAATATGGACACACTTTTAGCCAACCAAGGTAAGATTAATCTAAAAAGATGCTTAAAATGCAATAATTAAATGTAAATTACTAAATTCTACTAATGGCAGACAGATCAAGGTTAATTTGATCAGTACTTGAAGTACAAAACACCCAAAGTCATAAATTTAAAGGACATAAATCTAAGTTATGTTGTGCTTAAAATAAATTTACATTAAAACAAAAGTAAACTTTTAAAGAGCCAGAAAGAAGTTTTCCACTTCGTTAATTTCATTATTATCTCATGTATATAGTAACTGCTTTCTTTGGGTACAAGTTGAAAGAAACATGCAAACTACCAAAAAGTTAAAAACTTTAAGTAAGTCTCTTATTTCTTAAAGCATGCATTTCAACTAAGTTGTTCTCATTTTTGTGAAAACAAAAGCATATGTAATTCCAAGTAACTATGTGTATGTAGCTACATGTGCAAGTATGCTTACATGTGAGTATATATTTACATTCAATTTACATTCAATAAGGTGGTTCAAGAAGCATTTTTGACAATTATAAATAAAATGTCCCAGTAATTGATAGTAAATATTTACACACATTACAAAGTACCTGCAACTTCTATTTGTCTTATAAATGATCTACATGCTAGCAGTTTCCATTACAGAAATGAGAAATTACGCTATGGAGATATGTAGAGAATATTTAAATATTGTTTTTACTTATCAAATGACATTTCTCTTTCAAATTAATAAGGTAAAAAACCCAAAGTATGAGAAAAGCTCAAAACATGACAAGTCTGATTGTATTCTTCCTAGCTGCTTATTTATACCTAAAGTTTTATATTGAATTGAGAGACTTTAGATGTCCTATATTTATTCCTACAAATTCTTAAAACATTAAAAGAAATTAATCCATATAACTCCCAGAACCCAACTAAAGACATACATTAAATACATAAAGGTTATGAAACTGCTCTTTTGTAAGTTCTGAATGATAGATTTATTTTTGACTTATGTGTACAATCATTGGGACAGATTTGGATTGCTTAGAGCTGTGTCAAAATGTCTGTGCTGGCTGAGATCTGCCTGGCTGCAGAGGAGAACTGTTTATACAGCACCACAGAACAGAGACCAGGAGGCCCTGAGAGGAAGTTTAATGCTTCCATGGGCCTATTTCCTGGGGTTCTATATTTAACACTCAGATGAAATAACTCAGTTTTGATTCTTCTAAATAGTTGTTAGGTTTTGCTTTCATAATGCCAGAAAAATATGAATAGCATGCATGATGTTTAGGACCTGAAACAACTAAATGACTCACCAAATTGCCTGTTTTTGTGCAATTAAGAATGCACTTAAGAATGGACTTACACTGGGCACTGAAGGTTTCATTCCCTATAGAAGACTTATTTCATTTAATATCCTCTGTTAAGTCTAACAGAAATAGCCCTTCCATTTTATAAATGTGCTCTCAATGACTGGATTCTTATGAAGTAGTATTATTCCAAAATCATTTGGTATCTTTTGAATATTCAAATTGTATGTTTTAAAATAGAAATGAGATCAATGAAATATTGTATGTAAAACAGTTGCTTATATTGCTCATTTTGTTTCATTGTTTTTAAACCAAATGATAGAAGAAAACATTATTAGCTCAGAGTAACCTTTGGTTGATACTTGAGAGCAGGGGAAGATAATAATAGTTTCATGATCTCTAACTTTCTATATTTTTGACATGCATTAGGACAGTCCTCACAGGAAGAAAGCTTCATATGCCTTAATTACACAAAGATAACATATTGCCAGGCATGAATACATAATTTTCTCTCAGTTTTTTAAAAATATTTTTTATTCTCTATAGAAAGTAGTACACAAACCTTTTTTAGAATACATTTTGTTTAGAATTCTCAAATGCATCATTGTTTGAGCCACATTTATGGAAAGTCTTAACTGACTGTTACTAAGATTTTTATAGCCTAAATTTGTGTCATAGAGTGTTATAAATGTGCAGTCAATTAACTATTATCCAGTGCTCACTTATTAATGACATCCACAACTTCTAATATTTCTATTGAGAATTTTAACTAGCACCAAACCTTTTGTAAAGACTTCTTATTGCAACGTTATTACTACTAATAAAAATTAAATCAAATTTTAATGCAATGCTTTGAACATTTTGATCTTGCTCAAGAATATCATTTTCTGGGGCTAGAGGAATGGCTCAGCAGTTAAAGCATTTGCCTGAGAAGCACTAAGTACCCAAGTTCAATTCCCCAGCACCACATAGGCAAGGGCATGGTGGCGCACACCTGTCAGCACTCGGGAGGCTGAGACAGGAGGATTGCAGTGAGTCCAAGGCCAGCCTGGGCTCCAAAGTGAGTGCAGAATCAGCTGGACTACAGAGTGAGACTCTGTCCACCCCCCAAAAAAAATTTGTTTCCTTATTTAATGTTGTTAAACTTTCTTTTGGTTCCTACTTGTAACAACTTACAAATAAATTGTTTTCATTCCTTTTCATTTACTTCCGTATCTTATTTTTCTCTGGTCACTTTTCCTTGGTTCATTAATTTCTTCTCCCTTACAGGGGAATTTCAAGGATTAACTCTCTCAGGGAACAGTCAGGGAAGGGCTGCTCTGCGCACATGTAAAGAGGCCCTTGTGGAATGAGAAGGAGAAAAAAAAAAAACCCACTAATGTTTTGGAAGGCAAATTCCTTTGGGCACCCAAAGCACGGATTTATGTTTCCTTCTCATAGAGATCTACAGCCACAAATATTAACAGATACTGGGACCAGGAAAATTAAATTGCAAAATAAACAGAATCTTAACATACTAGCTATGTCTGTTCAACGGAGGGTGTCTGAAAAAAACTTATAGCTGGAAGCATGCTCGTAAACCACGCTCAGTCTTATATACTTAGTGAGTTGCATTTACAGAGAAAATTTGAGTACAACAAAGAGGAATATTCCAGGACACAGAAAAGGGGCTAATGTTCACAGCTTAAACATCGATAGGAACAAGAATTGATGGTGTACTCTAGGAGGGAAAAAGAGAAAGTGAGACAAACAGGAGTCAAGGATTACAAGCCCTGAATGTAGTGATTATTTTTAAAAAACACAATACATATACTACTCAAGCTGCAAATAAGTGGGCTGATTTTCCATCTTTAGTCTAAGTCGCCAGAAAAATATATGCTCAGAAGAATATCTGCAAGTAAGAGGAAATCACTGTGCAAAATGCCACAGAGAAGAATAGGAGACATGAGTATTTTGCATAAAAACCACAAGGGAAAGCCCCCTTATTTGAATCATAAATTTAAAATCACCTATCACCAAATAAAGAACAGAAGTATCATCACCAGCCTGTAGCAACAAAGACATTTTTATCATGAAATTAGTACAAATATTCAACTTGATGTAATCTTACTGTAATCAATCTGAAATAAAGAGTCTATCAGGTTACCTGAACCTAAAGACATTTTCCTAAACATAACTTCTAACGTTTCCAAATTTAAGGGGAAAAAGTACAAGTTTTCTTTGTTAATGGAGTTATGAATTATAGATATGTATTGTTTACTATAGATCAGTAAGCCTTTTTTAATTTTGAAACTGAAATATGAGAATGTTATATTGAATACAATCACAAATATTTGCCACTAAATAATCAAAAAAGTTCATACTGTGCAATATTTTTTTGGTCATTATACTGGTTCAATTGACATTATTCAAAAGTTTTTCTTATATGTTTTGTAGCTGGTCTTGATGCTTTTCGAACATTTCTAAAATCAGAGTTTAGTGAAGAAAATGTTGAGTTCTGGCTCGCCTGTGAAGATTTCAAGAAAACAGAAAATACAGAAAAAATTGTTTCCAAAGCTAGAATGATTTATTCTGAATACATTGTAGCTGATGCCCCTAAAGAGGTGAGTAAAATATGTTAGGATCATGAAGCTCCACTCCCCAAAAGATATGTTCCAAATTAGAAACAGTAGTTAAATCTATCCAGTCAGGAATCAAATCATCACCACACAGTCATATAGAAAATGTTAGTACACTCCATCAGAAGTTCCTTAAAATGATCCACTTTCACCATTTCAATAACCAGGTTTCAATACCTACTACAGATACGCTAGATATAACCAATAATTCTATGTTTCCATCACCACGTGCAGGTTCTTAAAAAATAGTGTCCAATATCTCAAACAACTTCAATATTAACCTGACCAAAATCCTGTTAAGTGCCACTGGACTTCAGGTGTAGTTTATCCCTCCTCCTACTCCTCTATAGAAAAACCCGGAATGATTTCAGTACTAGGCCCCCAAACGTATTTTTTTGCATGGATCATCTCACTTATTTTTCAGAACAAATACTAAGATCAAACAGTTTCGAATCCTCTTTTAATTTTAACTATAAAATTTAACCAATATATGTTTTTAAACTGTATTAAATCTCTAAGAGGTCGCATACACAGTGAGCTTTAATGCATAAATAACAAGTAAACAGGAAGCAACAACAAACTGCTAGTGCCACTATAAAGTCATAGTAAATGTCCTATCTCTTCCTTACAGGCAACCGCTATTATATTTTCTGTCCAAAAGTTAGGGCACATAATATGAAAAGGGTGACACTTGTGCACACGTAAGACACACATGATGAAATGCAAACACATTCATAAAATCTAGAACACAAAGTTATCGTATCACTAGTCTGAGTTTCAGGTACACAGTAATTATTGCAGCATGTGTTAGTCTAGGACAACATTCGTATGCACATACAAGGCTAACGTGTGGCCTGCTATTTGTACAGGAAGAAGAAGGATTTTAACTCCGGTGGTGTTATTTCAACGCTAATTTCCAAGACACCACCTAAAAATCAATAAATAATTCTGGGAAATTGAAAATGTAGTATGTAACATTTGTCAAAGTGATTAATGTTTTCTTTCTTAAAATGCCTCGAAAGCACCTTTTGAAATACACAGTTTATTATTACATTGGTTTGAAAGCCAATTGTTTTCCTTCTTTATAAATCTACCTAATTAACAGTACTTTTTACAGGATATTTATCAGTGTGCATGAGATATTTTCAAATAAGAGGCATAGCTTATTAATTGCAGATGAATTCAATGCTGTACAGTAAATTGACAATTTTGACAAAAGTTTTATTTTCATAAACCAACCTTTCAAAATAACCATATAGTAAACTTTAACTGAACAATAGTTATTTTAGAATATAAAATATTATAACTCTTGATAGTTTGCCCATTTAATTAATTTTAACTAAATAAAATATAATTTATGGCTTTTTCAAGTAATAAATTACATCATCTCCTTGAAATATTTACTATTGTACTAGATAATATTCACTGAAAACAAAATATATACACACAAATCCTCTTTTTCTTTTATTTATAAATAATACAAGGTGATGAGGAATTGAACCCATGGCCTTTTGCTTGCTAGGCAAGTGCTTTAACCAGTGAACTATGCCCACAGCTCCCAAATTCAAATTTTTAAAAGGAATTTCTTGTTACATTTTATACCAACCAAAATTATTAAAATGTTTCTGTGAAGTCCATCAGTTATATGTAAAATACAATATAGCTGTTAATATTATTTACTAAACCAATTATTGAGTGTCTTTCCCCACCATGAACTCACAGAGCAAATGGAAACACTGACAAGTAGTAAAACCAGAGAGATATACAATCAAGGATATGATAATGAAACCCCATTCAAAGATATTAATAGTGCAAAGGAAAAGAGTAATTAAGTCTACCTGGAGAGTTAAAGGATATCTTTGCAGAATTGCTCATACACAAAAAAATAATAAAAATAATAAAAATAAATCACTTTATGAAGAGAACAAGTGAAGGACAAATATTTCAGACCGAGAGAACACTGGTTTAGTACTGATGTACTCAATCCCTAGTATTTTCCAGAAACTGCAAGTATTTTGATGCTGTTAACATGAGAAGACAAGACGGGATGAGGTGGACTAGATAAGCTGTACTGGAGATAAGTAGTAGAGAATATTCTAGACTTATCTAGTACACAGACTTGATGAGACTAGATGATATATTTCATATACAAGTAAAAAAACCATAGTAACTCCCATGAGTTGAAAATTAATTTATCAAGAGATTCATATGAGAACATTCTTGTTTTCTATATGCAATTGTAGTTGTATAACTGAGTTATAAAGATTCTAAATTATAGCCAATTTCCCTGGTAGAGAATTTTTAAAAATAACAATGACCAATCCTCATTTTTATTAAATTCTACCTACTTCCTTCACAATTTCTTATGTCTTTTACTCCCCATCTACAGAATTGTGATGCTCATTCAATAATTTGATTGTAAACAGAAAATCTAAATAAGACTGTACAATACTCATTAAATGATCTATCTCCATAAACTGGTATTAATAATGGCTATCAATTTTCTCTCCACATAGAGCAAAAATACACAAAAAATCAAATTTCGGGTGTATGGGAGATAATAATCATTTTAACTGCAGTTTATACCTTCCCTTGTATAATGTTTCCTCCCTCAGTCCTGTATTAACTGCGTTCAGTTTAACAAGTTTGGGGAAGCTTGGACCTGGTACAAATCCTGATACCATCTTTGCATTTTGTGGCAACCTAATTTATCTTCATAAGCTTCCATTCCCTTACCTAAAAGAGCATAATAATACATCTATGTGTGACAGATGAGAATGGGAAATGACATATACTGTGTCTGGATTTTACATTAGGTAGAATAGTTTTTTATAATTTTAGTCCCATTTTTTTCTTTTAACAAGTCCCTACATGTGCTACTGAAACTTTTGAGACTAAAAACAACAATGAGCTAACTTCTAAGGAACATTTGAACTAGTATATATAGATGACTGACTTGATAGGAGTGTAAATGTGAGATATAATCACCAACTTCTTATAAAAAGAGCAACTCATTGGTGGAATTGTACCTGAATACATTCAGAAGAAAATATTAGAATAAAAAAGTAGTGTAATCCAGGCATTCTGACGGACTACAATGCGAGAAAATGATTCCACAAATAATATATTTTAATGTGTCCCTACTTTGTACATAGTAAAAACCAAGAAAAAGCATAGGAAAAAATAATTCTTCAATTTTATTTAAACCATTAATTTCATAAAATTTGGAAATTTTGAAGGAAGTAATATTAGGTTTTGAGAAAATACCTTAGAAATTCTTATGATATTTTCATATTCACTTGAGCCATTGACATACTTTAATGTATTTATACACTTTTGCCTTTATAGTAGAGAACTGTTTATAAAAGAATGGAAGATGAGTTTAAAGAGGAAATTATTTTATGTGGCCTGTCATTTTATGACATTAGAAAATTGTGCCTAATCATACTACAATGGTATGTATAAAATACAGAAATTCAGGCACAGTGATATTGTGAGCCTTAGGGTGCTCATGGCCCCGGGTTCAAACCCAAAATAAGACATATTTTTTTTTCAAATTTTATTATTACCACTCTTGAAACAATATAGTTGTGGTTTATTAAATCTAAAAGGTATAAGACATTTAATGTTTAAAAATACTAAATGTGAGGGTAATTTATTAAAAAGAAATTACAGTCATACAGGACAAATCTTCCAAATATCTTTTTAATGGGCCTGCAGAGGGCACTTTTAAATACTTGTTTGTTTCTAGCTAATTGGTTTTGTTTTTAAGCAGCACGGTGTTAGGTATTGATCAATATTTTATTTTATATGAGCTTCCTCTGTACCTACTTTTCACCTCTTTATAAAATAAAGATCCCTTCCTGGATGAGAAGCTCATTCCAGGTGAGAAAACAGATAATAAAGAAAGATGTAGCTTGAAGACTCTATTAAGAATAAAAATTAAAAATAAATTTCAGGAACCCTGTAGAGGGAAATAGAGGGAGAAGGATTAATCACAGTACTAGCTGGTATCTAAGAGACCCACTCAGGAGTGAGACCTTACCATTGGATGACCAGGCAAACTGAGGCAGCTGCACCTTTCAGATTCCAATAATTTCTTCATTCTCATTTATTTATTTTGAAAATAAAGAGGGCTCCTCAAAAGAAAGGAAGAGATGTGCAGAGAGAAAGATAGAGCACAGAATCATAGTAATTATAAGTAATACTTAACGGTCCCTTTACATGGCAAGCTCACCTCATAACCCCAGCGACTACCTCAGGGAGGCAGTACAGTTATCACCGGGTACAGGTGAAAGGGACCTCAGCGTTAAACTGCGGAGCTCCACTGCCACTAGGAGTCACTGGGAATGAGATCTTCGGCCCGCGCTTTTAGGTCTCAGTTTTTCTCTCTAGATAGATACTTATTTTTAAATGTGTGTAACAATGATGTTTATGCCAGTGGCCCTAGGAGGAGAAAAACATCAGAGATAATTTTCTTAGACTCTGCAGTATCATCTGCTTTTCAAAAATATCTCTAGATTTCATGTCAGAAACCAGCAAGCCTGGATATTCTCAAATTTCCTTAAGTCCTGTGGCACTTTAACCTTAGACTCCCACGATGGAACGCGGGAAGATCAGTCACTCTGACTCCTTTTCAGCTATTCTAGCATGACTTTCGCATTTGTACATCTGAATACATTTCTGGTTTTTATGTATCTTCTTTATTAACAGAGAAATTGGAGAGGCATCTTGTTTCTATATAATTGTATTTTTGCTTTGACTACTTGTCTGATTAATCAAGGTGTTTTAAAATGTCTTTCATTTGTCTTGCTCAGGTTTTGGTATGAGCACTTTCTCCAAAATTGTGCCATCACTTTTTGTCACCAAAGTGAATGATAACAAAGAGATATTGGTTGGTGTTGAAACGGTTTCCTCCTCCATGCTGCAGCTGCTATTCCCAAATTTAACAGCCACCTTGAAGAATCTATTTCAGGATACTCATTCACCTTTAGCTATGCCAAAAGCAAAGTAATAGTAGAAGAGTTAGTGGTGATTAAACACAATTAGGTCATCAAAAACATGACTATGAATGGCTTTAATTTGAATAGTAATATTTAAACTGTTGTGAATGAGGTCTAAGATGTTTCCTGCTCCATTTTTGCAGAGTGTTTTACTTACATATGCACACATCTTTTGCATAATGACAGTCTCCTGCCAAACTATACATTCTAAATGTTGAAAGTCTACCTAATTTGAATGTGGAAGTACAACTGAATATTTTTCATTCAAATTGTGTAAAAATACACACAGCACAGTTTAGGGTCACAGGAGGGCCAATAGATACACTTTTAAATGTATTTTCCTGCAAAAATAATTTATTGGAAAGCAAAAGAATTTAAAACCGCCAGTGTAGAAGAGAGGCAATTGTCTTGCCTAACTTTCAGTTAACAAAACCGCAGGAATATTAAAATATTCTGAACGTATATAACAAAATTGTTTTTAAACAACCATCAAAAATATCACTCAGAAAGAAGTAATTTTAATGCAGTAGCATATCGTCACTGTCAGCTGTGTCAAAAACTATTCAAAACTGACAACATTTAAAAGACTCTAAATGGTTGTGATGACAATCCAGCTGTCATTTGACGAGAATCACAATACTGTGTCTTGTTTCTTGAGTCTGGCAGCATGATGATCACAGATATCTAAGGTAACTCATGGCCTTTCAAAAGTAAGCAAATAAAATATCACATTTCCAAAAGTCCTTGTAAATAAAGAACACCCATACAAAGTAAAAGTAACTATTTATATGAGTATATATATATATATATATATATATGAAATAAACATTCATCAATTAATAAAAAAGATCTTCATTTTATTGCAAACTCTGCCTTTCTAGAAGGCCACATCCTGATAAATTTTTTTCAGTATATGTGAATCTCAAAATTTCATGTCATACTGTTTGAAGTAGAAATTCATCTAACTACCTTCTAGTGGAACTTGAATAAAAATCACAGTGGTGATGAGTACAGCGTTGAGTTGCAATTCACAGACATGCCCCAGGAGTGACTCTAATAGAGGAGTAGACAGGGTCTCTGTATAGCCCAGGCTGGCTTCAAACTTGAAATCCTCCAGCTTCAGTCTCCTAAATAGCTAGAATTAGACACATTTCACAGCACATCCAGGTGGAAGTCTCTGAGTTCAGACTGGATTTCTTCCTCCTTTAATGATGCTCTTTAAAATCTCTCTTGTCATTCCTACTTACAATCTAACCTGCACTATAAGGAGTAGAGACAGTCTCCATCTCTATCCATAATTACAATGCCAGGCGATCTCTTCAGTCATTAGATTTTAAGAGGCCAGATCACACTCAACAAATTCAAAGGTAAGATCTTATTTTTATTTTCAGACTTTTCATTTGTCTTGCTCAGTTTTTGCTCCTAGCACTTTCCTACCAAAGTCCTCTCTATCTCAGCCAATAGCAACTCGTTGTGCCATCGATCTGGCTTGATCCTTAATAGTAATTTCTTGATTCTTTTGTTTCTTTTGTATCACATGTCCAATCCATCAGCACTTCTTATCACTCTTTAAAGTTTTTCTAAAAATCCAGCCATTCTTAAATACTATGTCCATTGTCCCATCTTTTCAGCTAAAAGTATGTTTGTATGTTTTACATCTTGTATGTTTTAAATGCGGCCTCTCCCTTCTTCTCCTGTGAAGCTAACCACCTACTTTACCAGCTATTAATGGTCCAACTGACAGCTCTGGTGTCTTAATTTTTCTTCATTTGTCCACACCTATATACTATGTCTTTGGAAGCAAGGGACTTTTTATTCATGTGTATAAAACAGTGTTTATACATGTGTGTAAAAAATGTGTTTACTATTATCTTAAAATCACCATTGCCTTCAGGATAAATTAATACGTCCTTAGCAATGCCTGTAAAGTAACACAGGGTCTCACCTTTTCAATTCTATTCCAACCCTTTGCCTTTTGTTCCTCTCCCAGGACAATTGGCTTCTTTAGTTTATCCGCTCGGGTGAGACCTATTGTTAGTATCATCCATTCACAATAATGTTACTGAGGTAAGATGAAAATTTCATTTCTTTCAGAAAGATTTGTTTCCAAAATACTATTTTATGTAGGATTGCATTTTCAAAAAAATATGGTTTTTGACTGACTTTTCACTTTAATCGTCTTTATACCATCAGATCCTAGCAATGTCTTAAGCATCTATTCAAATAACACTCCCAGGTTAATAAATTCAAGGATGACTATAAATACAATCAATATTGTTAAGATATAAACTAAGGCTTTTCCTACCCAAAAGTGAGGAGAACAATGTTAATCATCTAACACTCCTTCATGGGACATACTTAATAGGAGTAGCCATATGAGGACATCAGTGATGATACTCATTTCAAAAATATTTACTTTCTATGTTAAAATAGGCTTTAAAAATCTTCATAATTATATTTGCAATTAAGGCCATTATTCAAAATATTTTGCCATTAGTGAAGATGAAAAAAAAACTGGAAAGAAAAGACTAAGGACAAAATGTGAGGAATAACTTTCTGCTCTGCTTATATTTCTGAGGGTCATGCAAAATAAGCAATTAGTGAAAAAATAGGGGAAAGATAGCATAATAAAAGCCAGACTACTGAATTGCCTTTATAATGATGAATATTTCTCTGACAGTCAAATTGAATACTTGATATTAACATAATCTTTTGTAGCCAACTCTGTTTAAACAAGAAATCAAATTTCTTAAGACCTTAGTCAAAATTACATATAACAAGAATATTACAGTGAGTCTTCTCCTATGATCAAGTAAGACTTTTTGGAAGATATTCATTCAAGGGTAGGGTGAGAGGGGAGGTCTTTACAGGGCACAACTGTGGGGACAAGAAGGACTTTAGATGCTAAAACAGCAGGAACCAGTTTTAGATAAAATCTATACTTTAGGAACAGAGAGTAGATAAGCTTTGTAGACGCTGTTAGGCTAAGTGGGAGATGATTTGAAAAAAAGAAATGAACGGAATTCAGGCAGTGAAAAATTTCCAATGCCAGGCTAAGATGTTTTAATTTTTCCATAGCAAATAATAATTTGGGGGCAAGAAGAATAGCAAGGTGGTTAAGTCACTTGACTAGCAAGTGAAAAACCCTAGTTTCGATTTCCCCACACCACAAAAGTTGGGCTCCATAGCACATGACTGAAATCCCAGTACTCTGCTGGCTGAGGCAGGAATACTGTGGTGTGTTCAAGGCCACCCAGGCTACATAGTGAGTTCAAGACCAGTTTGGATTGTAGAGCAAGACCCTGTACCCTCCAACCCCCTCCAAAAGAAAAAGAAAATAATAGTCTTTCAGCTAAATATTTATGTGGTAAAAGTGGTATTTTTCTGGCTTTCATATAGAAATGTTGTCCACTGAATTTAAAAGAAAAAGATGCTGAACATAGAGGTATCAGAAAAAGGAGAAACTCAAAAGTTTAAAGAAAAAGGTATTTTACAAAGCCTAAGCTATAGCAATAAGCGTGAGAATTTTAAAAAGAGCACCATAAAAGTTTGAAATGAACAACTTTACATGGACACATGTGCACAAACATTTACTCAGAGGAGATCAAAGAGAAAAGGGGTGTCAGAGATGACTCTCATGTTTCTAATTTAAACAATTTTAAGAAAAAACTGACATTTATATAAACATGTGGGTGGGATGTTTTGTCACTGACATTAAGCAGAACTGCCAAGATATGTCTTGCAATGCTACTGATTATCTCTGGGAACAGTATCTGCTCGTCACTTGGCTGTCAATAGCTGAAGTTCACAGTTGCTTGGTATGAAAATAGGCAGGTTAGAAAAATGAAAGGAGCAAGCGAGAAGGACAAGTTTATATATTCCAATGATAATGTTAATTAGCATTATTACATTTAATGATTATCTTTAAAATTAAGATGAGTTTGAGCAAATATGAAACCATTCTTCCTTTGATTTATACAACGTATTTTCTTGAGTACCTACACTGTGTGAGGCATAAAAGATGTACAGAAATGTAAATATAATCTGACTAACAAAAAGTTTTTGAAAGTCAGAGAATAAAAACAAAATCACAAGTAAACTTCACATAGTAGGTGTTATTTGAATTTAGCCTTAAGGAAGAAAGACCTGTGAAGGACTTACACAAGAAGCAATGACTTTCACTTAGAGTAGGATGGTTTGAAAAAAATAAAAAATAAAAATTCCACAAGGAGTTGGAGGAACATTATCTTGTTTGGTGGAAATACAAGGTACACATAGCAGGAAAAAATTACATACATTGAGATAGCAATGAAAAGACACACTTGCAAACAGAGATCTGGACTTTTTAACTAGGAACTTGGAAAATACACTAAGTATTCATTTCTAATATCAATGTTAATATTAATAATAAACCATCACCTCATGAGAGGCACACATGGGCACTATTGTAGGTGATATTCCAGAGCAGTCCTACATAAGCTAAGTGGTCAGAGTTATCATCAGAGGTAAATAGAGTTAAATCACAAACGATGCTGCGAAAAAATTAACTATGTCCACATTAAAAAACACGCAACATATATTTTCATATCTCCGAAACACAATGTAACTCTTTTAAACTTCTCCAAGGTCTTGCTTCCAGTCTTTCTTAATGAGTTGCTATAGAGGAGACACTTACAGATTCATTTTATTGACTATCATAGTATTTCACATCACATAAATATTACAAGGTGTGGCATTCACCAACTGTCAGTCAGCACTTCATTCCTCTCCTTACATACACTACAGCCATCTAGGGCACAGAGTTTCTTCACAGCCAAAAAAATTCTTGTCTCCTCTCAAGACATTGCATTAGACATTTACTATGCCAGAAATATCCCCGCCCCCCTAGATTATTACAGGACAGATTGTTTCTTATTCTTCAACTATAGTCTAAAATAATATTATTTACTTTATCACCAATTATTCCCTAATTCATAGAGATAATTTGGCACAAAACAAGCAATCATAAACACACACGGAATCATCTCACTTTGATTACATCGTTTGATTTAGTAAATATCTATAACGACAAGGAAGCAAAAGCTCAGAAATATTAAGATGACCGATAAAGGTCACCAAGATCCTAAATGTTAGATGACAGATTTTAAATTGATATCCAAGTCTTTTTGCTTCCTTGTATCATCTTATTTTCTCAAGAAGGTCACTTGATTTTGAACTTAGAAGCTTTTCAGAAAGTTTTGACATTTCATCTTAAAATTCAATGAAGGATCTGAGGAGATGAACAAAAGAATAAAAGTACAGATGTATCCCTGGATCTGTGAGTAACTGAAATCTCCAAAGAAGAAAAAAATCTGTGACCAAATAGTGGATTTTTGATGATTCTACTCCAATTATTTTTTCTTTTCTTCTTAGAATAACATTAAAATATTTTACATTATTTATCTCATTTAATCTTTAAAATATTGTAAGATAGGCTTCATTCCTATTACCATTATCATGATGAACACTGAATATGAAAGGAAATGATAGAATTTTCTTCATTCATACAAATAGCAAGTTAGTAGCTGCCAAATGATTTGATTATAATTCTGTCTAGCTATTGTTTGGCCTCATTTCAATGTGAAATACATAGTCATTTATAGGTTTTCTTTCAGCAGACTCAAAAATTCTAGCATTATTATTATCTCTCCAATATTTCCCCAAAGCTCATTTCACTCTATTTAGCAAATATTTATTTTCTGTTATGTGTTAAATTCAGAATATATTATGGAATATGTGCAGAATAGGGCCAGTACTTTCACAAGAAAATGTGAATCATTTCACATATTTTGCAGGTAAATGATGTTAAGTGAAATAAATTAGAAAAAGGAGGTTAAATATCACATGGTTTCTCTCTTTAGATAAATGCAAAATATAAATCATTAAAAGAGCAAGCTAAAGGGGAGAGACTAGGGAAAGATTGTAATAGAACTCTATTGGAACCCTGTGAAAGATACAAAAATCAAAGGCTTTTGTCAAACAAAAGGAAATAAAAGTTAGAACAAAAAGCAACACTGTTGGGAACAAGGGGAGCCATACTGAATGGAAATGGCCACAGTTACCTGGTAAATTCTAGCTATTACTGTCCCTAGGGTAAATACGCCATAGACATTCAGGTCAAAAAAATTATTAATATAAGTATCTTGCTTTTAAATTTGTTTTTTTTAAATCTCACAGTAATGTTTCACCTCTATTCCTTGTTAGTGGCATGCTCTCAGGCTAGAAAAATGATCATACTAAACATATGTATGTTCTGCATTTCAGAAAATGAATGCATGTCCTTCCTGCTGCTTTGCATCAGAATGTCTTTGCATTGTGAGAAAGTATTTAAATAATACAAAAATCTACCACCCCAATTAATCACGTATCTTTGATTAAACTAATCTAAGGATATGCAAACTTATTTTACAGATTAACATTGACTTTAGTACAAGAGACGTCATCTCCAGGAACATTGCTGACCCAACTACTAGGTGCTTTGATGACGCTCAGAAGCTGGTCTACAGTCTCATGGCAAAGGATTCCTTTCCTCGATTTCTGAAGTCAGAGATTTATAGGAAATTGGTAAACAGCCAACAGGTTGGAAGTCATAAAAAATGGCTCCCTTTCTTGTGAAATAGATACAATATGAACTAGTCACTATATTTCGAGGCTAACCTGTTGCAAATATATAAACACAATACAGATTTGTTCACAGTTCAGAAAACACTTTTCTCCAACGGAATTTTTTTTTTCATGTATCAACCTAAATTTCTAAGTCAATTGTTTCGAACTCATGGATTTTTTTTTCAGGCACATAAAAGCCTCCGAGTGGGAAAAATATAAAAGATTTCATAAAATAATTGTTCTTGTAAAACATAAGTGGATGTGCTTATGACATTATAAGTCCAAAGAAGTACATATCTTCATGTATCAAAGGGGTGGATATTTTAAATAACATTTGTGTTATTCAAAAACTTCACTTTTATATAAAAAGAAAATACTAAATCAAAATACATTTCATTAATGTACTAAACTGTTTCTTTTCAACTATTTCTTTTTAACTGTTTTTATTTTTCCAAGAATTTATTTAAGTCAGACTACACCCTTGAGGGGAATAGATTATGAGTAAGTACCAAGAGACAAATCACATGTCCAGCTGAGAGTTGAGGACTTTCAAAAGACTCGAGGATATGAAAAGAACTTTTGGAGGAAGCTGAGACTACCTAAGAAATGTCCTGTATTGTCCTGTTGATCTTGCGGAAGTGCCTGCATTATGCCTTAAAAAATCATTGATCTTCTTTTTATTTATTATAATTATTTTTATAAACATGAATTCCAAATTCTGCTCCACATTAGAAACCCATGGTTTGGGGATTCAATGACTATCTACACCAATTTGGTTATCTACACTGCCAACTTTGAATTAATTAAAAAGAAAAATCATAAGAATGTATGCACATTATTAGTACCAGGGACCAACATTTTTGAAAATACAATTCTTGGCTTAATTCAGTGACACTGTGTAACTTTATGCATGGAAAGGTAAGGGGAAAAAAATTATATATATATATATATATATATATATATATATATACAGAGAGAGAGAGAGAGAGAGAGAGAGAGAGAGAGAGAGAGAGAAAGCACTTTGCTCTGTAGTCCAGACTGGTCCCGAACTCACAATGTAGCTGATGCTGGCCTCAAACTCACACATATGCTTCTGCCTCAGCTTCTTGAGTGCCAGAGTTACAGGCATGTGCCACCATGCCCAGTTTATGTGGTGCTGAAGAATCAAACTCAAGGCCTTGTGCTTGCTAGGCAAGTGCGCTAATTGCTGAATTATGCCCACAGCTTGTTTTCTTATATTAATAGAAAGTTAATGGATAAAGGAAGATTTAAAAACATGGCTAAGTCCTCATATGATGAACCACATAGAATTGATTATTTCAGAAAATTTAAAAATTTGCAATATTACTCAGTTGTGACGTTAAGTATCTACTCATTCTTCTGTGGAGCTTGCTTATAAAGCTCAAATAAATTTTTAAATTTATATTTTGAAGTTTTCATTTTTTCTTATAGATTTGGAGGTGCTTTAAGGCACTTTTCAATCTGGTTTAAAAGTATTTAGTATCCATTTTTGTGCACTTTGTCATCCAACCTTAATTTCATCTGTATTTAAATGGAAAATTTTTAATTGTTTCAATTAATGAAATATACTTTTGAGGATATAAGGATTCTTAGAAAATAATTCCCTCTTTTCAACATGAAAAAAGCCTGAAATCTCGACTATTCCTTTAGATCACACACGTGTTAAGTGACAGAGTTAGTAAGAGTGACTGTCGCACATTACCACACCAGCTCCTGATTTTAAAGACCAGTGTGGTTCCCCTTCCAGTTCAGAATTTTTCTGGCCTAGGAATCTAAATTCCTAGTAATCTTTGAACACCCAAGTACAACCCTTTTCATTGAATATTTACTTAAATTGTCACTTAATAGTTTGGAACTTCTTTCTCACTATCACTCAAGATTTCACACTGAAGGACTGCCTCTCAAGTTTTCTCGATGTGAGGAAAGCCACAAAATAACTTCAATACCTGGAACTAGTCAGTCACATGATAGTGCCACAAATATTTCAGGTGCCACAATGGTTGATGAAACTTGGAAGTGAATTGCATCTAGTAGAATCTCAACAGAAGGCTTCCACTGGAATACCTTCCTGCTACTTCCTTAACTCACTCGCTAGCCTGAGCAATAATTCTACATCATCCAATTCAATAAATCAAGAAAGAAAACTATTATATCATTTTTAAGTACTCAATACTCAAAAATAGAATTTTTAAAATCAAATATACCTCATTCATACATTATTCTATTTATGATTCTTTTACTTTGCATGTTATTTTATTCTATGTGTTACTATTAAAAAGTTGAATTATGGATAAAGTTTCACATGTAAAAGATTAACTTGCAACAAATCAATACAAGGCTAATATCCCTATTATTAATGTTAAGAATGTACTCTAATAGACAATGATTCTGTTATATCATTTTCTCATAATGTTTCCACTGACTTCAGGAAACAAAAAAAAAATAACCTTAAACACTAAGCAAATGACATTTAAATTATAAAGCTTTAGCAAGCACATTTTCATTTTTGATAGTTCTTACATTATGTGATTGTTGTGTGTTCTTCTTTGTTTTGTTTTTAATTACTGGGAATTGAACCCAAAGGCACTATACCACTGAAATACATCCCTAGACCATTTTAATTTACTTTGAGATAGAGTCTTTATTTCACTGAGTGCTGTCTGGCCTGTAACTTCCAATCCTCCCTCTGTCTCCATCAATAGCTGAGATTACAGGTGTGTGACACATTCCCCATTTTTTACCAAATAATTTAATGACTGTTAGAAGGTCTAACCCGAAGAAGTTAAATGAAAAATCACTAAAAGAATCTTTGCTTCTTTAACAATTTATTGTGGAGCAACCACTCACAAAGCTACCTGAAATTCTTTCAATTATATCTGAACATCAAATATTAATCATTTCACAAATAAGATCATTTAAGTTTATACAAATATAAGTTCTTATATTTGCCTAGAAAGAATTTATTTCAGATTCTACACATATTCACAGAGTTGTGGGTTTTTTCCAATAATTCTAAAACTAAAGCCTTTAGGGCATTGAAAATGCGATGTAGTCTCAAGTTTTACCTTCCCAAGATTGGGCTGTCTTTGTTGTTAGCCTGTTTGTATCGATAGTACATTTCCTAAAAAATACAAATTTTAGTGATGTTTCTCTAGAATACTTTTACATTTGTATGGTGTGGAAAATCTGTGTACCCATAGTATTCTTAATGAAAATTAATACTGATTCAAAAAAAAAAAAAACATAGAAACATCGTTTTCCATTTCCTTTATAATATACTTTGATATAATCTTGGCTTAATATCATCTTGGCCTTATAAACCATAATAGCATTCTGAGCCATGACTTTGGAGAATACTTTCCATATCTTTCCTGGAATTTCAAGAACAGTTCAAGATAGTTATCCTTGGCTTGAAATTTAGATAAAATCTTTCTTCCCTTTGTGTATATGGAAGCTGATCAGCCACTATTCCCAACTATAAAGAATATGAGTTCACATAAAGAATCATTTTCAATAATTGTTGGAAAATTAAGGAGACATTTTGTTCAAAAAAGAAAACAAAAAAAAACTCGCTTTTAATTCAAAAATGGTTTGGCATAAGGATCACTAGTCTTCTCATGTTTATTTCCTATGATAAACTCCACCTCTGGAATTTGCCTACACAATCTTTGTACAATAGCTTCAACCCAATTAGGTTGCACACTGGTCTGTGTTTTGCTTCCCAACCACACAGTTAGGTAGTTCATTACATGGTGATGTTAATTAATGTCAAGTGAACTCTTTTCGCAACTACATAAAAAAAAAGGCCGAACCCTGTCAGAGTGGTAATTGACCCTTACATGAGTAAGAAGTCACATAAATTCCGCTTTCTGTTTTGTCAGACTTGTCATTGCATGTCAATGGGTTACCAAAAGGAATGAGTTTCAAGAAATAGTCATTTACTTTAGTCATGTCATTTTTTAAAAAAATTGTATATCATATACAATTATTATACAGTGAATTAAAATACATAATATATATAAAATAATTCTAATAATAAATGAAATATGGTGTGATTAATATAGCAGGTAGATAAAATAACATTTTGAATATTTGATTCTTTAAGAGGCTATAGTAGGTTTCTTCTTATTTTGTTTGAAATGCAAAAAAGTACTTAGTATCTGGTAAAGGAAATAAAAATGTCTAATAATATTCAATACATAAGTTATTGTTTACCCACTATGTGCTTATATTATATGTTATATCTAAATTAAGGTCAGCAATACACCTTTCTGAGAAATGAAAACTGTCTTGTTTAATTCATGTTTTTTCTTAGGTGAACTTATTAAGGAAGATTTAAATTATTGAATGCATAATTGATCCAATACTTGTACAAAAATTTACTTTTGAAGTATTGCTTCCAGCCCAACAATTCGATACTTTTTGTATTTTTTATTGCTAGAAACAGTCTTTTAGAAAAGAATAAATAAATTCTAACATTAAAAAGTTAAAGACTGATCCCCACCTGTGTTTTAAGCGACATTTTCTTAAATTTAATTTTTATATTAAGTGGTAGAAGCCAATAGAGAGTAAATAATATCTTACATAATGGCTTTATAATAAATAATTTTGCAAGAAACCTAAGGCTTCACATGTGTATGATGATATGCACATATCTATTTAGTGAGCTCTCTTTCTGTTTACTTCTATAAGTTTTAATTAGCTATTTTAAATTTCTAAAATTTACTTTAATAACTCTATAACTTTGAGTAAAACCTCAGAAAGCATAAAACAGAACAATGATAATCAAACTGAATGTATTTTCTTGAGCAATGACTAAAAATAAAGCTGAATATTAATACGATATTTTATTGTCTTATTTAGCAATAAGTTAAAATGCAATAATTAGCCATGAAACATAAAGACTTTAATCAATTTTGAAAGGCTATAATTTTATATTTATGAATCTTTAATAACTACTATTTGACTAGCTACTGTAAGAACACTTTTCATTAAATTAACACTTTCGAAGTAATCAAGGTGGAAAACACGAAAGAAATAAGAATGTCTAAAAAGTATGCTATAAATTGAGAAGACAGCAATTGTATAACAGATTACTGTTCAAAATATTTTCTCCCATCAAAAGTAATTTCATCTGCATGTAACTAAAATAAATTCATCAAAAAAATTGCAAGACAAAAGGAGAATGGGAAAGAGTTTGTCACCTTGACAAGATACGCATGTGCACAAAATCCTCAAATTCATTGTAAACCTTAGGTTTTGCACTAATACATATTAATAAAATGAGGGGGGAATTGCAAGACAGTATTCAGGTACATAAATACTTACACTCACATCATTATAATGACTATATAATATACTAAGATACAAACGAATAAAAATGAGGTCATGTGGGCTTAGGAGTGACTGAATCAGTGTGTGGAATATGCAGTAACCACCCAGCAGCAAGGACAGCAGGAGACAGTAGAAGCAAAAGTACACAAAAATAGAGGGAACTCGGGTGTAGGAAATCATAAAGACACCTGGGAACAAAATAATTTTTAAAAAAGGCCACCTTCTAATTGACAAAACTAATTAAGCAAAGGTTAATCCCAGTATTTCGGGAATGGAAAAAAAAAAAAACTTTAGGTGAAAATATCGGAAATATGTTGGCTATTTGGAATTAAATTAAATTTTAACAGTTTTATTATAACTACCCTGGGGTAAAAAATATGATAATCCTTTCCTGGAATGCAATCCCAGGGTCTCAGTGATATATCTTCCTTCATGGCTTCATTTCCTGTCTGCTCCTTTTTCCAACTGCATGGTTCTCTCCTCTTTCTGTGTTTGTTCCTTTAGAAGTTTCCATTCTTGGCTCCTTCTAATGTCACTCAGTATGTTCCTTTTGAAGGTAACTAGATTTGTCAATCTCTCTAATATGCATAATTTGACTTCAGGAATGACATAGGTCCTGTGGGCTCTAAAGTCTGTATAATATGAAATATACTTTAAGAAAAGCAGTGTACATTTCCAGTTTAAAAAAAAAAATGTGTTCAACATCTCTAGCCATAAGAGAGATGCAAATCAAAACAACACTAAGATACCATCTCACTCCAGAGAGAATGGCCTACATCAATAAGTCAAGTAGTAAACAGTGCTGGTGAGGCTGTGGGGAGAAACGAACCCTCCTGCAGTGCTGGTGGGAATGTAAATTTGTACAACCACTCTGGAAAGCAGTATGGAGAGCTCTCCAAAGACTAGAAATAAATGTCCCCTTTGATTCAGCAACACCCCTCCTGGGAATATATCCGAAAGAGGCCAAAACAACACACAACAGAAATATATGTATACCCATGTTCTTAGCAGCACAACTAACAATAGCTAAAATATGGAAGTCACCAAAATACCCATCAACAGACTAGTGGATACACAAAATGTGGTATTTATATACAATGGCATACTATGCATCTATAAAGTCTAACAGCGTGGAGGCTTTTATGGGCAAATGGAAGAAATTTGAGAACATCATACTCAGTGAAGTGAGTCAGAAGCAGAAGGTGAAACATCGAATGGTCTCTCTGATACGAGAGACCCAGATCACAACTCTTACGGAACTTAAAACCAAAACCAAAGTAAAGCAGGGGGGTAGGGTGCATAGGGAGGGAGGAAGGGCTGGGTAGAGGGAGGGACAAAAGGAGAATGGGAAAATCCTTGTCAGCTTGACAAGATAGGTAGGTGCACAAAATGCTCAACTTCATTGTAAACCTTAAATTTTGCACTTATACATATCAATAAAATGGAGGGGGGGGAATAGAAAACATCTATCAGTAGACCAATGGATACAAAAAAAAAAAAATTGGTGTATGTACACGATGGAGTACTGCTTTGCCAAAAAGACAAGACAGATTTGAGGCATTTATAAGTAAATGAATGCAACTTGAGAATATTATGTTTAGTGAAGTGAACCAGACTCAGAAGTTTACATGTCATATGTTTTTTTCTAATGAGAAACCTAGAGTATGAATAAAAATAGTTAAAGGGGAGAGATGCTGGAAATTAGGGGATGAAGGACTGGAAGGGCAAAAACGAGACAGGGGAAGAGAATGTGATGTTGTTGGGATATGCATTGCACTGTAACCATAAGGGAATATACTGGACTGGACAGCTTAGAGGTAGCCCACTTTCCTGGTGACTATGAGGACCTGCCTGACCACAGATTTAATTCTGAGCACAAAAAGAAGTGGATGCATATTTAGAATTTTAAAAAATTACAACTGTTAAAAAGTTTAAAGTTTAAGACAATAGCATTGCCACAGAAATCAAAAACAAAACACACTTTCATTAACCATCTCCTACACCTCTATAATTTCCTTCATTTTCATTTATCAGTTTGTAATATTATTAAGAATTTAGATAAATACATCGGTAAAGCCCTCGACATATTTCTCAAATATTATTTTATTATGATAAGGTCAGGTGAGTTTCCATAGTTAGTGGTAGAAAAGTGTTCTGGGATGCCCTCTGTGAACCAGATAGCTCACAGAAACTCAATAACAAAAGTGACTCGAAGCCACATAAGTACTTTATCACAAGCACAAAAAAGCATGCTATCATCGTCTCTTACCTGGACCCTCAAATTGCACCCAATCATTGTCAAGAGGGGAAGTATAGTGGAAGAAGCAGAGAGGAAAGAGACAAGGGTTTTTAACAATTGTGTTGAACTTCTCTTTTAAATTTTTACAGAAAATATAGCACCATTCAAAGACATTTTTAGGATCTTCTTGAAAATATACATGAGGTGTCTAAATTTTGTTTAATTGAGTTGGAAATCTCTACCTGTATTTTACAAAAACACCTCAAATCTTACAAACTAAAAATGATTTGACAATTTTATGTCTAGGTCTTATCTTTGATATTCTCTAGAATTTCATTTATCTCTCATTTCTCACACAAATGGCTAAGTTGAAACCCATGGAATCATTCTACTATGTCACTTTCAACCTGAAATCTAGTTAGTTGCTGGGTGCTACTGATTGTCCTCCAACTTACTCTTAGCAAAATGGCCACCACTAGGGCTCAGAACCTCTTCTGTTTCCTGCCTTACCAACAACTCTCCTACCTGGGCCCATTTCTGTCAGTCTCACCACATTATAATTTAGTTTTTAGTTTTACAGAAAGGGCTATCTGAATAATAATAAAAATAATAATAATAATAATGATAAAATCTTATCAAGGCATCCTTTTCTTTGAATTTTTGAGTAGGCACTTAGTATGTCCAAGATAATTTCCAAACTATTTGACCACATATATAACCCTTCATAATATAGTGTCTGCTTTTCTCACCTCACCACTCACCTTTCTCCACTCCCTCATTTCAGTGTTATACTACATTCCAATAATATTAAAATGTTTCATGAAGTTCAGAAGATGACAGTTTGAAGGCAATTCGCACTCATAAATCACTCCAGAATATTTGTGCCAAGCCACAGATTTAGACAGGGTCATATTGAGAAGCAATTTTAGAAGTCTGTGTCCCCCTCCAACTTAACTAGATATAACAAGCAGAAGACAGATGTTGGCAGTACTGGAGTGGGACTCCTTCTAAAATAACTTCCTTTGTAGGCACATAAAAACCCCTGCATTTTCTATAACTTCAACACGTAACAGCCACCACACCAGAAAGAAGTACACTCAACCTAATAGTTCACCTGGACCCGAGGAGCGAGGCGTGGGGAGGAAGACCATGATACTGTGAAGTCACCAGACAGGACAAGGAAAAAGCATACTTAGTTTGAAAGAACTCAATTCTTTGCCATCAACTTTGAACTTCAGTCTCCATTTTCTTCAGACTCCAACAAACACAAGCCAGCAACTTCACAGGAAGTTTCCAGGCTTTTGACTATACTTGCGGGGTGGCATCCTTAAACCCTCTTGTTCTAATGTGTCTATCTTCTTGGGCTGAGTGGCTACTAAATCCCTTGGCTCTCTAGCATGCACAGAATCATAGTGGAATCCTCCACCTCGGATCCTGCACATGGCTGTTGTAGATATTCCTGCTTCTGAGGATTCTTCATATCTTACTAATAAGTTCCCCTGTATAGTTGTGTGTGTGCATATTCATATATATGTATATATATGTGTGTGTGTGTGTGTGTGTGTGTGTGTGTATAAAATTCCATTTATTCTGTTCCTCTAGAGAACTCTAATATATTCACTAATGAAGAAACAAGTAGAACAGTACATCTTTTTAAAAATAAAATATGAAATAGTACAATATTTATAGCCAATTAAAAAGATGTTGGAATATTATTAAAAAGAGATAGATGATGTTGGTTTAATGTTGGTGAGTGTCATAAATTATAAACTTTGAGTTTATAATTTATTTTTACCAAAAACAAATGCATCACTTCCTCAATGAATAAAAATGCTTGCAGGGTATCAGTCTCCAAGTCATTATCTACCTTCACTGAGTCTGAAACTTGGTCAACAATACACAGTTCACCAAATAACTGTTCATTCTGCTAAAGTATTGGTAAAGGTTTTCTATAAAGATTCACAAAGGAAATATGTAGTATTTGCAGGCTACATGGAGTCTCTGGCACATATTCATATTTGTTGCTTTTTCTTTTTACAGGTCATTGAACACATAAGCTGTGTTCTCAGCTCAATAATTAAAGAGAGGCCTTAGATTTGGTTTCACCTGTGAGCCATAATTTGGTAACTCCTAAGCAATAAGATAATCCTTGAATGGCCTACTGAATCATGTTCATGACTGACATAAAATATTTTACTATCTTTCCTTGCTTTATTTCCAACTTTTGGATACTCTGTTGACTATACAAATGAACAGGTAGAAGCAATAATTATAGTTCATTTGTTCTAACTGCAACAGAAAAATGCTAACCTAGGACTTGAGTTTGACTTCAATGCCTTGCTTACCCCATTTCATTAAATCATGCATACACATACCAGTACACATATACACAAGCATGCAAGTTTCAATAAGCTATTTTAAGAGAATTCAATTTACTTCTTCCTTGCATATTATGATACTCAGTATGTTTGAAAAAGAATTCAGTCAATATTGCTTTTTATATTGCTGTCACTGACAATTATTATCAGAAACTCTTCTTGAAAAATCATCAGTGCTGATGAAAAGTAAAAAACTAGAAAAGAAGAGAGAAGAAACTTGATCGAAGAATAAATTGGAAAAAACTATGAACTGAAGGTGAATCAAGAAAAGCAACAAAACACAATTCATAACCCACTATAACTCATGCAGATTCCTGAGTGCCTGTTTTTGTTTCTATACAGTGGAAGTTGCCAGTTCTTGATAAACCACCAGATTAAATTAGCAAAGTTAGGGTGTTAAAGGAGAAGAGAAAATGAAAACACACATAACTCATCAACCTCAAATATGTTTCTCACTATTAACACTATAATTAACTGACACTATTATAAATTAACTCTAAAATCTACTAAATTTACCTAATGAATAATGCATTATGTCTCAATGTATTTACATTTTTCAAATAATTTCAAATCCTGAATATAATGACAAATTATACTGAATTATTTTAATTAAATACACAATAAGAAAAAAGGTACTTAAATTCTTACAAAGTGCTAAATAAAAATCTTTATGAAATACATTAGGAAACTATATATAGATTATTGGAAAATTGTTGCTCAAATTAGGATTCTTGGCACTTAAAGATAATAACCCTAAATACATAAGCAAAAATTATAATCTTTTATAAGTTTATAATAATAATTCTAACAGTAATAAATCATATAACTTATCTAATTTTAATATATAACTACATACTAATTGAACAAACATATTTTTAATAAACAGGAGTATGAAGAAAAAGTATAAGAAAATGATTGAGAAACTTGATGGCTGAAACTATTTGAAAAGTTTCAGTTGTAAACTTATTATTACTTTGATTCTCAAGTTTCAATGTTAATCTTTGAAAAGTAGCAACTTTTTAGCAAAAAGATGCAGTCTCTTGGCTCTAACAAGCTATGCAATACAATATGCAAATGTAATTTTACTCTTGCTGCAAAACTGAATATATGTACATACCATACCATAATAAAGCACTTCGTAGTATTCTAAGTTTACCCTACAACAGCTTGGCCATCAGTACAGGGTGCAGCATATGCTGCAACAAGTATGTGCCAAAGGAAGGGGAAGGGAGTGGAAGGGCCAAAAAGAGACAAGGGAATTGTCACAATATGGATGCGCACAAAATGCTCAAGATCAATGTAAACTTTATGTATGCACATATATATATATATATATTAAATGAAGGGGGAAATGTCAAAGCATGATTAGCCAATGTCACTCATAGTATCTTACACTTCTTATCTTACAACTTTCACTTACTGTGAAAGATCTGAGAGTTTACATTATTTACAAGCTAATGTGTTAACTTATGACAATCTAAAAGACACCCGAAAAGACATAGACTTCTCAATAGGAAACAAAAGATGTTAGAACTCCTATTGGTAGTGATATATGTTGCTACTAGTAATACACGTTTCTAGTACTAGGAGTCAGAGCATTCTCAAGCATTCACAGCATGAACATTAGATGGCTCCATGATGCCTGAATGTTTGGTGATTCATGTTTCAGGATATAAAGGAGAAGCTTAGAGAATTTGCATATTTCATAATGGACAGTAAACACTTCTGTCTTTTGCTCTGCAGAAAGGCACTGTGTTCAAGACTGCTACACAAACATCCTTAAACAATAACACCAAGACTTAAGTAATCAGTGGCTCTGCTTGCAAGATGAAGAAATGTATGAGGCACATGAAGATTTTCTTATGACAATCACACAAGTAGAAAATAACTAGTCTTCTTTCAGGAAACATGGGAAGAATATTAAAATATTTTGCTTTGCAGATCATGACTGTGGAGCTATATTTGACATTTCAGGAAGTCATTCTTCACACAGGAGTAAACAGTCACCAAAGAAAAGTGTCATCACTACTTAGACAAATTCCCAATAAAAATATGCCAGTGTTATTTCACATGACATGGGATATCTTCTCTTTGGAATCTGGTCAACAAGCTCCCTATAAATGGATAGGAAAGATACCCTAGAAAAGAGGTATAAAATTTCTGAAGATGTTAATAGTGTGACTTCAACAGACTGCTTTTAAAATATGTCACAATTGAGATGACTCAGCTCAAACTTCACTACTCCCAGATCCACTGTTTACTGTCTTCCCACAAGAAGTCACCAGTTTGAAACCCAAATTTGTCATATATAATGTAATTGAATCATACACCTTGTGGATCCAGGTTATAGTTGTGCAATAGTGCAGCTGAACATGGTTCCCCACTTGGAAGCCAGCTTCATTCAATTTGTTGTGATATTCCTGAGAATATATGCAGTAGAACACTAAAGTAATCAGATGTATTAAATATGCTACAATAAGGAAAATAATAAACAATGTACAAAAAGTTAGTTTTTTTCTATTTTTATCACTTTTAGAATTTATGTGATCTATACTTCAACCCTAACAAAAACTCCAAAAAATTTTAAGTAAACTGATACATTATTCTGGAACATAAATATCATGAAAATGAGCACCAAAGTGCTTGAAATAAATTCTTTTTTATGCATTTCAATTAATTTTGCTCTTATTTTCTTGCTATAGAATTTTAAAACTCATCTATTTTTGACCAATTACTGAATGATAATCGACATAGACAAACTAACGAAAATGGCCTCCTTTCCTCCTGTTCATGGCCTTTTTTGCTCCTATTTTGCTCCTATTCATATGGTTACTCACCTACATATCCAACTATCTACTAATAATTTGTTCAACAATCTACATGCTGTAAAGGATCCTTTCAGCCATTAACTAATGTAGGAGATAGCTAACTGATGGGTCACTTCATAATTTTGATGGACAAAATAAGAATAAGGAGTAGGTACCTTCTCAATGTATTCCATGCAACATTTACTAATGACATGATAAAGAAATAAAACAGTAGCCATCCTTCTGAGTATGTAGGAGATTGAATTCTACCGAGGAATGTTTGAGAGAGGAGAGTCAGAGACAAATAGAAAGGGCCTCAAAAGAAATATGAGAAAAAATTTGAGCACAAAGAGAAAAAAAAAACCTAGCAGATAGAGTAATAATGCATGAAAAAGTGTGGAAAAAACCCAAATATTTAGAAAATCTCAATATCCATCAGTTTCATGTTGAAGGTCATTGTGTCTCTCGGCATTCTGCAGTCCTCTTATTACTAAAGCTGACTCTCAAAGTCAAGTTATGGTGCCCCCTGAAATGATATTGCTCCTCTCACCAAGAAATTCATATATTTATAAGGGAAGATTGTAGGTGTCCACATGACAAAGAAAGAGAACTTTCCCTTTTTGCTTTGTTTTATTGCCTGCTGATGCACAATCAGTTAGAGGTATTAATATTAACACATCACAGATTTCCTTATTGCTATGAGCCATACAATGAGTTTCTAAGGGAAATAAAGATACACAAGGTAGATAGAGTATCTGCTCCTCGGTAAAGAAGAATTTAGTAATATGCAGAAAATTACATCAGTCCAATATATAGATAGATAGATATCAAATATGATCTATATTTATAATATCTATTATATGCAATACATTCATATATTAATACTAATATATACCTGATACTAATATACATAATTTAAAAGTACAAAGTTCAAAAAAGCTCTCTTCTTCAGTGATACAGAACTCAGACAAAGTATGTCAGAAACTTTTTAAGATGTGCATGCTGGCATAAGCATCAAGCTCTAGAAAGAGTTGAGGCACTCATGGGTGTGTCCAACATGTGGCCTGCCATGTTTTACCCTTGATATTTTAATGTTACAATTTTACAAAGGAAGTTTTATTAATCACACACATTAGATACTATATATTATGTATTTTTATGGCCCAAGACAGTTCCTCTCCACTCAGAAAAACAATGGCAAAGTAAAAGTTGGGCAGTAGGCTAGAAACACCTACTGAGAGTAACATCAAAATTTTGTGTTAAAAATAAATGAACTTCCTCAGCAATGAACAAAATTTCTTTTTTCTAGATGATGATATATATATATATATATATATATATATATATATATATATATAATCTTACAAGTATAGTTATCAAAGTAGCTTTTATTTCTCCATTCTACAAACAAATTACTAAAAAAAAAAAAAATATCCAGAGCAATGAGACAGTGCTTCATATGGATAAAATGCACTTTAAATATTCTTTAATGTCTTTAATGTTTAATCTAGGACCAGACAATTCAAAAAAACTGAAGCTAAATTGTCTTTTGTTTTCTGTGAACCAAAAATAAGGTGATTCAAAACCCCACAATAGACTGAGGTTATGGTTGGAATGATTAAAAGACATAGGCTCTTATACCTAGACACACACACACAAACACACACTGTGAGGTAATGCCATCTGTCACCCTCACCAAAGGCCAAACCAATGACATCCCTGGCCCTGACACCTGATCTTGAACTTTCAGCTGGATGGCAAAATCTTGGGCTAAATAAACCTGATCTCCTTTATAAATATTCTGTTTCAAGTACTTTACTGCAGTGATGACAAAGAGTCTAATACATACTTTCCTGTTCCTATGCCAATAATTTAAAAATATTGTGTCCAACTTTGACTCAAGCTCTGCAACCTACCTTTCAAAATATCAAGTAGACTCTCTCTTGTCTCTTTTCTTCTCCCGATACCCTAGACTAAAGTGGTCACTGGTAGAAAAGCTAATAGAAAAAAAAAAATGTTTCTTAAAGACTAAATTCTTACATGAATCTCTCCAGGTAATATCAAGATGAAATTCCCAGTGGGCATCACATACATATTTCAGAACGAGAGCACATGTTTTTTTTTTCTTAGTGGGAAGACCCTAGTACCTGATCATTCCAAATAAAAATTCATACCACTAGGGGAAAAATTCACCTCTAAGCTTTTATCCAGTTCAGTTTCTAAATATGGAAGGAAACAAAAAAGTATCCTGGTAGAAAAATCAACTGCTTGATGCTAATTAGGCATCTCTATAGTTCCCCAAAGAAGACTTCCCAGCCAATTAAGCTTAATTGCCCAGTTCTAGGGCCGAGGGGTCTGCCCCTATACAACTCACAGCAGTAGTTCTAGGGACTTCCTCACTCAGAGCAGGGCTTCATGACCCCATTTCTCAAGCTAACTTTAGTGACACTCTACCTCAATGCACCTAGTCAGAGAAAGGGCATATTCTACATTTAGAATGATGCTATATTATTTAGGATTGATTTCCAGTGAATTTCTGTTCTCTGATTTTCAATATGCTTCCTAGCCTTTGCCACTTGTTTATCATAGTCAAGAGAACTGAAGAAAAATACACCTGTGGGGAAAGATAAATGTAAAATTATCATTATAAAAACTAAGATACACAATTTAATAAAAATCAGAACTCACTACATACACAGTTTTGTTTCATGCTTCAAAATCACTTATTACCTTTACTACAGAAGATACTTGTGATATTTTCCTTTAAATTTTTCAAATAACCAGTGGTGTATAGTTTTCTGTTATCCTATTTTTCCTTTAGTACATTTTTCAACATCCTGATAACTATGACTTGTCAAGGTGCATTCCCCATCTAACAATGATAGCAGTAAGATCAGAAACCTATGCCTGACTCTCTCTTTTCATATTTACTTTTATAAATAAGACTTAATGCCTCCTGGTTACTACGACAGCTTCCTGTGATGGCTAGAAAACACATCCTTCCACTCTCATACCACTGTCCTAGTCAGATTCCATTATCTGCATCTGAAGTGAATGAATGCTAAATACTGCTCTTATTCAAGAACTTCTCCAAATGGGCTTGCATCCAGCTTTCTGGTGGATTGTGAATAATTTCCATACTGCATCCATTAGTCATAGAAACAAGCAAATAGGATTTACAGGAAATGTCTGCATTTGGAGGCTCCATTTTTTCTGGTGGTATTATTGATTTCTTGACTTTCTTTCATTTTTCTTAGTTTTAAGAGCAGAAATGATAGGCAAAAAATTTACTACCATGCAATTAAATAACTACCATCTTTCAACAAAAAAAAAAAAATATTGTGTGAGTTGGGATAGAAAGAGTATATGTCTGTTAAATACAGGGAAAATAAGACACTGAGAATTATCAAAGAATTGCCAGGAAAAAAAAGGATTAAAACAAGGGAGGAAGTCCCAGAGGGAAGAACTATACTAATTGTGATCATAAAGAACACAATGTAGTTTATTTTGCAGTGTCATCACAATCTAGTTACATATCATTCACATAGGCTATAATTTGACAGTTTTCTATATAGCAGTTGCTTCAGTTCTACAGTTTTCAATTCTCTAAAGTTACATAGATAAATGTGAACAGAAAAGAAAGTAACACTGTAAAGAATATTTTAAAACAGAGTTTTCCAGCTGTAATTAGTTGAAATAATAACATTATAATACAGGTAAGCTCATAGGATAATTAGTGAATAAAATAAAGGTTTAAAAAAAGATGCATACAATTTTTTTTCTAAAAAGAAATTGCTCTAGAACCTACTGCAATCTTGAGCAAATTTGCTAAAAGAATAGAGCTATTTGTTTTTCATAACTTCAGTCATATATTCCATTAGATTTTTATGGCTGCTGGAACAAAGTAACAAAAAATGAGGTACTTAACAACAGAAATTAGCTCAAAGTTCTGGAAGCTGAATTTTGATGTTCACAGAGTTGATTTATTCCAAGGGCGCCAAGGAAAGAAAATGATCAAGCGAGGGCATTCTCCATGATAGCAGAGGATGTCATGTTTTTGCCTTATATATACTCACGTTTGGATTTCCCCCTTTTATAATAGTACAATTTATATAGATTTATGGAGCCCTTATTATCTTAACTAATTATATCCTACACAAGTGGTCAAGATTGTGATCTATAATTCTGGACGGATATAGATCTCTATCTCTGAAGTGTATGAGCCTCTTTTAAAGGTAAAAATATGTGACAAATAGTCAATATTGATGAGATAATTATATGTTAATTAAATGAATAATTACATCAATTTCTGACTTTATATAATGTGAATAGTAAATAACAAGAAAATTAAATTATATACAGATAAAGGAAACATGAACTAATAATACTAATTAATTCATTATAACATTATAACAAAATGTGACTGTGCTTCAAGCAAATTACAATTCAAAATGGGAATGATTTTGACAACTAGAGTATTTTCCCTTTTGATTTCAGTATACGCTATGGGTTACCTCCATTTCCCTTCTAGGTTTCTCTACTTGATGTATCAGTGAACATATGCATGAAAAGCCTATTGTATGAGTTTAGATTCAAAAAATAGAAAAAACATGGAAAGAAAACATTTATATTAAAAAACTAGTAAAAAAAGGGACTCAAGTAACAAGATGCTAGTTATTGAAAAGTAAAGAAAATCTTAAAAATCCTCCATGAGCAGATATAAGAAGCGACAGGTACATTCACATTTCAGATCCAACACAGAAAGAAAAGATTCCACAGGGCTCACATCCAGTGCTCCATTGGTAGCATCTGCTACAAATATGTCCTTTGAAATGAAAGGTGAAGCTATTCATGGGAACCTCATTTAAAACACATTGCTGCAAACCCATCCAAGAAGATATCAAGAAGAAGCTGCTAGTTACTGTGTACTACATGAGCCACACCCCAAAGAAACTGTGTATCCTCTGTTGACAAAGCTTAAAGTCAGCCAGCAAAGAATATTTGAAGGGTTCAGATCTATTTTCACAGATCAGACAAAAATGATGGATTTGAGTTTAGAGGCGAATAATTCAATAAACAACATATTCCTGCATCATTACTACCACTGCCACTTCTTTCTTCAAGACAGGTCTCCCTCTGTAGTGCAAGCTGGTCTTGAACTCACTGTGTAACCCAAGTGGCCTCGAACATAATGCAATTCTTTTACCTCAGTTTCCTGACTGCTGGGATTACAAGTATGTGTCATTATGCCCAACTTAGATGCATATATTATTTTTATACTAAAGACATTCAATTATTTTACTTGCCATAATACAATATAAAAATAAAATATTACTGGTTTGAAATGTCTTATTCTCATTTTAAACACATGAAAAAATTTAAAGCCAAATACGTTTCATTATAAACTATAATAGAAGAGTTCATCATGACATATAATAAGGTATTTATTGTTTCTATCACCCACCTACTTAAGCATATACATATATCTTTGTAGATGTTTACTTGATTTCAGGGTCCTGTCCCATCTTCCATGGAGAAAATACATACTCCTCATTATATGCAGTATATTACCTTTCTCAAATTTAAAATTACAAAAAAAAAAAATCTGGGCTCTAGCAAGATGCAGTTAGTTGAGATTGTGAACACCATAATTTGAAGTCAAGTTAATCTTGAAACAACAACAACAACAAAAAAAAACAGATATAGAGAGGTGACATCAGAAAGATGGTAGAAGAGGAAACCCCAGATTAGGTTTGTCTTCCAGAGACACTGAACTACGACAATAAATTGTTCAAATATATTTTGAGAAACTGCAAGAAACAGTTCGAAAGTTGCAGTACTCAAAACAACCCCAATCTCAAGGTGGAAATGGCTAGGAAAATCCATTTAATTTCAACTGCATTAGCTTGTCTTTCTAGCCAGCACATTTTATGATTGGGAAGAAAAGCCCATGTGCATGTTTTCTCCAGGGAATGCAAAAGAAGAAAGGAAGATTTAAGTAACACTTGACTGGCACTTGTCAGAGTTAAATGGCTTCCATGTCAGCTGACTACTTCGTGCAGGTGGGAAATGCAAGGCCATAGATGCCGCCATGGAGGCTCGGAGAATGAAAAAAAAAAAAAAAAAAAAAAAAAAAAAAAAAAAAAAAAAAAAAAAAAAAAAAAAAAAAAAAAAAAAAAAAAAAAAAAAAAAAAAAAAAAAAAAAAAAAAAAAAAAAAAAAAAAAAAAAAAAAAGCTCCAAAGACTAAGAAAGTACCAGAATAATTACAATACTGTGATGAACCCAATGCAGCTAACCATAATTGGGAAAAAACCACCAAGCTTATGTTTTCTTCCCATCAGAAAGTAAGAGAAAGAGGGGGAATTTTTTCCCACATTCTGAGTCTTCTTGGGACTGTTCCAAGGGTTGGCTTCTCTTTTATTGACTCTATACTTATGTTTTCAAGACATTTTTCCTACAATCCTGAGTGTAAGAACTTGGCACTTTTTAATAATAATCTCTTTAACTTCCCTGTGCTCTTTTGCCCCACCTCTGCAGGCATTTTCAGTCTGGCAAATTTTGCATCACTGTTTTCTGTCATTTTTTTCCTCATGCTTTTTTCCATAGAGTTGGCTAAAAACTGCAAACAGGAGCTATGTAACAGCCTGAAAACAGGCTGCCCTACGACTGTCTCCACCAGGTTAAGTAGTCCAATGCCCTTATGATCTCAACTGCAGGCAAAGAATCTGGAAAGGGGCAAAATGTCAAAACACTTTTTTTTTTATCAGAATGTAATACACATGGTCTTTAGACCACTTACCATTACAATTCTCCTTTATATATGAAGCTTCTTGACCTGACCTTTCTTTATTTTTCCATTTTATTGATATGTATCCGTGCAAAATTTAAAGTATACAATGGAGTTGAGCATTTTGTGCACATACGTATCCTCCCAAGTTCACGAGGACTTTCCCACTCTCTTTCTGTCCCTCCCCAAACCCTCCTCTTCCTCCTTTCTCCCCCACTCTACCTCCCATTTCACTTTGTTTTTTGCTTTCAGTTCCATAATAGTTGTGACTTGGGACTCTCATATCAGAGAGACTATTTGATGTTTCACTTTCTGCTTCTGACTTACTTCACTATGCCTTTGCGGGCAAATGGAAGAAGCTTGAGAGCCTGGGCTTTCTAATCCATACTTTAATTGGCATTCTGGTCTTCTGACCTCTGACCAGAATCTCCCATCAAGCTCAAATCAGAGCTCTCCAAGGATCCTTGAGCATGCATCCTCAAACCTCTCCAAACTCCTACAAATCAGTTGCAAAGGCTTCCAAACCACATTGACAGAAAAAGTTACAGAACAATCCCACTTCTCTGGTACCAATTTTGCCTTAGTAATTTTTTGTTGCTGTGATAGAATACTCAACATTCACAACTTTAGGGAGGAAAGACAAATTTTAGCTCACAGCTTTAGAAGGTCATATCCCATTTACAGGCACACAGCTAGAAATAATGGAATCACATTGTAGAGCCAAAATCTCCTCACAACATGGCAAAATAAAGTCAGGTGCAGGAGGAAGGGCAGAGCTAGCACATACCTTTCTAGGTCAAGCCACAAGCATCTGCTCCTTCAAGCTAGGCTTTACCTCACAAGAGCAAACAACATCCATAGATACAGAGATTTTAGGGGCACTCAAGATCTACACCACAACACCCTCGAATATCCCAAATCTGAAAAAGGAAATATTCCATTAAATTTAAGCTTTTAGGGTCCCAACTAGGATAAACCCAAAGGCCCACACTGATGCACAGCATAATAGAAATATTAAAAGTCAAGGACGAGAGAGAAATTGAAAATAACAGGAAAAAAAGCAACTTTTACATACAAAGAAACATCAGTAAGACTTTTAGGTGAGTTTTCACAAGAATTATTATAGTCCAAAATAGAAAAGAATAATAAATTCAGAGTGCCAATAAAGAAAGCTGCCGATCATAAATAATATATACTATATATATATATATATATATATATATATATATATATATATATATACATATTTATATTCTATAAACCAAAAGAAAAAATGTAGGCTAAACAAAAACTAAGTTCATCACCATGAGACTTCTCTTACAAGAAATGTTAAAATGTGTTCAGGTTTAAACCAAAAAAAGTTAGATGGAAACCAAAGGTATATTAAGATATAAAGGTATATGTTAAAGGTAAATACGTAGAAAATTATAGACTCCTGGGATGCTATAATAATGAGATTCAAATTGATTTTAATTCAGATAAAGAATTTTAAAGCCAAAGCATAAAAACAATAACAAATTGATGCAAAACATTAAAAAGCAGTTTTAATACTGCAATAATAATCTAGGTGTAGGGAAGATAATACATGGCTTCTTTATACAATTAAAGCTAATTTGTAAGCTTGAAATACATCTTATACTAATATTTCATACAATCCCCACACTAAAATTGCAGTGTGCTACAAGGCGAAAGTATAAGAAAGGAACTGAAGTATGTGATTACAGAAAATGAGAAAGAAATAAAAATATGTAAAATAAAACTAAATCTATAAAACACAAAAGGCAACAAGAAATACAAAGAGGAATAAAATAATTAAGGCATACATAAAACAAGATGGTAACAGATGGTAATGTTCTATTAGTAATTATATGTAAAAGGATTAAAATCTCTAATTAAAATTATATGATTGCTGAATTTTGTTATATATATATATATATATATATGGTACTAGGCATTTAACTTAGGATGCCCTACCACAAAGGTATATTCCCAATTTTTTAATTCTATTTCTTTAATTTTGAGACAGTATCTCCCTAAAATATTGAGGCAAGACTCAAACTTCCCCTCCTCCTGTTTCAGCCTCCCTCAGGATTGGGATTATCAGCAAGTAGAAAATTTTAAGCAGCAAAATCCAACCATATTCTCTATACAAGAGACTTACTTTAGGTATAAGACATAATAAAGACTAAAAGTGAAAGGATGGAAATAAATTTCATTCCAACAGTAACCAAAAAGGAGCAGGAATGGCTGTAGGTATGTCAAAGAGAATAGACTTTAAGTCAGAAATTGTCAGAAGAGATTGAGAAAGATAATTTACAATGATAACGAATGTATTCCCTAGAAAGTGTAACGATTATTGACACATATAAATCTATAGTAGAGTGCCCAAATACATTAGCAAATATTGGCAGAATTGAAGGGATAAGTAAACAGTACTACAATAATTGTAGAATATTTAAATATAGCTCATAAATTAGCCAATAAGTCAAACAAACAGGTCAAAACGTAACAAAAACAATCTACCCAATAATAACAAAATGTACTTTCACATGTTTTACAGGAATACACAAAAAATTCCAAGATAAGTTAAAGATTAAACCAAAAAAGAAGTCTTAGCAAGTTTGAGAAGTTTGACATTGTATCAAGCCTCTTTTCTGACCACAAAGAATTGAGAGCAGTAGAAGAAAGTCTAGAAAATTTACAAATATGCAAGTAATAAGCAACAGGCAAGAAACTGATATGACAAAGAGCTCTTATAAAAATTTTAAAATATCTTGAGACAAAGGTAAACCTAAACACTATACATCCAAAGTTCCAGGATGCTACAGAATCAGTACTGAGATAGAGGGAGATATGAAATTAAGATGCAAAAAAAAAGACAGAGAATTTTACATGTAAAGAAAGTAGGTAAAAAAATGACAAAGAAGCTCAGTCAAAGGAAGAAAGAAATAATACTAACAGAAATAGAAAACAGAAAAACAGAAAGAAATTAACAAACTTCTGGGTTGTTTTATGCAAAGATCAATAAAACTGGCAAATCCTTAGGTAGACAAAGTAGAAGAAAAAGACAGAAAAAAGTCTCCACAAAACCAAAAATGAAAGAGAAGGTATTAAAACCAATGCAAAAAAATAAATAAAAAGAATTCTAAGTGACCTATATGCTAATAAATAAGATAACCTGTCCATGATTAAATTTCTGGAAAAATACAACCTATCAAAACTTGATCATGAAAAATTTAGAAAATCCAAAAAGACTTATAATGAAATTCAGTCAGTAGCCAAAAGCTTCTCAACAAAAAGATACAGAACCAGAAAGCTTCGCTTAAGAAATTCAACAAGCATTTAAAAAATGAATACAAACTCTTCTCTAATTCTGCCACATAGCTACTGAAGACTAAATACTCCTAAACTTATTTTATAAATCCAGAATCACTCCATTATCATAAGGAAGTAAAAATACTGGAACAAAAGAAGCAGTTCAAAATCTTTAATGTTATAGATGAAAATGTTACACATTCACACACACAAAATACTATCAATTCAGCAACACATTAAAAGAGTCATATGATAAGAACAAATGGAATTCATTCTATAATGTAAGGATGATTCAACAAATAAAAATTAATGTAATAGGACACATTTAAAAAGAATGAAGGATACAAAACAATGTCACCTCAATTTATTTTTTAAAAGCATTTGACAATAGTCAAAACCTTTTGGTAGTTTAAAAGAAAAGTTCAGCCACAAGGAATAGAAGAAAACTATCTCAATATAAAAAAATTTTGCTATAAAAAGTCTACAGCTAGTATCTGAAATCTGAAAGCTTTCCCTCTAAGGCCAAAAAGAAAGCACAAGTGTCCACTTCCATCACATCTGTGCAATATAGTAAGAAAAGTTCTGGAAAGAGAAATTAGGCATGAAAGTGAATAAAAGAAATCACAATTGGAATGAAAAATAAATATCTTTTGTGCACAGATGAAATATTTTAATTTATTAAAAAAATTAAAGCTGTCACAAACACATACATAATTGTTAGGCCTCGCCCAAAATTCTAGTCAATTTGCAAAATTCAAAATGAACACATAAAAACCAGTTGCATCCTATTCAATAAGGGACAATCTAAGGAGAAGCTGGAGCTGTATCGCAATTTTAGTGCATAAGTTGCTGGGTTTGATTCCCCAGCACTACATAAAAACAAGCCAGATATGTTAGTGTGGACCTCTAATCGTAGTACTTAGGAAGCAGAGACATGAGGATTGCTCTGAGTTTGAGACCATCTTGGGCTACTTAGTGAGTCCAGGACCAGCCGACACTACAATTTCATTTAATAGCACAAAAAAACACCAAATATTTAGTAACAAATTTGAATTTTTAAAAATCTACATTGAAAACTAGAAAATATTTCTAAAAATATAAAAAAGATATGTCAATATAAGTCAACTATATCAGTGGATTAGAAAACTTGCTATTTTTAAATGTCCATATCACTTCAAATGATCTACATTGATTCAATGTCATTGCTATCAAATCTCAATGAGATATTTGGAATAACAGAAAAAAGAACTCCCAGAATTCATATGGCATCTCAAAAGACTGAATAGGCAAAACAATCTTGAGGAAAAAGAAGCAAAACTGATGGCTTCACACTTGTTGATTTAAAAATATATTACACAGATACAATAACCATGGGCTGGAGGAATGGCTCAGCGGTTAAAGCGCTTGAGCAAGCACTAAGCCAAGGGCTAAGTACCAGAGTTAGATTCCCCAGCACCACACAAGCAGGGTGTGGTGGCGCACGCCTATAATCCCAGCACTCGGGAGGCTGAGACAGGAGGATTGCCATGAGTCCAAGGCCAGCCTAGGCTCTGAAGTGAATTCAGGACCAGCCTAGACCACAGAGCGAGACCCTGTCTCAAAAAAAAATACAATAACCAAAATATTACAGTACTGCATAGAAAAATATGGAACATTTAAACTAAAAATAGAACCCTACAATAATGCCTAAATACACATGGCCCAATGACATGTGACAAAGGTACCAAGGTTACATAACGATAAAAAGAAATGTTCTCTTAAAAAATGTTGCTCAGAAAGATGAAAAATAATGAAGTAGAATTCTTAATATTACACAATACACAAAAGTAAATCCACAACAGATTAAACACATAAACAATAACAGGTGAATTATAAATTTTCTAACAGAAAATTTCACAATGCTGCATTTGATAGTTATTTTCAAATATGACACCAAAAGCACAGACATTAATAGCAAAACAACACAAATGAAACTATATCAAACAAAAAAAACCCCTGCTCAACAAAAGTTATGCCTGTGGAAAAGTAACCTTCAAAATGGGAGAAAACGTTTGTAAAACATGAATCTCATAAGGTGTCGACACCATGACAGTATAAACAACTCCTATGATTCACCAAAATAAAAAAAGTTCAAATTTTAAAAACAGCAAAAACTTGAATAGGTTTTATCTAAAAAAGAGTCAATCATATGAAAAGACAAATCTGAATCACTCATATTCAGAAAACGTCAAACAAAATCACAATGAAATGCTGGCATACAAATGTTAGAATGAAAATGATCAAAACACAAATATTAAAACAAACAGAAATACAGAAAACCACATGCTCCAGTAAGCACATGGAGAAATTGAAACAGCTACTCATTTCTGTTGAAAATACAAAATAATGTAGCTGCTATGGTGAACAGTATAGAAGTTTCTGAAAGCATTAAAAATAGAACGACCCTATAATGCAGAAATCCCACAATGGTTATATATTGATAAAACTGAAAATCTTAAGATTTTTCTTGCCATGCTCACAGCAGTACTGTTCATAACAGTTGAGAAGTAGAATCAATATAAACGTTCATCAACACATGAATGACTAATGAAACTATGGTATACATATACAATGAAATATTAGCCTCAGAAATGCAGGAAATCCTACCATATGCTACAACATGAGTAAACCAAAAACATTATGTGAAGTGAAAAAGGCAATCACAGATAAACACCATATAATTCTATTTATATTTTAGATATCTGAAATCATCAAAATCTTTTTTAAGACATGTTCTTGAACATAATCTAGGCTGTCCTTAAACTCATGGCAATCCTCCTGCCTCAGACTGCTATAATTACAGGCATGAGTGATCACACCCACCTTATAACAAACTCTTAAAAACAAGACAAGACACGGTATTCAGGGACAGGTAGGAGGATGAAAAGAGCAGTTGTCCCATACAGGGCTTCAGTTGTCCAAGATGAAAACTTCTTGACATTTGTTGACCAGCAACACACATCTGCACGATACATCTCTATTGCACACTTAAAAATGTTTAAGCTAGTAAAGTTTAGTTCACATTTTCATAACAAATAATAATTGTAATGATAAAGTGGCTATTATCCCTTAAATGATCCTACTGTAACCCATTGGAACTTGGTCATTCAAGTAGTTCAGAACTTTATTACACTATTTTTAATGTAGCAATATTTGTGTAATATAATTTGCAAAAATTAAAATTTTTATGAAAATTTAAAGTCCTACCACTCTGGAAGGCTGAAACAGGAGAACTGCAGGTTCAAATCCAGCTTGGACAATTATCAACTTAGTGATACCCTCTCTCAAAATAAAAAATCAAAAATGGACTGAGGACATACCCCCGGGTGAAGGCTCTGGACTCAATTCTCAGTACCTAGAAACAAACAAAAAAACCTTTAAATTCTCATGAAGTGCCAAGAGACCATCTAAAATATTTCTGGAACAAAGAGAGTATGTAGGAAGAAGTGTGGAAGAGACAGAGGAATGATTGCCCTATATTTCAATTAGAAAATCTGTTGTATGTGATAAATTTCATATGTCACACTTAAAACTGCCGAGTTGTAAGATCTCCCAGAAGAGAAAAAAATAGAGGGACCAGGTTCTAGCGCTAACCCAGACCTTAATTGAGCTGCAGCAAACTCAAATGAATCTTTGATAGCTAGCAAGAAATTTTATTTAAAATGACAGCTTTGTTATAAAGAGAAGCTACAATGAATAAAACCACTTTTAATAAGAAATTTGGCTGCTCTTCAATTTCCACCATGATCTAAAAATATTTAGACATTAAATAATTGACAATATTTCCTGTATCTCTGTTTCTCATTTTCTTTGCTTGACATTTGTATTACAATATGCTGAATATCAATTTAATTTATCATTGTCATAAATTGGAATTTGCACTGTAAAATAATATACTTATCATTATTTTTAAATTACATGATTTTTAACAATATTATGCAAAGTATTCACTATGTACCAATGACAACAATGCTTTAAGAAAGTACCTAAATCAGTACCTTCCAGTTTCAATATGAAAAACAAAGTGAAGATAGCCAAGGAACCAGCACTCACTGTGCTGATAATTTGAGAAGGGGCACTGTGAGATATTTTAGAGGTAATAGTGAGAAAATAAAAACACCATGAGGCTGGTTATCCAGCTGGCCAAATTCATCATGTGTGAGGTCAAGAAAATGGAGAAAATGCAAGTTATTAGCAATGTGATTCAAGATGAATTCCCCTCTATAATGTGCCTCTAGGTCCTTAGAAAATGTGTTGCATGTTTGGTGACCAACAAGGCCTGAATATTTTCCTAAGTTTGCTTCATTTCAAACTTACTTTTCCTTAGATCATTTTCTTGAGAAAGCTGTAATTGTAAACACTTTCTCTAACTCCTTGGGAAGTAAAACATTTTTTGAAGTCTCCAATTAGCTTTATAACTTAGAAGTGTGATTCTCAAGGACTTAGGGACCATGGCCTAAAATGCAATCCTCTAGGAAGATAAAATCCTTACCTGCCGGCTCCATAAGAGGCAAGGGCCTAACTTCCATGTGCATGCCTGTGGTTCTAAGTTGCATAACTACCTCCTATCACAATGATGGGATAAAAATTCACTTTTCCTTTAAAGCCAATTAGCAACATGCATGGCCTACACCATTCCATTTCAGCTCTTCTTTTCTTACTTAATTTCTGATTGATGTGAGTAGCCAGATTTGGTTCCTGCTCTCTTGCTGTTGCTAAAAATACAGCATCAGAATATATGTTCAGTGCAGTATTTTCTTTAGTAGCTGAATTTTAAGACATGTCACCCCTCACATAAAATATGGCACTTCTAGGAGCAGTGATAGGAGCTGAAGAGGTAACACCAGGAGTTAGAATATGGTTACAGAAGAAGCTAAAATAGTTCTGCTCTCTGATTTTCAGAGATTTTACTGTTAGCACGAAATGGTGGAGGGATAAAAGAAAGAAAAAATTGTAATATTATAGCTGAAATGTTTCACTGCTGTGATTTATCATGAGGTAATGTGTCATGGATGAGAGACACCCTGTCTCCACACTCGAAAGTGAAGGAAGCAGACCTAAAGGCAAAAGTTACATAAATATTAACAAGGGAGAAAAGACACAAAAGGCAAACAGAACAGATTCTTACTCACTGGGCAGATGAGCTGCTTGTGGACCTTAAAATCCAAGAGCAGGTTGAACCTTAGGGCCTCCTCCTTACTGGATCTTCTTCAACTAAGAAAGAAAGAAAAAAAAATGTTTTGCACTGACAAATACTGGAAATGTCTTAATGTATGTTCACAACAAAGGAACTAATAATATATAACTGTCTGAATCAAATGTTAATTAGAAAATCAACTACTTACTTCAGGGAAGCAGTTTTCCTCATTCAGTGGTACAATTTCTGCAAACTGCTTTTAACAGAAGTTTCTCTGACCAGCATCTATGAGTCCTTTAAAAAGAGAGAAAGGTATTTAGAGAAGTCTGATAAAATGATTTTTCTGTTTTTATTTAAGGACACTCTTCTTCATTGAGCACGAAGCAACTGATAATTCAAATCTTGTTATGAAACCAGCACAGAAACTTGAAGTCACGGCACCACATTTTGAAAATACACCTTTCAATTAGAATCCCAGGCTGCTTGCATTCTGCAGGAACAAAGAGTAGTGAAAACTTAAACTGGGTGCGTTGTCATGCTAAAGTAAATCTGGCCGTGGTCGGTGAAGAAAAAACAAAAGAAGGGAGGAGAGGAAGAGGATGATGAGGGGGAAAGAGGCAGGAGCAAATATTGGCAGTCACACCCTGTTCCTCAGTTTCTGAAGGCTTATTGCTATCAGAGAACACCCTGCCATTAGTCCATTTGCCACTATTGCTTCTCAGATTAAACACAAAACATAGCATACGTAATGCCACAAAGCACATTAAAAGCAAGATCATAAGTTTGGTGAATTAGGGTTCCAAAGAACTGCAAAGTAACTTTAAAACTGCAAGAGTTTCTCTATAAACCAAAGCAAATTTATTAAAGCAAAGTCATACTTGTGATGAGACTGTATGAAGAAAAAAAGTAAATTGCTCTGCTTTTCTGTCTGAATAGGAAAAACTCATTTTGTGTAAGGAACCATCCACGGAGCTTTATTTAACCACACGCACTTGACTCTGAAGCACTCCAGTATCTCTGGTGTGTCATCATTCTGAACTTATTTAGAATTCAGGGAGACGTCGTGAGCATAATGTGTCCATTTAGTGCCTATTCAGATGTCACACTTATTTCCATAGGTGTTCAATTGTAATTCAACATTACTGGGCACTCAGGAGAAGTGTTAGTCTTAATTTCTTTAGTTGTCCCACTGTTAGAACGCATCCTCTGCATCTAAATCAGCACATTTGCATGTTCAATTTATTCTTGACCTGAGCTTTATATTTTAAAGAATCTCTTTTTTCCTGATTATCATGTTTAAGTGCAAATTGTTTGATACTGCTAGCTTGCTACAGTCGTGATGAAAGCTTATGAAGTAAGAGATTCCATGGGTTAGGGACAGCTGCAAGATTTGGCTGAGCTTAAGTTATTTTCAGTTCATTACTCCAAACAATACAAGCACATTTTTGTCACTTTTTTTCCCAGCTAAATGCAAGCACACCATGTTAAAATATAAATATCTGTGAGAAATTAAAGATTGTGCATTTTGAGAACTCTCTCTTATATAAAATGTGTCGTGTCTATAATTTAGCGATAGGAGCTAAGTAATAATGAAAAGGGTCATCAAGTGGTTCTGGACGTGGGCAAGAAGCCTTTGCTCATGAATCCTCAAAGGTTTTATTGTCAGAAACTGAAAAAAGAATGGAGAAGAGGGACTTGGAAAGGTTCCAGTTCTAAAGACAGATAACAGACATTCAATTGTTAACCAAAATTGTTAACAGTTGCAACCAGAAAGCTAGAGGACCATGGTAAAATATATCCACATAAATATGCAGGTTTGCAGCAAATTTTCCATTATTCACAATCATAGCAATTACAAGTACTTGAGCTAAACTGAAAAAAATAGATAACACACAAATTCAACACAAGTATGACTGCATTATACACAGTAAGACTTACTTTTTAAAAAATATACCTCCTTAAAGATCTAAGATGAAGTTTACACCCTATTTTGTAAAATAAATAAATAAATAAATAAGGTAAAAAAGAGGCTAAAATTTGGATGTATACTATACTGAGTTCATCATGAATACAAAAGGACTGAACATAAGAGCATATTCTTCTATGGGTCTTAAATATACAGTTATTTATCTTTGTCTCAGAGCCCATAAATTGTCTACCAAGTAAACAAAGTTAAGATCAATAAATCATCACCAAATTAATTTACTCTATTTCTTATTATCCATGCAAGAGGAAATGTATAAATAAATGCATGAATTATAAGCAAATTTATACATAGTCATATAGACCTAATTTCAGAATGTGGCAGAATTACTAACATATTTATAAGCTAACACAGGTTCCTGGAGGGCACTGGTGTTATTTTCTCTGAAGTAACCCTGCTTTTCCTTTATTCATCTCCCTTTTTTTGTCCCATTTTATTTTGTTGTTGTTGTAATAGGAATATCTAATGTAAAATCTGCCTTCTTAAAACTTTATATGTAAAACATATTCTTGTCGATTATAGTTACAATATTATGCAATAGATATCTTGATTAAGTTCTTGTTCAGTGAAGTTGTATGACTGTTGCCTAAGACCTCTTCAAAACACAAAATCTTTACTTCCCATAGAAGACTGAAAAAGCTTAAGAAATGATTAAAATAACTTATTCTCCCTTTCAAATAGTTTGGCAATCAATAAAGAAGACAAACACTGATTTTAGTCCATATAATAAACACTAGTTGCAATAATATACATTTTATTGTATATAGTATATAGTATATTATATTATAATTACATATATATACAGAACAAGGTGCAGCAGCTGCCCAGAAAGGCAGGACTCAGAAGGAAGACAGTATGGATCCTGGCCCACAGGTCTGGGGAATTTCCTGATACTTACAAGGGTCCCAAGTCCCCTCTGGAAGGATACAGAAGCAGTGCGCAGCTCCCCTGAGTCAATGCCTGCATCGTGGGGGCTTCAAAACAGCTGACTCTGCCTCACCCATGCTCCTGTAAGTAACCCCTTCCCCATAATTCTGTAAATAGACTCACTGGTGGTTTACAAGTTGGACTTAGACATAATCAAAAACTGTGGTAAAATCACTAACTTCGGTCTGTCATCTGTACCCTACCTGGAGTGAATAAGTATTTTTGTTCACCAGGAAAAAGTTTAATGTCACACATATATTAATATGTACACATATATAAATATAAGAAAATGATTTAACAGGAATTCTGAGTTAATTTTCAAAGACTCATGGTTTCTATAGTCCCTATTTTCCTATGTTTGGGTAATTTTTAATTTCAAAACTTAATTGATCTTTTTTTGTCTTTTGGATTGTAATGACATTGAATGGCATTTGGGTTTCACAAGTTTACATAATTTAACACTTGAAAGAAAATTTCATTTAAAACATCATTCACTGAAACTTTTCAATAAGAGGCCATAAAAATTTTATAATTCAATTTCCCTTTTCAAATATTTCTTCACTAACACTACCAATTTTTCTCTTTTTCCAAGTTACAGAAGAAAGATGTTTCAATGAAATTTTTGCCATAAAAAACTGAGAATTTGCCACGACATTTAAAGTGTCTCTGAATAATTGCTATTTTATGAAATATTACAATCTTGTCAACTAAGAATAAATTTTGGACCCTGAGATCCTAAATATACCATACTAAAATTTCTAAACTTACCAAGCATAATTCTATGGCCTTTGATGCTATGTGAAGACCCTAAAACTTTCCTCTAAGTAATGGAACACAATATTTCTAGCAAATCGATATTAACCTCTAGCCTAACAACATTGTTTCTCCATGGGTTGAAGGTATCCGTCCAGAAAGATTTCTATTTGGAGGATTTCTTCTTTATCAGAGATGGCAGACGAACGTTTAATCACTTTTCATCCCTTTTCCCTCTTTCCTGTTCTGTTTCCTAAGAGGAAAGGCTTGGTTGCCAAGCAACAGACTAGTCTGAAAAACCTGCAACTCTTGACCTTCCTCAGTTAGTGAAAGTCAGGCAGCAGAAAGTCGCCCTACCTAAGGCTTGAACACACTGGAAAGGAGTTTGGGCTTGGACTGTGACAACATCACAACAAATGAGATTGGTTCCACATAATTGTACAGCAGCAGAATATCAAACACCTGTGCAATAACAGTCATTGAATTAGAGTGAGCTAAATGTTGAAGAAGAATTAAAAATAACCAGCCTAAGTCTCAGAACAGATAATGAATCAAAAAAAAAAGTATTTTTTAGTTCCAAGGCACTAACTTCGTATCCTCAGGTAGGTTAGACTTGAAAGCACTGCAGCATCTAATTTTTTATGTTATTTTTATTTATTCATTTTATTGAGTTATATCTCTTCATATCTCTATTTTTCTCTACATTTCTTCATTTACTTTGGAGAAATACTTTGTTTTACTAATAAACCCATGTAATAGATTTCATTTGAGTGTTACTCACTAGTTTTTATCCAGTGTTTATTGTGTTTCATAGTTCACACAATTAGTTTTAAATTTTAAATTCATTTAGTGTTCTAGGAAATAAGACATTTCTTGTTGCTTACTGTACACAAAGAAGTAATCATGTCTACATATCTACATAGCCCCTATATTATTTAAAATTATACTCTTAATGATACCCTTAATGTGTCATTAGAAGGAAATTCTCAGTTCTCACATCTTTGGTAGAGTTTCTTACCTGCCCAAACTTTTAAGGAAATCGATGGACTCAATTAACATGTTCTTTCTCCATTTCAGAATTCATAAAGCCAAGATTTTTATAAATATTAGAGTTAATGTCTTTATGAAAAGCAAGATATAAGAAAAACTTACAAAAGTGCTGTGGAAAGGTAAATGAAAAAAAATGAGTTCTTCCCAGCAATATTTACACAGGTATAAAGCATTTCTCCAAGTTACCAGAAGCAATTGTGCTAGAAACATACTCAAGCTTCTAAGAAGCTAATAGCCTGGTAACATCAACAGATACTTACACTGTAAAAAGTATTGTGTGCCTGTTATGTTTCTGCACAGTCTAAGTGCTGAGGATACAGAAACAGCAAACAGATACCACCTTCTCTTTGGCCAAGTTGCAGTGTAAGCTGGAAGAGGGAAACAATAAGCAAAGATATCCTCTATACAACTGTGAGCAGTTCATGAAAACACACAAGCAAAGCAGCATAAAGTGCCTGGAAATAAATGATGACGGTGTGGGTGAGGAGTAAAATATTATCAAGGGACTTCTGTAAAGTTTTTTTATTCAAACATTTCTAAAACAAGGTTTCAGGCTGCTTTCTCCAGAAATCTTCATATCTTTGTGGTTTATATCTGGTGTCAGTCTCCATATTCACACCAAATTTGGGGTGGAAACTTGATTCCAGCTGGGAAGTTGACACCATTCTTTCATTGGGCCTACAATAAACTAGGCAGGAGAGGCAGGGAAACTTGAAATTAATGCAATTATTATAATTACAAACGTATACTAATAAAAATAATGAGGAGAAAAGAATGAAATAGGCATCTAGATTTTTCAATTAGATACGGGAACTGTAATACCTAAATAAATTAGAGAGTGGGACCTCTAATTGGGACCTGTAGCAGTCTGTGGCTTGTTATAAACTAGGCCACGTGGCAGGAGGTGAGCAGTGTGCCAGCCAGCATAGCTTCACCTGCAATGAGAGCCAACGCCTACTGCTGACATCAGTGCCACAGACCTAGTGCCTGTCAGGTCAGCAGGGGGCAGCATTAAACTTTCCAGGGGGGTGGGGGGCGGTAAACTCAGCGCATGTGAGACATTAGGGTTATGTGTTCCTTAGGAAAATCTAATGCCTGACAACCTAAAGTAGAACTGAAACAGCTTCAAATAGCCAGAAAAAAGTTACCTGAACTATTATTTTGTGGGTGTGATTAAAATTATCAGCCATGTTTTCATGGTTTGGATGTAGAAAGTCCCCCCAAAGCCTCATGTGTGGAAGGAGATTCAATCACTGGGTTAACTCATTCAGTTCCTGTGCAGTTAGGAGGCGCAGATCACTGGGGCCTGACCCAGAAGCGAAAAACCACTGGAACATGTCCTAGAAATGGTACTATAGCTCCACCCTCCCCACCTTCTCTGCTTCCCGTGCTGTGGTGCCCCTCGAAAAGCTTTTCTCCAGAGAGGCCCCTGGCACTCCCTTCCACAACGGCAAGCCACTCGTGAATGGATCTCCTGACCTGGTGAGCTAAAATAAACCGTTCTTCTCTCAAGTTGTGGGTGTTGTGTATTTTATGTCAGCAATGAGAAAGTGACTAAGATACATGTTAAAGTACACACACTTCACTAAAATATACGTCCATGTAGCTCTGTGAGGAGATCAGTGCAGAGTATACACATGCCTTCCCTTACACACATAAGCGAGATGGCTTTTGAATGATAGAGTCACCGGCCAGTTTTTGATATGTAAGAGCCACTCTGCACGTTCTTCTCAACTTTGTCAAACACTCCATCTGTCATTTCAATGGATAACAACAACTCTGTTGAAGTTCGAAATTAAAGCAGATGCTTTGAAGCCAAGCTCGAAGAGGGATTTTCACATATTTCAATAGTAGCAAAGATAGTGGTGGGGACCGAGCCGTGAACTTTCTTTTGCCCATCTGATACATAATAACCTATTTCAAGTTTTAAAGAGTTTCAGTATGACTTCCCAGCCACACAAAATCCCAAAACTGGAAAAAAAAAAATGGTTCTACCATCCATATGTGAATAAATCAGGTGTGTTGACTTCATGATAGAAAAGGATCAACTGCTTGAGATTGCAAGTGATGGTGGCTTTAAAAGTATGTTTGAGATAACTTCAAATCTCCATACGGTCTGGATTACAGTCAAAACAGACCATCCTAATATTGTCGGTAAGTTCCTGAAAACCTTGTCCCATTTCCAATATCCTAACTTGTAAAACAAAGTCCTCTACAAGGGCAGCAACAACGAAACTAGGCAGTCCCCTCCATCATCTAGGCAACATCAGTGTTTCTCAGGTATCTCTGCCCCCTCTCAGCCCCAGATTGAGATGACCAAGGCTGCCACTAATTCTGTATTGAAGGGATTTATATAATTATTTCATTATCTGTTACTATATGTGACAATGAGAGAAATGAACAGTGATTGCCCTGTGCTTGGATCATTCTAAAGCCATTCCCCACTGCCCACTTCAAGTCTGAAAAAATTTTCTTGTACAGAATTGGTTCCTGGTGCCAAAAAGTTTGAAGATCATAGAGATACATTATTAGATCACTACATACAAACCGATTGAGTTACTAGTTATTGTCTTCTAGTTAAGCTTTTTAGAAGGTGTCAAAATACAAGCATGAAACAAAAAGAAGACAGAGAAAGTTCTAGAACTTCATCTAATAACTACAGTGTGTCATTAATTCAATGTGCAAGTTTTATATATATTATACTTTCATATAAGCTACTTTGAAATTTCCATGACATAAGTCAACAAATAATTATGTTGCCTACTTCAAACAAAATGTTCATATACTCATGTCAGTAACAGAAAAGAGAAAAAACACTTCTGACAAGTATCCATGTTCATACTTTGGTTTCTCTCTAAACCTTTCGTTTGCAATTTTTCTTCTGATTATATTTGGAAGAAAGTCTAACAAAGATCTGAATCTACCCTTGGCCTTGCACTGTGAAGCAGGTGAATCTTCACCTACATGAGGCATGCATCCTGATCCACTTTGCAGTCAAGAATGGCATGCATGGCTTGCAAGACCAACATATCAGGGGAAAATGAACTAACAGAAGTGAGAGAGGCAGCGAGCAGGCCACCCAGATGGAAAGTGTGATGCCAGGAGCAGGTGACACTAAATCCATGCTGTACTCTTAAGTGAACAACAACAATTTGAAACCTCAAGTCTGAAATCTCAGGGATATTTCCTTAGTAATATGACATTGTGTAAAATAAATTGACCTCTTCGTCTGTAATAGCTATAAATTACAGCTATTCCAGTAAAAGACAGATGGGGTGAGGTGGTTTGCCCTGAGATAGGCATTTCTTATATCTTTTAAAAGCAAAATTAAAGTTATAAACTAAGAAAAATAACAGAAGATAAATGTTGCAGGGACCCTGAAAACATCTTGTGATTCCACAACTGCACAGCACGAATACAAAACCCTCTACATTTGAGCTGTCCCTGACATGAATGTCTGGTAACCTTCCAAGACAAAATGAATCTTCTCCATTATGAGTTCCCCTATTTGCCAGTCTTATTCTGACTGAATACTTTCAAGATCTTTTTCAAGTATTTCACTTAAATCTAGAGCTTTCTTCATTTCAAACCATTCAATGTTCTAACCATTCAGTGCCTAAAGAGGTTTAGCACTAAGAATGGTTATATCCTAAATAAAATAATTACTTAGTAATGACCAATGTAAAAGCAGAAATTTAATATGTAAAACTATGCTCACCTGCCTAGTTTTGTATGGGTGAATTTGTTGGCATTTTAAATTTATTTATGAGAAACAAGTTATATCAATCAATCCTGAAATGTCCTTAAAAAAACAAGTCAAAATAAACTTTGGGGTGTGTGTGTGTGTGTGTGTGTGTGTGTGTGTGTGTGTGTGTGTGTGTGTGTGTGTTTTGTCCCCTGAATGTAATAAAAATGATCAGATTCTAAATCAGAATTTTTTTTATTTGAACCAAGATACTATGTTTCTATACCTCTTGAAGTCCCATTACTACCCATTCATCTTTGTCTTTGTTGTTGTTTTTCCAAACAAAAAAGAAGCAGAGTTTAAATGTTTAAGGCAAGAACACAGAAGAATAAAACTGTATGATGCTTCTCTTTCTGACACACTTGTTCACATGGCTGACAGGACAAGGCAATTAACATCTAAGTTGGATGTTAATAATGTAGGAATTATCTTCTTCTCGATAGTGAAGCCTCATGAGTACTTTTGTCTCTTTCTGATGTAGGCTCTTGTTTTTGCATAATGCCTTTTCCACAAATGTTATTGTGACTTTCAATGAAACAAATAAAATTTTAAACCAAAACTTTAATAATGTCACTCTACTTTGACCTCAAAAACAGTTTAAATTATGTTTTTTTCTTCATTTTGTATAGGTATTAGTCTAAATCTTGTATAAGTTAATTTCTTCGCCATATAATCTCTCAAATTCAAAGAAGAAATTTCTTCCTTTAACACCACTGCAGTCCATTCTGGGGAGGGTAGGGGCGCTGAGTTAATAAGTGATGATTTCAATGGTAAAGTGAGTCAGACTCAAAAGATTAAATTTGTGAGATATCGCATGGTTTCTCTGATTTGGGAAACCTAGAACACAAGCATTCTATAGAACAAAATGGTGTGTGATAGGAGGAGTTAGGGCAGATAGGAAGAGTAAGGGAGGGCCAAAAATGGGGAGGGAAAGGGATTGTAATATTGATTTGATATATTGTGCACAAAATACTCAAGCTAATTGTAAATATTAAGTATTGCATATATATATATATATATATATATATATATATATATATATATATGAGTGTAAATTAACTTTGTGGATGTTTTCAGTGCAGACCACTGATCTTTTAATTATTCTCTCCTGAGCTTCTAAGTCAACAATAAACATAGAGTAAATGAAATGTAGGATAATGTGCACAAATGTTTCTATAAAATTAGGAATAAAAATATAAAAGATTTTGATAACTATCACTATGACTGACTTCTACTGTTATAAACCTATCTGCTGTCTAATACTTTTGATTCAATGAGCTTTGGTTTATTTCTAGAAGTTGGTACCATAAGCAGAGTTTCCTTCCAGATAAAGAGCCCTCACCATAATGAGACAATCCAAATATTTCTATAATAATGGTTTCCTTTTATTTATGTTAGTCATAATGTGCAGTAATTATACATGCCAAGTTCTGCCAACTGCACAAAGATACACAACTGAGACACACAAAGAGGAGGCAGAACACAATAGAATACTAACAAGCATGTACTGTCGTAGGAGAAGAGTCACTAATTAATGAATCACAGGGTTGACCTAGGTCAGTTGTGAGCTTATGCCAATAGGACACCAAGTAACAGATCCTGCTGTCTGTGAACATTTAGCATACTGAACTCTCCTAAACTACTCTTACCTCTCATTTCCTTAGAAGTGAGATCACTAAATAAAACTGCAACGCTTGTTAAACACTTTTAAATTTTAACACTGTTATACTCCTAAGATTAGGTGCGCTAAAACTGCTGGCTAAGTAGGAAGAAGCAGTAGTAGACCTTGTATATCCTGACTGTGAAAACATTAAGGTCAGGAAGATTTCCTCAAAATGCAAAGTTTCTCAATAGAATTCAAATTAGGAGGCAAGGACAGTAAGATTGCAAATTGGAGTCCAGCCTGGGCAACTTACATTAAATGATTTTTAAAGTCAATTTTAACAATTAAAGTATAAAAACAATACCCCAAGTCACTGGATATTTTATTCTAGTAGCTATTGCATTTTAAATAGATAGAACATTAATGTCTCTTTAGGTTTTTTAAACATTTCTTCATTTCATTTCATAGAAAAGTATACTATTAAAAATGTATTTAAGTCTTACACAGCATACCTATCCATCCTTTAAAAGTCCAAAACTTTTCATACTTGTATGTACAAAAAAGAAAACATGAATTGTAAACCTTAAATTCTGCACGTATGCATATCAATAAAATGGGGGAAAAAAGAAAACATGATGCTACTTTGGCATAATACCTACCCACTTTTAATGTAGTTACTTTTTATTCTTTCCTCCAAGTACACATAAACACACATGCATAAATACACAAACCAGTACATCAGAAAAAAAGCCACATTTTTAATACTAAAAACCTTGCAGTGTTCTTAATGTCAAACCAAACTTCTTAGAATTTTAGAAATTGTTCCCAGGCCTTTTCATTCCCCCTCCACTATTTTTATTAATATACAAATGTAACACATAGTATTTACAATGAATTTGGGTGTTTTGTACACATACGTGTCATATCGACTTTACAATACCTTAAAGGGATTGGTTAGATTCAGAGAAGAGGCATCAAGAATTAACTACTGCGAACCCATTAGAGGAATAGGAAGCTGGGGTAGAGTGGTGACTTAAGTGAAATGACTTAGGTGCGGAAGATTAATACATTAAACACTGTATGGTTTTCCAGGCCTTTTATAAAGAATTTCTCTTGGATAATCTTGACTAGGTTTAATTTTAATGACATAAACAAAGGTATTGCTAAAAAATTCATTTCATAAAAAAATAGCAGAGAGCAACTATCTGACACTAAGCCATCCATTAAAACTTAAGCATAACTCACAATAACTAACCAGGCATTCACTACATCTGCAATGTCCTGGGGGAGATAGAAATTTTACTTTTTGCTGAATTAGCTGTTCTTATTTCATGAATTTTCCTTAAAAACCTCCTTTAAAATATCCAAATTTTATTTTTAAATGTAAGGAGAAGAAAAGCATATTCAAAGACTTTTAAAGTATTTTATAACATAGATTCTATTATTTCCAATAACAGAATAATCAAGTAATGAACTCAAAATACTTTTTTTTTCAGTCTTGGCAGGGAAATAATAATGTATATATGAACAAGATTTTAAGGTATTTTTCAAACTGGTAGATTAAAGTTTTGATTTTCAAAATCTTAAAAATTTATACTTTGTATTTGATATTGCAGCAGCACCCATTTATACATGAATACTAGACCCACAATCATACATAATTCTTCTCCAATATATTAAAATGTAATAAAAATATATAATAAAAATTCCTTCAGCTTATTACTTATAGCACTCATTTCAGAATCATATGCTGCCATAGCACTGATTTATCATTTTAACCAATTTTCTAATATGGATTTTCTAATGGATTCTGCAAGAATATTTGAAATTTTGTGAAAATTAATGTATACACATATACATTTATGTACACCTATAATAGATAAATGTTATACAATATCTAATTTATATATATTAAGATGCATGATAGGTTAAGGAATTTTTTAAATAGTGTTATTAGGAACACTTACATTATGGTGAACTTAAATTTATTGAAAATCTTTCTGTTGTACTGAACTAGAACTAATCATTTTGTTTAAATTACTTTTTCCTATGTATATCACAGAAACCTATTTTACTGAACTTAATTCCATTTATTGCAACAACATCTTAAAATGATCCAAGCAAAAATTGTTATATTTGCAGCTTCATAAATTTTAGTTTTGATTTTGGGCATTAAAAATCACATTATGGGAGAGTGTGGTAGTCTCTTTAACAATTCTGTCAAAAGTTACATGTGGCTTTTTGATTTAAAGAAAGCATATTTGACTATATTAAACTATGCTTTTTTTAACTGGTGAACTTTAGATTTATGAAATTTTGTTATAAATTATGCCATGTAAGATTTCCTTCCTTTTAATGCCAAGGTTTTCAAGTTTTGAGCTTTTATTTTTCTATTTCAAGACTTGTGTGGAAAAATGGTACTTCATGCATGCCATTCATGATTTTCTACAACTATATTTAGTTTTATTCCATTTGAATTTTTCAAACATCTTAAGCACTGGAGTTTATGCCAGCATCTATCTAGTACTTACTTGAGAAAGACATTTCTGAGTAAATTAATTTTCTATTTTTTATTTAAACTAGCTTTTTGATTACTACATTAGTCTGCATTAATATCTAAAAACATCATCTCAGAATCTAAGATGCTTTTCTGGAACTACTGCCAAAAACTATTAAATATTTAACTACTTAAAAATCTGTAGTCCTTTATCATTTTAACAAACATAGAACAGCTCTGATACCTCTCTATCTTGGATATTGCTTTAGCAGAGAAAAATGTGCTTGCCGTCTCCTGTCTAAGGTATGTTGCTGAGAAAATAACTAGTTATGTTCCTCTGACACATAAACCTTAAATCTTCGTGGAATCTCAAGATACTCTAGAAATTCAAATAAACTATATAAAGTGAATTCTTCAAGTAAATGAGCGTAACATACCACTAGAAGAGGTTTTTTTTTAATCATACAATCCTTTTCTGTAATTTGTCATTTTGCTCAATATTCATTTTTTGTTTTTATAAATATCTGATCTTTATCAACTTTGAAGTTGAGACTAACCCCTTTGTAATTGATGTTCAGATTCAAAGTATATCATTAACCTTTTATATGTAATACATTTTATCTCACAAAATCACAGTTGTCTTCTTGAATTCTTTTATATCTCTCAGCATCCTTCTATGTTGATTTATTTAATTGGATTTTATCATAGCTTAAAAATTTGTTGTAAACTAGCGACAGCAATCCAAATAAGAGATAATTATGGATACAGGTTCTATCTATCCACTAAGCACCAAAAATATAGGCATATTCCAGGTTGTTATGGATATAAGTATTTTCTTTCTCCCAGACATTTAACTTTATTATCATTGCTAATTCCAATTTTATGCTGCTTAATAAGACCATAAAAATTCCACTCTCTCCTCGAGATTTCTGAAGAAAAAGTAATAGAATCAGGCTTAAGTATTATTTTTGAACAGCATGACTGATTCAAAGTCAATAATAATATAACTCCTAGCATGACACCAAACACTAATACAGTCAACTCCCAAACGTGTTTAATTTCAAACTTCACTGTTCCTTCAGATGACAGTGGTCTTTGCAGTGCTCTTAAGAGCTTCAAATCTTTCCACTTTAGCATTTTAGTTCCTATCATACAGTTTCCATAATTAGCATTCAATTCCTGGTCTTGCTAGTTTCAATTCACAGGCAGAGAAGCAACATACTGCAGCAGGCAACAACATCTGATTTGACAAAATACTCCACGAGTTACATAGGATGAAAACTTGGGCTACAAAGAGCAATGACACCTATAAGAAAGACCACGTTCTACCTCAACTACACATTTGGTTTCTTCTTATGTCAGGGAAACAGTTAAGGAAAGAAAGAAGAAAACATTGCCCAATATACTTCTAATGGCTTGCAAAGACAGTGGGCAACTCACTGAACTCTTGGAATGGGAGGTTTCAAGTGATGATACATTAGTTACTTGCTATTTATATAAAGTCAGTATATTTATATAAAGTTAGTATATTATTCCAAACAGGTCTCACTTCAGGCCATAGTGCCAAAGGAGTATATTCCCAGAGGCATGGTTATGAAAAAAGAGAAAGCATCAGACAACTTTTTTAATTGTTGTGAAAATCAGAATGAAATCTACAAAAACTTACAAAGCAAGTTTGAGTTCAGAATAAGCCTAGACTACAAAACTGAGTGAGATCCTGTTTTCAAAAAAAGACAAAACATAAAATAATTAATTAATTAGAATAAAAAGATAACAAAATGTGTGAGCGAGAACATTATTAGACAAGAGGAAGAGAATACAGGAGAGGAATAGAGAGTATACAGGTGGATACTAGTGGAAACGCACAGGACCAAAACATAGTCAGTAAAACTCTTCCAAAGAAATAGGAAATTAGAGGAAAGAGGCTGTGTGAAGGTCCTAAGCTCAATCCCCAGTATCGCTATATAATAGATTAAATAAATCTGGAGCTTTCCATGGGACTTGAAGAAGATCTATTGGCACATTTTTTTTTAAATCAGGGGGAAAGTAGTTTTTCCCTATTTTGGGACAGTATTTTTAATGCAATCTATTTTAGAAAAATTGGCATGACAATGTAGTTATTAAATATAAACATTAAAATTAAAAGTATAATGGTTCTATTTATAAATAAAGCACATTTCCTAATGATATGTAATTCTATAATGTAAGTAAACTTATGAAGCTCACTAACACATGCTTACATAGTTTGGAACAAAATGTAATAAAAGCAAATAAGTTCACTTTGTTTTGTAACACATTACTAACAGAACAAAAAATCTCCAATAACATTTAAGGAAGTTGTTTTAAAAGTAGAAGTCTATCCTACTTTTAAGACAGCTTCACAAGTAAAACCAATTTTCACAAGTGAAACAATAAAAAATGTTACTAAAAAATGCTTTAGGAAATATATCCCACAACACAGTCTATAATTTTGGATGACTTTCAAATATCGTAATTTATTAACATATGGTACATATTCCTTTATGGCTGTTTTATCCATGATCATATTTATTTGGGATATTTTATGTAGAGTGTATGACTATAAGTAATTCAGACAAGACACCTCTGTACTCTCCAACACACTTGACGTGCAGCACACATGTGGCATCCTCTGCATTGAAAGCCTATTTCTATATATAATAGAGCTATGGAAAAGAGGCAGGAGAAGGGAAAGGAGGGTGAGAGGAAAAATCATTGCTAATTTTTTTAAAATAAAGTGAAGGTGACATCTTAATAAAATGGTATTAATCCCAAAGAACATTTATTTTTCAGTCTATGGATGATCTTGAATGGAAGTCTTTTGTGTATAGGTCTTCGAGTAAGTTTCAGACCCTGCCTTGTCTTTGTCAATTCAGCGCAGAAAGTCAAGATAGAATGATAAAGGCTCTATTAAATTAATCATATATGTACAATACCTAACAGTTTATACCTTTGTAAATTAACAATATGATTTCATAAGTGATTAATTTATTTTTCTGAATTAAAATTCAGCCTAGTATGTTCAGACCCATGGTTGGCAATTTAGAACCTTAGACTTGAGTTTACTACAATGTGTATTCCAAAGTTACAATCATTACGCTAGCAATTATACAATGATCAACATATAAGAAATAGCATCTGACAGGTTCCTACTGCATTCCAGGAACTAGTCCATACACTGTATGTGTATTAAATATTTAATCATTACAACAAAAGCATAAGATCAGTATTGTACAGAGGAGGTTACAGCACAGAGACGAGGAAGCTTGCCCAAGGACACGCAGTTAGGTATCAGGGTTGAGACACAAACCTGAACTACCTAACTAACTCAACCAATATTCATACTATCGCTCAAGATAGTCATGGAAAGTCTGTGAGCTATTTCTAATTCCAAATGGTTTACAGAAATCGCACATTTGGGATTGCATATTTTGGATGAACTGGGTAAAACACTGCTTCTTTGTTTTTATCAAAAATTGTGTCAATCCAGAATGCAACACAAATCAATAAAAAACTGATCCTTTTATGAACATCCTGGCACATAAAAATATGATTTAATTACCATCTTACAACTAGTCAGTATAAAAACCAGAACACGAATCTACACTTTTTTGGTTTCTTTCCAACATGTTCCTGAACTTCTGTCTACTCTCCTTAATATAACAGCACATCAGAATTTCCTTCACATGTTTTAAACTTTTCACTGCACTTTCTAACCTTAGCATATTTGAAATATCTAGACCTAATGCTTTAAAGACTTGCAAACTTTTAAAATGGCTTCTATGCTCAAAAAAGTATGAAACAAGGCAAAACCCACTTTTTATCCACTCAGCATATCCTTTAGTAACATATTCTGTTTCTTCCATCTAATTTTAAGGTGCCCAGCTGCAATAGTATATAACAACCTGATAAGGTTTCAGCGCAAAATTCAGACACAGGGTAGGGCAATCTGAAAAATATAATGTTCACATAAATCCGACCTGGATCAAAATTTTTTATTGCAGACATGAAAGTAAGCTGGGGTTGGGGTAGAAATGAAAGTGTTATAGAAATGTAGCACACTCATAATCTTTCATTTCTGCCCTGGAGAGGCTTGAAATGTTGAAGCTAGGAGATAGAATAGGATCAAACATCTCTGCTTGTATGTGACTAAATTGATAAAAGCCATGAGGTCTAGATATAAATTATAAAGTGGATTCATGAAATCTTAACAAACTGAATTGGTATCTTCGGGTGCTATAAAGAGAAATCCTGAACACCAAATAATGGATCACAATATGCCTAATAACATAATGAATGTATAGTACCACCAAACTTTTCTTTTTGGGGATTACTTACTCTCACAATTCTAAAGTTCACATGAAGCCAAGACTTGCAACATTTTGAGTGATTTATGAAAAAGAGAAAGTTGCTGTATTGCTCATGGAAGAAATCCTACGTATTCTGAAGATTGATAAGTTCTTTAAAATTATAAACAGAAATTTCTTATGTGTCATAGGGCTATTTGTTTGCAGCAGGGAATCATCACATTCCATAAATTATCTACAAATACAATCAGTAAAAAGATATCCATATTATACACATAAATTAATTAAATGTAATTGTCATTTGGCAGATATAAGTGAGAACTAAAAACTGAAGGTCAATGTGTATAACTATTTTAAGCTTAAGTGACTGAGAAAGACGAATTACAAAAAAAAAAAAATAGCTATTAGTTAAGAAGTTGGAAACACTAGAAAATCTAGATAGGAGCCAAAGAAAGAAATAACACAATCTCCTAACTTCAGCCACTTACAATTTCATGTCTGTTATTGCTTAAGAAGAATGAAAAAACTAGGGGTGCATTCGCAATAACAATTGTATGTTGCAGGTACTGGATTGCAAATGTGCGCAAGTATCATCCATCAGTTATACCCCATATTCCTAAATTACCTAGACAGTGAAGGTAAATACATGTTACATGTATTTATCATGGCAGCATGCATATAACATTTTAACAATGTTTTTAAATGAGTAAACAGAGCAACAGGCTAATTTGCACACCTTTTCTTCAAATGTCTTTTCTGCTATTAGTTAACATTGAAGCGAACATTATCATGTTCCCTGTTAAAAAGCATTTACTATACAAATATTTGTTGTCCCCACATTATCATAGTGAAGATAATGAGAGAGATGAGGTGAAAATATGCATAAGGAGTAAACAAGCAGCTCTTCCACAGTTGCTAAGGAGATAACTGGTACCTATAATCCCAACACTCTGAGAAGCTGCCTAAAGAGGCTTGCAAGGTAAGCCCAGACTGGGCAATTTAGTTACTTAGAAAGACCTTGTCTCTAAAAAAAATATTTTTTGAAGTTTGAAGGTGTATCTCATAGCAAAGGTGCTGGACTCAATCCCCAGTACCAGTGGGAAAAAAAAATTAAGAAGTAAGAAATAACTAAGACCTATTTTTGCCTTTCATTTGACCATCATTCCAACGATAATACTAAAATAAGTAGCATAAAATTATCCTCTATTTCAGGACAATAAAAGATTGGAATCAATCTAATCATAAGTTACAAAGTTTTCAGAGGCAGATATACAAAATAAAAAAGTTGGGTAGAACTAAGCAATGTTCTCTGTGAACCAGTGCTGGCCACAAAATGTCCTAGACAATTTCAGACAAGGAGCTGGAGGCAAGACATAAATCCACTACATAGTCTCTAAGTATTATTTGGTTCAAAGGACGTATTTTTCATAGTAATACTTACTCATGAAGGAAATCCTGCATAGATTTACATTCCACTACAAGTTACATGTCTCATTCTAGACTGGTAATAAATATTCCATGGGCCAGTTGGTATGAATAATATTGAGCTACAGCACCAAATGAAGGCCTGCAGGCCAATCCTGATGTGCTGCCTGTTTTTGAAATAAAGTTTTATTGGAACCCTGTTATGCCTATTGATTGCTTTTTTGTCAGTGGCTGCTATCCCATTACAAAGGCAGAGTTAAGTACCCACAGCGGAGGACTTAAAACCTAAATATTTACCAATTGACCCTTCACAGAAAAAGTTTGCGGGCTACTGACCTAGAGAATAAACACTATGTAGCAAGATTTTGGTAAGAAAATAACTGAAAATCAGAAACAATAATCAAAATAGAAGTGGGTGCAATGACAAAGTTCTATAAGCATACAACTCAGGGAAGGCTGACGCAGGGGGATTGCAAGTATGAGTTCAAGCTAGGCAATTCAGTGACTTAGCAAGACCCCCTCTCAAAATCAACATTTTTATTTAAAAATGGGCGAATGCTATTATTGCTCAGTGTGAAGACCATGCTCTTGATCACTGGTGACACAAAAAGTCATAATAAATACATGAATAATAAAGTAGCTCACAAATATGAATATTAAAGAATATATTACTGGTGTGTGTTCTCTGTGAGAAATGGCATAGTGTTCATAAATCTGAACAACAACAACCATTATGGAATTTGGCAACTACTTGTTCTAGATAGACTCTCTGACTTTGGTGTCAAGAGTAGTTAAATATTTCTAAGGATATCATGATGACTGTTCAGATTTTAAGCCAATCAATATTCATTCTAGAATATTAAGGACAATACAAAATTTTCTATTTCATTTTCTTAAGATACTATATATATATATATATATATATTCTACATCTAGAAATTATTTTATTCCTTTTGGCAAAGATAGAACATCTTTTAAAATTAAGTGAAAAAGCATTTTTCAAATTTAAAAAATAAGGTTATATACTTGACACACAAAATCATACTTCAGAAAATGCAAATTTACAAAGACAAAATCAAACAAATTAAAAATAACTTTTCCCATTAGTTTGACATGCTCACTCAATTATAAAATATTTATTTATATCTCCCAACACATATTAAAATATGTAGTACTTTTTCTCTATCCTACCTAAAAAGAACAGAATGTCATTTTATTTTAAAATCGTAATTTTATTTAAAATTGTATATAATTTAAAGAAACCATTATTTATGGAAATAAATACTTATGTGCAAATACACATGTGTATGTAGAAAGACGGAAAAGGAGGAAAATATTTCCTATTTTGATTATTCAAGGAAAGTAAAAAAACAAATTTTAATATGATTTGCTAAATGTAGAATAGCTGAATCTGGTAAATGAACTTCAATTTATATACTGAATATGTTAAATGCTCAAGTAATATAAAAAATTAATTATATTTATGAATGTAACTTTTTAAATATATGGTGAGTAGTAACCACTAGTTGTTGGAAAATGAAATGTATTGGTAAGCTAAAAAGCTTGCCTTTCAAATTACCAGAAAAGTATTGGAGATTGGTTTGACTCAATGATCACTAAGTTAAAAAAAAAAAAAAACTGTTCAACTTTCTTTTACAGCTATTTTCTGATATTAAAAGTAGTAAGTCCATTACAGGGAGAGATCATTTTTCGCTCACACAACCTGAGATCAAAAGACAAGACCATCAGCCCTCCAGGGAGCTACAGGTAACACAAATGTCACCACCTGCCCTGCCTCACCTTTGACCTCACTCTTCCCCAGATGGGTGGGCAAGTAAACATGAACACAAACAAGGCCAGTTTGGAGAGGGAAGTCAGTAGAAAAGAAGTCCGTGTGCAGTCTGAGGGTGTGGAGAGAGGAAACAACATAGACATGTGGAAAGAATCCACGTTATATTCTGGAGTAAAAAACCCTAATTGGAAAAAACAGTGCAATAGTATGAATATATATCTTCAAATGCACAAATACGCCCGAAATCTTTACAGACACTTTTCACGGATATAAAAGTAGAGGGATGATAGACACTTTCAATCCTTTCTTTATATACTTTGATGTTAAAAGAATTCTTTTTGTCTCTCCAATCACTGTCTTTTGTATTAAAAGAAAATTAAAATTACCATGAGAAAAACTTAAAATCATATAATGCTGTTGAAAAGAAAAAAAAAGTGGGGGAGGTATCTGTTCAACACGTCTTGACCTTAAGACCTGGTCTCAACCAATAGCAATTTATTTTATCTAATTGTCAGCCAGTACACTGGGGACTGGAAAGACAGATAAGATGTTGGACTAGATGTGAACAGTAATTAACTGATGACTTCATCTTAATTTCCCTTAAAATCAGTTATCTTATCAGATTATTTATCTTGAGATAATGAAACTAAAGACAAATTATTGACATTTATATTTTACATGTAAAAATTCACGAGAGAAGAAACGAGTCAATTTTTAAAATATTGTCAAGTAAATATACAAACAATATCTTCACTTTTCATTTTCGTGTATGGATTTGACCTTGAGTATGCCTAGGAGATTTTACAGATTTTTCTGAAAACAAGCAGGATTGTTGTTCTGTCCCATGAGGATAAAAACAGAAGCCTCTGCATCCAGGGGTGACCTTAGATGAACAGAGGCTTTGACCTTTAATCTACTGAAGGTAGCTCAAGTCCTGAGATATGGATAGGAAATCTTCTGAGTTTCACAGATTGATTTTTGATGATCAGATATTACTTAGAGTATTTGTTGCATAAGCTGCCTCTGTATCAGTTAGCAAAAAAGAAAGAAATAAAGAAAGAAAAAAGAAAAAGATAAAGATAAAGAAAAAAATAGTTGTGGAGGCATACGCCTGAGTGCCTGGGGCCAAAAGCCCAGAGATTCTGGACCCGGAAGTTAGTGCAAGAGAATCCCAAGTGCTAGAGAAAAACGATCTGAGTGCATAACCCACAAAGGAGTGAGGCTGGCCTAGACCCAAATACGACCTTCTCTATACAAATATGATTATTCTCATTAAACACAATAAGCAAAATACTGAATTTTACTACACTTTCTAATTAAATCGAATTGCAAGAATAAAAAGTTTTGGGAAAAAATTTAAATTAAATTGTTTTGTGACCTCAAAAAGTATATAATCTAGAAAAACTAAAGAAAAAATATTTAAAATGTATAGCACACCCAAGTAAACATGAAAGACTAGACTAGCAGAATCATAATATTACAGGCATTCAGAAGAAAGGCAGCCATAGTACAGTGGATTGTGATTTGGACTTGCAAGGTTTTGTATTGTAGTCTTGCTCTTAAAAATAGCTATGACTTCAGGTAAATCAATAAAAATCTCTAACCTTAGTTTACTCACCAGCAAAATAAAAATACTATGCATCTTTTAAATAGTTATTTTGAAAATTAAACAGACATATAATTATTCCTGCTCTACATTGAATATGGTTTGTGCCCCGCAAGAGTGCATTGTAACTGAAAGCTGTCAGAAAGTAATATGGAACTTTTAGAGCTGGGGTATAGAGGGCAATACTTAGGTCTCTATGGTGTGTCCTCAAAGGGAGCTATGGGATCCTCGTCTCTCTTGGCTCCTGATCAAGATACAGGCCCTAACTTGCTCCTGCATGTGTCAAAGTTTTCTCAAACTTAAAAAAAATAAATAATGAGCTATTTGACACGAAAACTCTGGATGAGATATAAACATTTTCCATTTCTTAAAAGGCTGTCTTTTCCATAGAAGTCTCTTTCCCATGGAAGGTGTCATAATGCTGTCTTTAAAATTTCTGGATATTCAACTGTGTTAGAATTATGATTTTAAATTATTATCTGCATTTCAACCATTCTTGTGGCTAGACTCTCATTTAAAATACACAAAATAATGCTTAGTTAGTAGCTTGTTATAAGATAAATTAAGATAGTGTAACAAAAACATTACCTAGTCATCCCTTGCTGCTTCATGAAACACATCTAAAATTCAGCAGAGTAAAATGGAAACTATTTTAATTATGCTCAAAGGTACCGTGCTATAGAAATTGGGAGAGTGTGGGACCTCAGTTCAGAAGACTGAATGGGATTCCTCAAATACTGTGATTAGAAAAATGAGAGTTCTTAATTTACACATCTGATTGATAGTGACCTGAAGAAAGTAGCAAGAGGAAGAGTCCATGAGAGAGTACTTAGGAAGCAAATGTTCAAAGAAAGCTAAGAAGAGGATTCATAGTTTCGTGATAAGCCTCTAATATCATATGAAATTACTTTCTTCCATGATCTGTCAGTTACAATTGGGTCATTACGTCCAGCCTTGATCCGATGTAAAGGAGAAACAGACCCCAGCAAACCTAAGATTGGGTAAGTTCACATTGCAGAAGGAGCTATGGAACAGAAGATATTATTAGTTACCTTTTTAAAAGCTCAGCATCTTAACTGAACATAATATCATACATTTATAATCCCAAAATACAAAGCAGAAGGGTCTCCAGTTTTAGCCCAGCCTAAGCAAATTAACAAGACCATATCTCAAAATAAAATATAAAAATATTTTTTTAAAAAAAATAGGAGACAAGTTCAGTGCCAAGTCCTTGGGCTTAAAAAAGTAATGTATGCACTACGTGATCGAAACAGTTTTACCAATATTGCAATAGATGCTATGTAATTATAATGCATATACTTGCACAGTTTTGTATTTGTAGGATGGACGATGGTCCCTGGATGCAGTGATTATGAATTCAGCACCTAGGACAGTGACTGGGGGCCCAGCTCTATCTCCTTATCACATATTTCGTGTTTGGTTATTGCTGTCACTTGTGTTCCTTGATCTCCCTGCCAACCCCAGAATTAGCTAGAAGTGTTTGGACACTGAGGTGACTACAGTGTCTCTCAAATTCATGATTCTTACAAAGTGTGTCAGGCAATCAGTTCTACGTTGCGTCTCTCCTTGTCATGGCATAAGTGTGCAGATCTTTTAGCTCCATGGGGCTGAGACTTGTTTGGACAATGTATAAGTATGCATTGTAACTTTATCATAATCTTGTTGCTTATTCCTCAAATTCTAATTACAGTCCTCACAAGCCTAATTCTTGCTCTTGGTTAGTTCTGTAACTAAACTTCCTTGGTGCTCTCATCTTAAAATTAACATGTGCAAAACTGAAATCCTGACTTCCACTGCCCTTGCCATTCACCAGACTACTTCACTGTTAGTCTCTTCTGTCCCTTTATTTGTTTAAATTAAAAATAATCTCGACATTTCTGTCTCTTCTTTTTCTACTACTGCCTGGCCTAATATGAATGAAAATTATCACTTTAAAATATGTTTTCATCATTTCTTATATCTGTGTCTATGACCTGGTCTATTCTGTTATCCACTTTCTCATGCACTATATTTTTAGTCTCCATCATGGGTTTAATGCTTTTTCCTTTCCTTTCCTTTCTGTATTCTACTTGTAATTCTGTTCTTAAAAGCATAAACCACTTCATGACATTACTTTTTTATTCAAAGTCCTCGTATCTTTCTCAGGGGATTGTTATCTTATTAGAACCACAAGATAAAGACTTTGCAAGGCCTAGAAGGTTGCACAAGTTCACAGTCACATCCCTACCTGGGCTCCTTTCTAGCTTTCTTTCTTTGTTCTGTTCTCCATATATACACTAACCTTCTACTAAGAATGCTGCTGATTCAGGAGTATCACCAAAGCTGCTCTCTCACCCTGGGTTTCTCTTCTTTCGGGTAATCACTAGCCTGGTTTTCTATGTTCATATCAATACGCAAATGTCATCTTCTCAGTGATATCTTCCTGTTCATCCTACCTAAATTCCAACCAATAATATATTCTTCATCTTTTGTCCCAGTGTTATTTTCCCCATAACACTTTCTTACCACATGACAGAGTATTTGCTTCAATTGTGCAATAGTCTGATTTAGAATGTTCCCGCAAAACCTCATATATTTGGAATTATGCGTTATTGGGTGGAAGGCCCTGCCTGGAATGGGTAGGTGTTTAAGGTTTGACATGGAAGGATTGGGGAAATTTGTTGAGAATGGAGATTGCCTAGGGCAGAGATTTCATGTGTTTACTGTTGACTTTGTGGGCCAGGTGGTGAGGGAGGCAAGTGGCAGCTTGAAATACTTAAAGGAAGGAAGAGGAAGCATTGACGCAGCTTCTTCCTGGGAGGGCTCATCTGCTTGTTCCTGCTTCACCTGGCTTCTGTTTGCAATTGGGTGTGCAGCTCTCCAGTCTCGGCATGTACCTTCACCATTGCCAGCTGCCCCCTCAATGGTCTTTGCATGTGAGAGACCTTCTGAAACTCTGAGCCAAATAATCTTTCTTTCCTCAAGTTGTGGATGTTGGGTATTTTGTCACAGCAACAAGGTAAGTGGCTCTGACAACTTATTTTATAACTGACTCATTTCTTCATGAGAAAAGCAAGCGCTTTGAAAACAGGGTTTTTATCTGTTTTACCTGTTCTCTTCCTGCAACATTTCTCCCAAGGCACTTACGAAATATTTTTGAATCAATGAATAAGTTAATAGCATATAATGTATGCTAGTATTTCTATTCAAACACACCGATTTATCAATAAGATATTTCTCAAAAATGACACTCATCAAATATACTCAATATACATATATTTTCCCACAAGCTATATTTTTTGAATATCTTAAGTGTATTTCAGATTATTCTGTTTCCCTAAGCATTTCAGTAGGCTGCCATCCTTTGTTAACTCCTATAGATTTACTGATGCAGCTTCCCTAGTGAAATCACTTATAAACTAAGACTTGTTTTAGATGTCAGGAGACTATCGTTCAATTTGTATCTAAATTTAAAATACATTAGTGTTAAAAATTCCTCCATCATTTTTGGAGATAGTAATGTGTATTTTTTAAAGTATGATTTTTGTAAGCCATTTTTTTAACAAATATAGGGAAGTTTAATGATTTTAGCTGTAACACAAATTGAGGCCAAATTAGGTCAAAATTTTAGCCATTTTTATAAAATTATAAGTGTTCTGATCATTAGCTATATTTGATATAAAAATCAAAGACAAGTGTAAATTAATTCTTCATGTTTAAATATAAGATCAAGAATATAACTTAACAATCTTTCAAACCAGATAATAGTGGTTTTAAACTATGTGTATTATGAAGTTTAGATGGGTAATTAGATTATGCGATGAGGCTTTTTTTCATGTTTATATGAAGAACTGTGTTAATACTACTTTTACTGAGCTTTCTGACAGACAAGGTTCTTGATTTCCATGGATTTATCTCTAACAGCAGCCCAAGAAAACATTATATAGACAAAATAAAATAACATTGATTTTATCTTAAAGATGAATTGTTTTACTATAACTTAAGGAACACATATTTGGTTTTATCACTTTTTGTTAACCTCAAATTTAATAAAAATCTGATGTATTATTTGAGAAGCTTAAATTTTAATTTGAGTTATAAATGATATATAATTGGTTGAATGATTAGAAGTATGAGAATTGGGTGAATGTTTAGGAATTGGTTTATCTATAATCACAAAGATTGTTTTTATGAACTATATATAGGTATATATATATATATATATATATATATATATATATATATATACCATTTGTATATTAGAATTAATTTTATGTGATGTCAGAAAAGATTATAGTGATACATTCATTAGGGTAAATACAAAAAATATTAATTCAGGCTAGAATGACCTGTTTGATTACTGTCCCTTAGGCAGATGATTGGCCTATAGCAATGTATTAGGCAGAGTTCTCCAGAGAGACAAATCAATAGGATGACAGAAGTTATTAGGGAAGTGGACTCAGGGAGTTGCACACTTTGGGATGTCAGTTATGTGACTCAATCCTAGCCTGAGGATCTGGGAATCATGGAAATCACCCCTAGGCCAAAGCCAAGATACTTAGACACAGAGTGTTGCTGATACAAGTTTCAGAGTCCAAAGGCAGCAGAACCTGGATCTCTGACATCCAAGGGCATGAGAAGGGTGTCTTGGGTAAGCCTGTAAATATTTTCAAAAAATATTAGTATTTAAACTCGTAGACTGAGCAAAAACTAACCAATGATACTGTTGTGAGCAGGTACCACCCAATCCTTTGAGGGCCTGAATATGACAAAACAGGCAGAGGAAGTGTCAAAATGCTGTCTATTGCTGGAATATTCCTCTTCTCCCGCTGCTGCTGAGAGTAAGTACTATGGATTCTCATGCCTTTGTGCATGAGCTAGATGTGCATTACCAGCTTTCCCACTTATTCTGTTTGCAGATGAAAGATTACGGGATTTCTCAACCTCCATAAACACATTCTTTATAATAGATCTTTTGCTTCATGGGATTATACATGAGGATAAAATTGCTAGATATGTCCAGTTATATTAGTTTCTCAATACTTTATTTTCAATGAATGAGTCTTTAGAAATATCAGAATGGTACCAGTGTCTTCCATAACAAATCTATCTTCTTTGAGAAACAGGGCTTATGTTGTACAGGCTGAGTGTGAAATCTAGCTCTGAAATGAGCCCTGTGATACTGATAAATCACCTCCCTTTTCTGTGATTATTTTTCCTCTTGGGAATATAAAATGCAACATTCGTGATGATGAATTTAGACAGTCATTTTGCCAAGGTGCAATGTAGGCAGAACAGTGCTACAAGGTGTTTTGCATTGTCCTCATTCTTCTGTGTTCTTTAGGTCCCACGTGCCCATTTCTTTAAGTCAAGTACTTTGTTTTATGTATTCTCCTTTACTTTGAATCCAGTATTCATATATTTACATTAATATATTTCTATCTAACAGCAATGTTTAGTTTCTTCATTCTTTTTATTACTTATTAGCTCTTTAGTAGTATAATTTATACGCCATAAAATTCACATCGTAAGAGTTCAGTTCAACAATTTGCATAAAATTATAGAGCTGTGTGACTTTGGTTACAATCCAGTTTTAAAATATTTCTGTGTTTCCCCCAATGTTCCCTTGTGTCTGTTAATTCTTTTTCTACTCAATGACTTACACTGAAGCCCACACATCACATCTTTCACAAATAAGTACATTTATCCTATGTTTTATGATTCTGAAGCTTTTATAAAAAAGATATATTGATAAAATAAATTATTGTTAAACAGGAATGCTAAAATAAGATAGCATAGTGACTACTTAAAATATGCTTTTACAGTACTCCAACTCTAAGTATTTACTGGCTTTTTCTGATTACTTGTAAGATATTACTTTAACTCTTTGTCTAAGATGGCATTTAAACGTTTCAATATGTGTGCAGGAAGAGATAGTAACCCTGCACTAACCCTGGTGTAGATGGCTAAGAGTGGACTGTGTCTATGCCACGTGGAAAGATCCAGAGCTTTATCCATGTCTTTGCCATTTATTGGTTGTATAAGTTTGGATAAACTCGTTCAACTCACTGAACTTGGATTTTGATTTATTGCTTTATATAATTTTTATAAACACCTTTTAAAAATGCAACACACAGGTTAGATTTTCCCCCCTCATTCTGAATCAAGACCAATTGTGTTTATAGTTAACTCATTTGTCAGAGGTCTGAAACTGAATTGCTGAACTGATAAAGTATTTTTCCATTTACATGCTTATGGATTCTATGATTCATTAGGTACACGAGTGAAAGTAATTAACATCTATCTGAATTACCTTTTGTATCATTTGGATGACTAAAAATTTGATGTTGGTAATGCATGTAGAACATTTACTGGAATTTTACTACATTTCCATCTTTATGTCCCAGAAACTCAATGTTTGACTTTTCTTGATGAAATCTTTCAAGAAATTTCATCTTTACACTTGAGAAAGAAGTTTTAGTTGCTAGTGTTACTTAGCAGGAAGCATACTACAAAACGAGACTGCAGCCTTACTCTCTGTCAAGGTTAAGTGCTCAACACTACCTTGTTATAGAGGATAGAAGCAAACTATTTGAATTATCTTTAAGTGGAAAGAAATGGAACAGGAAATTTTATGAAAATCTTCCAGTCCCAGTTCTCAAACATTATTTTTCTGTCAGATTCTCCTACTTTTGAATGGAAACCATTGTTGATGAGGTTGTACAAGTCTTCTGTTATGCAGTGTTCTTCATCTTGTACACAGAGAACAAAAGGATTACTTTTGAAGATATACACCGTACAACTTAGTAGGATTAAAAATCGTAGATTTTTAACTTTCTCTTACTTCCCATTTTGGTGCCCATATTTAGTGGCTCAGCAGTCTTGATTTTGTTTACAAAGAAATGCCTACTCCAAAGTGCTCCATTTAAAAGCATGTGGTGATATCAGAAAGACATTTTCAAACACACCTTTATCATAATCCTCAAGCCAGTTTTTCTTTCATTAAAAATCATAAATAAATAACTGTTAATATTCAATTTTCTGTATTGTTTATTCATTGCATTGGTAAAATAAATTCCCACATTTCTCTTTTCCAAGTTTTTTTTTAATTTTCTGTGTAAATATTTATTTGTATGTTTTTGTCCTGATTAATTTTTATTGACTGTTAAAATATTAATTCACAAAATCTGAATCACTTTTCATCACACTGAAAAAACAAACCTTCAAATCTTCATACCTTGGCTTACACTGCCTAACATTGACCTCTTCTCTGACCTAATTTTCTGACCTCAAATAAATTTTGTCCCATCTTCCTGTACAATTCAACTCTACTTTCAGCTTTCAATTTTTTTTTCTGTGCTTCCTCTCTAAAAGCCTCAGTTCTATCAGCCTTTTCCTGGAAAGTTCATTGTACTAATCATGCCACAGTTAGTGCTCCAAGTCATCTTCCAAGGATGCAGGGAGTTCATGAAAGAGAACTCTTAGGTCAATGTTGTTAAAGAGGAAAGCAGAATTAGGCACTATGAAAGCCAGACTCCAATACAGCTCAGGAGAAGCCTTGGGTATCCCTACAGGAATCTTTGAAGTTAGACCTGTCCCTCAAAATTGGGTTGAGGAGATAAGGCTTTTGATCTTCATCATTAAAAGTTACCAAAGGTAAGGTGTTCCTAGAAGAGGTGTGATCTTCAGCAAGGTAGCTCTCCTCAGTGAGGAAAATTTCCAAAGGGGCTGACAATCAAAGTTCTCTGAGCCAGCCGCAGCACTTCTGGCAATGAGAGAATATCTTCCTCTCAAGAGGACTTTGAGAGGAGCATCACACAGTAAAGGGCTGTATTTTCCTGATTTTTCAGATTCTATTCTAAACATTACACATTTGAAAAGGTTTTTTTCGATCACTGTAGCAAATTTCAGTGAGTCAGACCCTCTTGTGATTCCATGTCCTTAAGTACGGGTAGATTTAGATTTACTTCTCATCAACAGAATATGACAAAGGTGATGGGATTCCAATCATATCACTGTATCATATTATATATGAATTTGCTGCAGCTGACTTAAAGAAAGAAGCAGCCACATGCTGTGGACTTCCTGTATATGGGGCCATGCAATACAGGATCGTGGGTGATCTACAGAACTTGAGGATATCTTTGGCCCCACTGCCAGTGAGAAACCAGCTACCCAGTAACATAACCATAAAGAAATAGCTCTATCAACAGCCATGGGGAGCTGTGGGAAGGTCCATAGCTCCAGTAAGAACGCAAGTTAAAACTACAATGAGATATCATCTCTCATCTATTAGAGTGGCTGCTACAGCAAAGACAAAAAGTAACCAATTCTAACAAGGATATGGAGAAAAAGGAACCCTTGAATATTGCTGCAATGTAAAGTTGGTACACTTGTGAAAAGCAGTCCATCGAGGTGCCTCGATAATCTGAAAGTTTTTATGTGATCTGGCAAAATCACTATTGGGTATATGTCCAAAGGAAATAAAGGCAAGAAGAAATTTTTGTATTTTTTATTCCCTGCAGCATTATTCACAATAAACCAGACAAGGAAATCACTTTATGTCCATCAATACATTAAGAGGTAAAAGATAAAGAAGATAGAGTACACACATATTCAGTGAAATATCTTTCAGCTTTAAAAAAGGAAATCCTGACATTTGCGAAAACAGAATTTGGAGACATAATGTTAAAAAATTAAGTTAGAGAAAGACAAATATTGCCTAACCTCACTCATATGAAGAACCTAAAAGTGTTAGAAATCATAGAAATAGTGATAAGGTTGGTTACTCAAGGTTGAGACATTGAAAACTTGGGGAGATGTTAGTCAAGGATAGAGGTTTGGGTGATATTGGCGGGTACAGTATAGGATGAACAAATTCTGAAGACTATTTATTTAATCATTTATTCATTTATTTATTGAGAAAGAGTCTTGCTCTGTATTTCAGGCTGGTCCTGAACTCACCATATAACCCACGCTGGCCTTGAACTTCTGCAAGCCTCCTGCCTCAGCTTTCCAAGTGCTGGGATTACAGATATGTCCACAACACCCACTTTATGTAGTGCTGGGACCTTGAACACAGGGCCTTGCTGTTGCTAAGCAAGTGCTCTAACCACTTAACTACACCCCCAACCCCAGTTATTGTTACCTAACTATTCTTATAATAAAAAATTAACATAAGGTGATAGATATGTTAATCAGATTGACTATGGCAAACCTTTCATACTGTATATCAAAACATCATGCGTATACCGTCAACATATAACATTGTTGTCACTTATTTCTCACTGAAGTTGGAGGCAAAACAAAAAAAAAGGTTGGGCAACACTTTGATGGCAACCTTGTGAGATATGGGTGGAGGACCCAGGAAAGTTTTTTGACATGTTGGACATGAAAACTGAGATAAGAAGTTAGTTGGTGTTGGTTTGAGTCACTAAACTTGTGGCAAAAGAAACTAAAATATGCAGTAAATTATTTCCCAGACATCACTCTAATTTAATTTTTTATATAATACTTTTATCCATACAATAATTTATTTGTATGTTACCAACTTCCTATTAGCCAGGTGAAATAAATATGAAGACAGTGACTTCAAGTGGCTTACATTTAGGTTTTTTTCCCCACTATAATGATAAGCGTTGAATGATGAAAATAAATAAGAAAATACTCTTCATACCTCCATTTGAGCTAATTCTCTTCCTAGAGTTCGCCTGTATTGAAATACTGGCATAGACTTTTCAGTTGTTCTAATGTTCCTCATTCATGTATATGAATACAAAAATACATGTACAGAACATTTTGGCATTTCATTTGGTGTGCTGTCCTTTGACTTTGTGCTTTCATTTTAAATGTTTACAACTATTTCCATATCATATCATGCCTTCTTCATTCTATCTTTTAATGATTATTAATGTTGTATGATATGGTTGCATTGTGATTTAACATTTCCTTGATAATGGGTAGATTTTATTTTTTAAGCAATATTACTACTTTTAAGTAATCACATGGCTTATTTCCACAGACTTTTTCATGTCAATATGCCAGAATTTGTGTATAATGGAGCGTAGATAAGGAATTGTTAGAGTGAAAGCCCTGTGTGTGGCATTTTCAAGTTTTCTTACCTGCATTGCTCTAGCAATTTATGAAAAGAGCGTGACAGCTTCAGGTTTTCCCACTCCTCCAACCCACAAACTTTGTGTTTCCCTGAGATACCTCTGTCCATGCAATAAATAAGCTTCTTAAAACATTCAATGCTTTCTTGTAGTTTATCAAATAAACTCTCAGCTCCTTAAGCTTCCATTCTTGGCTTCTATATTATTTTTCTAACCTTCTTGCTTCATTGTTAACTCTCTGTCTACCTCACATGTTTTTATTTGTAACTTAACTTGCAGAGCTTATACTTCTCAAGCAACTCTGGCCATTTGGTTTATAAGAACAGTATTTATTCTTCCCCGAGAAAACTACTCTTTCTTTTCTTGCCCTGCTCTGTCATATAGCTCAAATAGGGTTCCCCCCCCCCCCCTTAATGATGTATTTCTTGAGTTACTTAGTCTCTGCTGATTGTAATAGTTTACTTTTTTGTCACCATAATGAAATATCTGACATGGTTACTGAGGGAGAAAATGAAATGTTCTTTGCTTACAGTTTTGGTTATTCAACGTCTAAACAATGTAGGCCACCCCTTCACTACATCTGTTTGAGGCAAAGATTATAGAGGCGGATTGAAGAAAATCTAAGAAAAAGGCATTGTTAGCACATTGATGTCCAGAGACTATGCTCTCACTCAATTTGCCCTGAAATCACCAGAAGATGTTTTATGTTTGCTCTAAGTGTATAATCATTAACTCCCTTTACTTTTAACTCACCAAGTGCCTTTTGTTTGTTTTTCTGTGGCCCTAGGAATGAAATGAGGGCCTTCTATGTGCTAGGCTGTTTCTATACCACTGTGCAACACCCCTCACCCACAATCCTTTCAAGATCATAATTAGTAGAGATAGAGACTGTGTGCATGTGTCTGTCTGTCTGAGTGTTTATTCTCTTTTCCCTATTTTATTGGTATGTATTAGTGCAAAATTTAAGGTTTACAAGGAGGTTGGGCATTTTGTGCACATACGTATCTTGTCAAGGTGACAAGGACTTTCCCACTCTCCTTTTGTCCCACCCCCTACCCTACCCTTCCTCCCTCCCCGCCTTACCCCCCAAACCCTGTTTCACTTTGTTTTTTGCTTTCAGTTCCATAATAGTTGTGACTTGGGACTCTCATATCAGAGAGACCATTCGATGTTTCCTTTGTGTGTTCCAGCCCATTTTTATTTTTAATTTGAAACAGAATCTCACACTACATTGACCAGGCTGGGCACAAACTGTGATCCGCATGCCTCAGCCTCCCAGAGTGCTGGGATTACGGGCCTGTGTAACCAGGCCTGGTCTTCCTGTCTGTTTCTTTACTGCATTGGGATGATGTAACAGAAAGAAAATACTGACCAAGTCCATTCTCCACCTTAAATGTGTTGTGTTTGTAACAATTTTGACATCAAAATATCAATTCATATAATAAAAACCTATTTTAAATATTGTCAACCATAAAACTAAACTTCTCACAATGGTATTCATTAATCCCCATATCAAAAATACTATATCTTCATTTAGCTTGAGCATTTGGTTCTTGAACATTAAATTTCATCTGCTTTGCCGTTAGCCTTGCCGAAAAATTCGAAAATAAGCAGCAGCTTTGTAAACGGGAGGGGGGGGTAAAAAAATATCTAAATCTAAACTCCTAGCTGATGAGGGGGTGCCAGCCAGCATGTGATAGGATCAATGTTGAGTCTAGTTTTATACAATCTGGTTTATAGATGCAGTGAACAGGGAGGTGGGGAAATTTTATAAGCAAAAGTTAATTTGCAAAGTGATTAGGATAATGATTTTCAAGCTGCTACTCTTCCAGTTTAAGATTAGTTTCTCCTGCCCACATCCCAGTAGGAATAATAGTATCCACGTAATGGTGTTAAGTTCAGAGTCTATTCTATGCAGTTGTTTTGTTTCCATATTGCTTTCTTAGCAAGGAATGTTTGGCATTCCTTCATGAAACACTTCCAGTTGGTATCAAAACCAAATAAAATATAGTTCTTTCCTCAGATTACTTACAATTAAATAAAACGTGGCAGGAAGAAAAATAAATGTCTGCAATGACAAGGTCCAGTTTCCTTAAAACTGTGCGAGAAGGAAACCATAGGGCATATGCAATAGACCAATTTACAGACGATGAGGACATGTCCGTCAGACAAAGGTGCTGGGGGTGGCTGGTTGGGGAGAGGGACTTGCGTGGAGTCCAAAAAGAAACGACAGCCAAATCTGCAGGTGCACAGCATCCTGCTCTGTTCCCATTGAAGAAACCATGTTATGAGATATATAGAATATTACACATGTTGTATGTGTTTATATGCACAATGTATGACATAAATATATAATAAAAGAATGTGCATGTACAGATGCAGGCATACACACATACAAACTCATCTGGAGATAAATACATGTTTTTGCACTCTCGAGCAAGTCAGCCATTTTACCCGCCTATGGAATCCCCTGCATTTCTCAATCCCATTTGAAGAAAAATTAGTAGCCAGAAAATACTTGAAAATTAAAATTTCAATTTTGCTTGTAAGCCACTGACACATATGCTAAGAAATATTTCTGTAAGCGTTACATAATGATTGCTTTCTAAATGGTAGAGTCCTAAGCACAAATGCCCAGTACTCTAGTGCCACCACGTGGTTTCTTTCCATATGACAGCTTGATGATAAATGACTACTTTTCCATTTTGTCATAGAAAACTAAAAATAACTCTACTGAAGCATATGTTCACCATTGTTTTTTAAGCTTTATATTGAGATTAGAAATATATATAGTCAGGCAAATAACAGATCAACATTTTTGTAAGGGCTTAATTTCTAAGTTTGCATGTGTTTTGCAGGAGGGGCTGGAACTGAGTTCTATAAGTATAAACAGAGAGGCCCTTTACCGAAAGTGGAGAGTGTTCATTTATTTATATGATTGTGTGTTAGGCTGAAAAAGTTTCATCTATTAGGCAGCTGAATGATTTTATCTATTTGGAGAAGCTATAACACAGTTTCCTGGAGAAAAGACGATTACAATAAAGTGTTTTTCTTAGTTAACAATAAATTAAGCAATAAATAGGTAAATGTTTGAAAGTTCCACAACAAAACAGTTGAGCATCGTTCCGCAGGAGATAATTTACATTCACTGAGACTTCAGAAATCCATGGCTCAACAAGAGCAGCCCACTGGACTGTATATCCCACGTCTCATAAAGACCGCAGGAGCAACTGCCCCCTATTTCTTCATAAAACCAAATAACAAACTCTAGAAACTGGCTACTTAGGCTCATGGTGTCTTTTCACTAAATGCCTCCACTGCAAAGGAAAATTGTTACATAAAAGTTTGAACGATTCATAGTGAAAGGCTAGGACATAGCCTCATAAGAAACTACCCACTAAATGGCAGGTGTGACAAGAGTACTTCGTAAACAATTCTTTGAAATAGACAATAAATCTCAGTTATCTATAACCCTACCTCAGTTACAATGATTCATGAAAAAACAAATTTTTTTTCTTTTTTTTTTTTTTTTTTTTGGTTCTTTGGGGTCAGCTGACATTGATTTAATCCTCTTTGTAATAACAAAAATATATACTACAGTTGTATTTCAGAAGGAATTAGAACAGTTTCAATTAGAAAACATTTCCAGAGAACTTATCCCTATCTTGAGGATACTAAACATTATACTGACTTCATGCAGATGTCAAAAAATTCAGAATCTAAATAAGTAGCTGATTATCTGAAATCTGTAGAACAAACTTGTCTGATGTTCGATAACATCACGTAACTTACATTTTAAGGATAAGACAGAGAAGACTTATGTCTTTTAATAAACAGTAGTTCAAAGGCAGAGCTCAATTCACTTCATACTTTCTCTTCACCTCCCTGTATCTTTTCCTCTGTCTTGCAACACTTCAAACTATAGAAAACAGATTCTGTTTCTCAAGTGGAGATAGTGTATGTTTTTTTGTCACCTGAGAAGTCCTTCACCTACTTCAACTGGCTACTTGTTAGTTGCTATTATATTTCTATCACTGTTTACCTGTGTTTTAAATAGTGTCCTTTTTGACATGTGGAAGTAACAAGTGGTCAGTGTAAAGCAATTACATTACAGTAAACTTAGCATTCCTAGACCTGAACACTAAATAGCAGCAGCACTCACCAGTCTTCATTACTGACTCCGTAATTTCATCAAATCTCCATCCTTAACTTTCAGTAATACCTATCTGATAAAATTATTATAATACTAATCAAATACTGAGTGTTTCATGTAAACCAACATCAAGAAACAGCTCTGTGTGAATTCTCTGATTTACTTTTTTACTACACTTTGTCAACAGACTCTGCTTATTCCCCATTTTGCAGATGAAGAAAGAAAAAATCAGAGATTAAACAAGTCAGCCACATTTTCACAAGAACTTGAAGTTGTTTCTGATCCTTAGTGCCTACCTCTGACCCTCACCTCTCTTCCTTCACTCAGATCTCACAATGTTCTCTGAAATCAGTATCACTGTGTCAACTAGAATGCCTCCATCTTTCTTCCATTAAAATTCAGCCCATCTGTAAATTCCTTCTCAGAGCCGACTTTCTCCACAAATACTTCTCTACCAACATAACTCAAAGTCACCTCTCCCTCCTGCCAAGCCAGTGGTTTCCAACGTTGGCTGCACATCGGAGTCACCTGTGGAGAGTTGATATAATTGGTCTGGGAGCCACCTGGGCATCAAGATTCTTTAACTCTCTCAAGGTTATTCCAATGTGCAGCCAAGGTTGAATATACCACTCTAAGAACTGAAGCAATTTTTCCTTAAAATCTACATCTATTTTTGCAATTAGAATCACAGACTGATATGATTTAGGGATCAAATTTAAAATCAGATATTTTATCTATAAACGAGAATGTGGAATATGAGTAGTGATCTTGAAATTGTTTTGGCAAAATGATTGAAATCTTTTGAAATACATTAAATTTTTTAAATGAGCTTCATTTCTGAAAACAGAGGAGGGAAATACCAAATATCACTAACTTGCCACCTTACCACATTGCATCCCTGGAATCTGTCAGGCATCAAAATTCCAATCTTTAATATACTGATACAGAAATTATAGAAATTCTTTATGTCTGGAGCCATCTGACACCCTATAGTACCATTTCAAAATGAATTCCCTCTGTTTCCTGTATTAGTGATCTTTTTCCAACAACACATCATTTAATCTCATAAAGTTTCTATTAGGGAGTTATATTTCTCTAATAAAAATAGTTGTTTCGAATGGCATAGAAATGCTACCATGTACCAAAGAGTTGGGATTAGTATTTCAAACTCACAATCACCTCTGAGGACAAATACTAGCAAATCCCTCTCACCAGTGGAGAAATTGAGGGTCAAGGGGTTAAATGACTCCTCTCAGGTTGCGCTAAAACTTACTGGCACACTCTCAGCTCTTAATCTAGTTTACTCTTTTTCTTATAAATATTTTATGCGCATCTCCTATACCTGCTACCATGGGTTTAAAAACATTCCACTAATGAGGAGCACAGAGTTGCCTCTAAGCCAGTCAGAACCACAGTTCAGCAGAATTCAGTACAATAGACAATTCACAACACATTTCCAGAGATCAGCAGGTGAAAAATAAAACACACAATAGAGTTTTGCATTCACCTAAGGTAAAACATACTGCAAAATTTTTTAATGACAAGTATACAATTCTCTCTAACAAAAAAAGTGGTATACTGAGTTTGGATACCAACCATCAAGTTAAAATTAAGTAATAAATCAATGAAGACAAGCTGTTATTTCAAAACATATTAAATATTAACAAAAGGAAGTAAAGTTCCGATATAGGTGACTCGATTTTTGGAGCAAACTCAGTTACACACAGCTATTTTATTCCTAGGTGGGTTTCATTGTTTTTCTCCCAAAAGATTATTTTCTGGCAACATAAGGATCAGTTCAGCGCCCTGCCATATTAAACCATCACAAGAATACAACGGACAAAAGACACTCCATAGTCTGGAGAAATCAGGCAGCTAACCCATCAGGGAGGAGGCATCACTAAGGAACATAATAACAGGCAGGTGAACACAAACTCATACAAAGAGTGTGAGTTCTAGAATTTTTATCACTGTCTGTCACGAGGCTTTAAAATGTGAAAGACATATCATTTCCCAGGGATTACAGAGTATTTTTTAACAGTCAAAGAAAAAGAAAATAGCAGAAATGCAACTGAAAAGTCTTATTTGAAAGACTGCACTTCACTATTAAATCTCTTATTCTTGAATGAAAGATATTTGCCCACAATTCTTTTTGCAAGAAAATAATGAGTGTGTGAATTAGAAGAAAGGCTGGCTGAGTATATTTAAATGTATGCATATTTACAATATTTCTACAAATTTAATACTTGGATAATAACTTATCTAAATTATATGTTTCAAAAATGTCACTTCCATTCATTTCAAGCAGGAATGTGAACTATAACTGATATCAACTTTAACTGAGAAAAAGCAATTAGGCTAGCTGGCATTTAAGTAATTTAGAGGAAAATATAAACGTATGATTTGGACAGGCATAATAGGTTAAATGTCTAAGGGCCCTTAGCTTTTGTCTGGCTAAGGAATTTCTTAGGCGTAAGTTGACCATCATTTTTGGCCACAGCCATTTGGGGCAGGGATAGATGCTGGACTGCAAGGCAGTCATCAGCACGTGCCTCTCACAAGTCTCCATCCTTAGGAAAGACTCAAACTGGATGGCCAATGTGAAATGTGCACAGAGTAAGATATTAAGCAGCTGCAGAGGTTTAAAATGTTGAGACAGAGGTGGAGAAAGACATAACATAGCAAGGCTCAAAAAGAAAGAATGCTAGATCCGTATTTCTCAAAGCAGCACAAAATAACAGGCTATTAATTGAGTAATGTTGAAGGCTGAAGAGAATTGCACTTCTCTCTGAGGCCTGACTATAAAATTACAATCCATTCTCTTTATGGGGACTAAATACATACCATTTCAGAATATTTTTTATCTTTCCTAATGAATTTTCCCATTACATGTTGCAACTGAACATACTTCCCTTTCTGGCTGTCTCAGAAAAAACAAAAATGTATAAGGTTAGGGCTAGAGGTGTAGTTCAGTAGTTAGAGTGTTTCCCTAGGAAGCACAAGGTTCTGGGTTCAGTTCCCCACCATCACATAAACTGGGCATGGTGGCCCACACCTGTAATCCCAGAACTTCAGAGGTTGAGGCAGGAGGATCACTGGGTGTTTGAAGTCAGCCTGGGCTACATCGTGCATTCAGGACCAGCCTGGACTACAGAGCAAGACTTTGTCTCAAAAAAAAACAAAAACAAAAACAAAAACAAAAACAAAAGCAAAAACAAAAACAAACAAAAAAAACAAGAGTACAGAAAGTCATGTGTGGTAAACATATTTAGTTCAACATGATTCATACATTTAAATATCACTGTTTTCAGAGGTAGTTGTTTTATTTAGCAATAATGTAAATATTTTTCTGATGTCCACTATATCTCCAGATAGTATAAAACACTAAATAATCTTGATTTGTTTTATAAACGTTCAAGAGATAACATAATAGAAAGAGTATAGATTCTAAAGCAATTGCTCAAATCTCAGTCTGTCACCTGGGGCTCTGTGATCTTACCTGTTATTTCAGAACTTCTCTGGATCTCAGTTTCCTCATCTGTAAGACAGAAATAGTAATTGCTTTTGCCTTCTAGATTTAAATTAAGTGAATTAGCAGCACTTAGAATTTAGCTAATAATATTGCATAAGAACTGGTTGTTATTTTTACTATTTTTAAATACAAAAATAAAAGCTAAAAGACTATACTACAATTTAAGATAGCATCATCTACTTCAAAAAGGGTGATAAACCTTAGAGAAACTGGGTGGTGTGTTTCACTTTTAATGTGTTCTCATTAGGATTATGCCACTAAAATATGAAGAAAAAAATGAAGCAACTCTCCAAAGATACCAATCAGACACATCAGTTCATTACAAGTAATTCTGGATACAAGATTTGGCAAGGAAAATGTGCTCCGCCAAAAGACTTTAAACCCTTCTATTATCCAGATAAGCACCCTAAGCTATTCATAAAAATTCCAGGCCCCAGGATATTCACTGAAGCTATTCATCAAATAATTTAAACAGCTGATAAAGAGTTGACTGAAACAGAAATGATTGAATTTCTCTCTAAGGAACCAGAGTAAGTCTCTGGCAAAAAACAAGAAGCTATTATGTCATGTCCAATTTATTTGGTCTAGTAATTCAAAGAACGCTGTTCCATCCATTATCATCATTTCCCTTCCTAAGGTTCTTATGTTCATTAGGAGATGTCCTCAGCTACCCTAAAAAGCTCATGCTCATTATCTATATCAGATTGAATAAACTGGACATGGCCTATCAGAGTGATGAGACAGCATTAGCAAACAGATGCTGGGCTTTAGTGCCTGAAAGTGGCTTTCAGGCATGCTTTCAATGGCACCGGCCCCTCCCCATCTGCAGCTGTTAGCAGCGTGCTAGGAGCCCTCCTTTCCTCTGTGCACTTGTGGTGGGGGGTTTTTATAAGCAAGAGGATTAATAGGCCCAAGAACAGATGCACTTTTACAGTAAGTACCACTGCAATATCCAATCGTGCTTTATGTGTGGCTCGTAGCAATCATTCCCCAAAGAGACATTTCTTAAATACTTCTCTAGTTTAAGACCCACGTTTTGTTAATTTTATTAAGTCAGAAATTAAACACTTGCTGGCTAAAGTGCATTGCTGACTGTGAACAAACTGTGCTTAGAGACCCTTTTAAAGTGTATATTCTCTGGATTGTTCAGCACTCTCTTTTCTCAACTAAACATCAAGTAAAACTGGCAATTAGTTGGGACATTTCTATCTTGTCTGGCCACAGATGAGAAATCAAAGACACGGCCAAAGGGAATGAAGAGTTGAAAGACTCCACTGGTGCATGTTTGCTACATGCTTCATAATAAAAAGATACTGAATTATTCTCTGCCATCTTCCAATGGAGAATATATCCGAAGGGTCTGAGTGTGAGAAAGGAGAACCAATAAATGTATAAAGTGATTTAGATCTGAGATAATTTAATTGTAAAATAGTATGTGGCCATCAGGAATGATAGAAAGGTAAGGATAAGACATTAATTACATTATATTTATTTTATCCTTCTTAGTTTTGACATTCCCACTATTTGATAGTTACTTAGTAAAAGCAAATTTGGAAGGAAAATTCAAAAAATGAAAAGTACAGGAAGACTGAAATTACATAAAAGGTTTTAAACTTATTCATTTTTTAATAGGCTTGTATCTCTTTTATTTTAACTCAATAAATTTAGCATCCTAGTGACCCTGTATAAACTTCTCCTGATATAACTTTGCTTATAAAAATGTGCTCAATATATTGGTTTAATTTTAAATCCTTGATCATTTCTAAATGAAATGTCAACATCTTTATATGTTGATACATATATGCAAGTATGTAGGTATTATAGGCACGTAGGTGTATAATTGTATGTGTGTAAATATTGTAAGCATGTATATATTGGTATGAGTGTATTATATATGTATATGGATACATGGATACATATGTGTACATATACAACTGACAGAATACATACCTATATATAATTGGTAGAGTGTGTATATCATTATAACAATATCGATGGGATTACATAAAGATATATACACAATATTTAATCTCTTCTAGATCTTAAATTACTTGGCTAGCCAAAAAAATCCCCTAAGGAAATGCATAACTGTGCACACATACAAAAGCCAGTATCTTTCACTGAGATGCATTTACATCTAAGTCTATGGATTGCAAACTAGAACCTTGACTAAAGCATACAGTTATCTGCAAAAATATATTGTACTCAACAAAGATATTAGGTAATTATAACAAATAATCTCATATATTGTAATAACAGAACAAAGAACATTAATTTTCATCTGATTTTATCTTCATTTCAAGGTAGAGAACTACTCCAAGACCACGGCCATCAGTCCAGCCTTTTCTTGTTTTATTTTTATTTCTTTCTTTTGCTCTCCATCTTTCACATGCAAGAAAGGAAGTACATCTCTCTGTCCTTCAGTTATTATCCAGAGAATGGGCAAATGAATAAGTAACTCTAGGAAAAAGGCAGATAGCACTGTTGTCCAAATATCTAAAGAAATGAAAATTAGGATCAAACCACAAGGCAATTCACTAAATTCTAAATTACCCCATTTACATAAAAAGACATTTTATGGGTACTGATTAAGACATGTAGCACTTCCTTTTTATCCAATGTGTGCTTTTCTGAGTGGAGAGACTTTCCTTAACTTTGAAAATGCTGAAGATTTATATGATGGAAAAGTCTGTATAATTGAGTTCTAACTCTTGAGGATACAAAGAGAAAGAACTATTTGCTTGTGGCTACATGTAACTCTCAACTCCACTACTTTTTTATTGTTGTCATCTTGGCTCTTTGTGAACGGTATAATTTCAAAAAGAAAGCAGAGACCATGACTGAAAGAATGTTAAAACATTTTATTGGATATAGGTCATACTGTGTGCCCTAGGAGTTAGGAAATACAATTTAACTCAGAGAGACAAGATTCCATAAAATCTTCTGAGTCGAATTCTTTCACTGTGTTCTTTACGAGTTCCCAGTTAGCAGCCTTTCCCATTTCCATGACAGAATAAAAACAGTGGAAGAGTCTAGCATCTTATAGGGCAGGACTATCCCTTTCAATGGTTAAGATTTATGACATCATCAATGCATTCAAGATCTTGCTTAGCATCATGCGTGCAACCTCTGAAATTCCTTTAGTAGAATTGTTTTCATTCATAATATATGGAATTAAAAATGCTTCCATCAATTATATGGGAATAAAAGAAAGAAGGAAAACCTTCACAAAAATGTCTTGCCTTTCAGTTTTATTTCCCTTAACAAGAATTAAGTCTGATTTCAAACAGAAAAAGGAGAACCAACTCAACAAGTACAAATTTTGCACTGACCGTGTCATTCCTCTTCAAACACATTTGACATAAGATTAATATTAGGCCTTTATGCCATCAAAACTGTTCTTTACTAACTCTTTAAGTATAGCTTAATAATTCTTTGAGAACTTCAGGATTACACATAAGTTGAAGAGTAGTCAGGACAACAATTTTAAAGTATCACCATTCTCAATTTCCTTTCTGATTTTTCTTAAGATTTATCTCTATCTCTTTACAAAGTTAATAAATGGGTATTGAATGCCTACTATATTTCACACACTGTGAACAGCACCAAAGATATGATAGCAAATAAGATAAATATGAGTTCCTTGCTCCGAGATTGTTTGCAATATTTTTGGAGACACAGACAAGCAATAAGACAATGCTAGTGTGATATGTACTGTGACAAGCAGGAGCAGTTTGATACAGGTTGGGGTTTTTTTTTTTTTTTTAAAAAAAGGCATCTAGATTAGATCACAGGAATTACGAAAGAATTTCTACATAAAGTGACATCTAACCTGAATTCTTAGAGTTAAGCAATCAGGTAGATAAAGGTGGATAGGTAATTTGAAGAAAAGGAACAAGATATGACAATGGCAGATGGAAAAACAGCTTTAGAGTGTAGGAGCATCCTCTTTAGATCTAAAGGTTAATGCTAAGAATCCAGTAGAGCATAAATATGAAGCTAAAAGGGACAACAGGCAAAACTGATAAAGCAGGACCTTGTAAGGAGTATCACTGAGGGACAAGATTTGTTGAGGAAGGACTCTTTCTGCACTGTAAAGGAAAGAGAGCCAAAAATAAATAAACATTAAAATAGATTTAAAAGTGCCATGAAATTCTGAATACTTGTTCTACACAAATAGAACAATTAATAATTATTAAGTCTATTTTATATTCCAATCAGTGTTTCTAGAGTTTATCTAATAATCAGAATCTTTTGGGACATTGATACTTGTATTTTCTCAAGTCACAGATTAAAAGCAAGACATACCCCCAGAAGATAGTTGGGCCAACTACATCAACTTTACAACTACATCAGTGATGTAGAAGAGGCAGTTACCAAAAGGGAATGGAGACAGGTTTGAAGGGGGTAGGGAGAACCCAGCTTGCCATGGTTTTCACCCACCCTAAGTCCAAGGGCTGTTCTGCAACAGTGAAGGTGAGTACAGATGTGAAACCAGAAAACATCAATGTTCACTGAGTAGCTCAACGGATATGGAAAAAGTGGGCAGCAAAATTGATGTAGGATAGAAATTTGTCCAGATACACGATATCTTAAGCAGAGTGGGCTACCATAGTGAAATACCATAGTCTAAGTAGATTAAGCAACAGGCGCTTGTTTCTTAGAGTTCTACAGCCTGGAAGTCTGATATTAGGGTTATTGCATGATGGTTTTCTCATGAAGGCTCTCATTAGGTTGTATACGGCCACCTCCTTGATGCATCCACCCATAATTGATAGAAAGCAAGAGGAAACTCTCTGGGTGTCTTTTTATTAGGATACAAATTCCATCGTGAGACTTCTACCCTCCTGGCCTCATCTAAACCTGATTATCTCCCAAAGGGCCTACCTCTGAATACCACCAGTCTGAACTCTAGGGCCTCAACATAAGAATTTAGAAAAGAAAGAGAATTTAGACCACAACAGACAGGGCAAATGAAGATAATTAAATACTGATTTAAAAACAAAAACAGTTCAGGAAAATCAACAGATTGCAAAATAGTCTACAAACACCTGAGAAAAGATAAAAATCTGAAGTTCAGAAAGAAGCTGGTAACTTCTATGGAGAATAAATGGAAAGTGAGGTTTCTAGAAGAGAAGAAAGTGTGAAACAGTACGGCTGACGGAGGAGACCGTGAACATCCAGCAAATCTGGCCATGTGGCTAGTAAAGGAGAAATATACTAATAGAACAGTAGAGCTAGTGGGGGAAAAAATCAGATTCTCACTCTTTATAAATGTACTCACTCCATGATAATAGCCAATACAACTGGTTAATGAAGACTCACAGTTGTACTGTTGGATTGAAAGAAATTTTTAAAAGAATATGAAGTAGGACACTATTTTCAAAATGTGGATCATCATTTAGTTCTCAGTAATAACATTAGGAAGTTTATATTCCATCATCTTTTACCAAGATGGAACTCAGAGACAATATCACCTATTTCCTACTGCTTCATAAACTATATTTTCCAAGAAAGTGGATTAGCAAGGAAGAAGTAATATTCAACCACTTTAAACACTACTAGACCTTTTATTACCAATATATAGTTTTGTTCAGAAAAGTATGCATTTGAATAAGAATGCAGAAGTCAAACTGTGTTACATTACAGAGACATCTCAAAACAGAACAGAACACTAAACTCTAATGAGTGTTAGCTACGTTAATACAGACATGCCACTGAATGTTTTAGTTTAACAGTTCTCACAGTGAACTGGAGGCCCTTGAGATATTTCAGGATGTCAGTACATTGAGACCAATTTTAATAAGATGCAGTTTTTACTTGATGTTTTTACTGTGTTGACATTTGCAGAGAAATAGTGATGGACTAAACCATTGGTATTTGAACCAAACAGCAACATCAAGCTGGGTGGTCACTGTTTTCCTCACTGCCAATTTACTCATTTCCATTGAAGAATGCCCTTGATAAAATAGCAAAAATGTGTTAACCTAAAGGTTTAGGTCCACCTTAACCTTTGAGTACATATTTTTTTTTAATTTCCACCTGACAAGATGGGAAGTACATGGAAGACATTTCTGGTTTTAATTACAAAAGTCATTCATGCAATCAAGTTATAAATTGAAGTAGCTTTTATTTTCATAAAACATAATTTTACTGAAAAGAACAACTGGTAGACAGATATAGTTATTCATATTGGATAGTTAGCAGATACTTTCTTAAAAATGAACAAAGTGAGTCTGTCATTTAAGGAAAACAACTACCATATTTATTGCCAATAATAATTTAAGCCTTAACTGAAAGCTTCCATTAGCTTAACAGCTTTTCAAAACTTAGAGACGTCTCTTATGAATTCACTAGTGAAATTGATGAATGAAATTTCTCAATATTGTAAAATGATAGTCATTAAAAGTTGCAAGATCTTTATAACTCAGTACTCTCTAAATGTTCAATGCATGTTGCAAAATCATTTAAGGAAGACTGAAATTACATAATAGACCAGTAGATTCTAAAGAAATAAAAAGTTTATTGATATAATTTTTAAATTCAATATTACAACTATTCTTAAAGAAACTAGTATTCATCAAATTTGGATGTATTATAAAGAAAACCATCCACAATTATTTATAAGGGCTAGCAAAATACCCCTCCCATTTCAATATACACACGTTATGTGTAAGGCCAGATTTTCTTCTTCAGTTTCAACCACAGCAATGTGTGGCCAAAAATTTGATGTGCAAACAACACAGTAAATCAATAATCTTCTATTTGGCTGGTATTCAAGATATTTGCAAATATATAAAATATTGCCACTCTTCTCATTATATGTTATTTGAAAAATACATATTTTTGTCTTTTGGTAATTGTTTTACTTTTGGTAATTTGTTTACTGTTGGTCATTTGTTTTACAGTGGCTTATACTAGGAATTGAACCCAGGGCTTTGTGCGTGTTAAGCAAGTGCTCAACCCCTAAGCTACATCCCTGAAATTATGTCATCCTGAAAATGAATAGAACCAAAGATCATCATGTTAAGTGAAATAAGGTAAACTCAGAAAAAGTATCATATGTTTCCTTTGATATCTAAGAGTAAAAACAACAGGAACACTGAAGAGAAATAACAAGGGGATAAAGGCGAGGTAGGAAAAAAGATTAGTGATAATAATGAGGTGTTGGATATGATCAAAATATATTAGACACATGTATGAAAATGTCAACAAACAAACCCATTACTTCATACAATTAATATATGCAAACTGTTATAATTTTAAAAAAGAAAAATAGTTATCTATAAAACCATTATTTATGTTTTGCCAAATTGGATAATCACTAGTTTTTAAGTAAATTAATATTAAAGTTTTAAAATTATGCATCAAGTTGTTATTATAATATCAATGAATATTATTAAAATTTCTTTAGTGTTTTCCATATCTTTCAGAGTATAAAAGGGTTCTAAAACCAAAAGTGAAGAGAACTCTTGCTTTTGTTAAAGATTCACCATTCTATTCTGCTTTCTATATACTCACAAATTATTAATTCCTAAGTATTGTGTTGTCTTTATTTCGCAAACTATATACATCAAGTCTGAGGCTTAGATTTTATTTCAAAAGATATGTAACATATACCATGTTGTAATAAAATTGTAGTCCATTCCCTCTTCTCCATTCTCAGCATTTTATCAAGACTCAGCAGAGCACGACTTCCGAGAGGACTCTCACTGGTGCAATGCCTTGATGCTTTACTCTCATCCTATGCACACACTTCTATTCTCAGTTCCCAAAATGGAAACCATGTGTTTTGATTCCTCCTATTCTCATGGAGAAGTGATTGTGATTGTTTGTCTGTTCATTTCTTTGTATGTTTATTTTGTCCTCTCAGGGCACAGACTAGAAGACTCAGGTGACAGCTCCCTACTTTTCTCCTTCCTCTGGGAATCTTAATTCCATAGAGACCTGACCACAAGCCCTGATGCTGTCTTCAGCTTCCCCAGACAGCTCAGGCAAAGCCCACAAGTAGAGCATCTACAGTGAAAATTGGACTTTGATGGGACAGTGGTTTATGAAACCGGCTAAAATCTTTAGAATTATCTTGAATACACATGACATTTATCTGTTTAATAAAAAGGGAAAAAAGGCATGATGTTTGTTTATCCTTTTTAAAGATACCTATGAAATACTTTTATCAATACAGCTGTCTCAAGAGAATATGGAGGTATAAGTGGGAAGTAGTTGTAGATGATTTTGGAGAGTGAAGTAGAACAAAAGTTTCCCTTCCCAGCCCACAATAATTCAGGTACCTGCCTCTAGGGTATAGGTAAGCCCAGAATATCCAAAAAAAAAAAAAAAAAAAAAAGGATTGGTCCTTTTCGAGCATCCTGCAGCAATCTTGCCCACGTCTTACAGAAACTTCCTGAATAGTCTGGAGGGGAAGTGATGAAGTCCAACATTACAGCTCAGCTTTTTACTGCTGTGTAGCTAGTCCAGAAGCCATTCACATTTGATTCACGATATCTCTCCAACCTGGATTTCTTTCATATTACTGCCTCATATTCTCTCCATATCCCTAAAAATAGTCGAATACTCATTGTCATTGTTACCTAAGCAAATCTCAGTCAAATAGAAATCAATATATCCTGGTATTCCTCGTCACTAGGTACTGATCAATAAGATGTGTACAAACTTCTATGCAAATGGAAATCTTTTGTGAACGCTCCAGAAAGTCTCAAAAAGAAACAGTGTTTGTTCTTCCCTCTTTCTCCATCCCACCACCCCAAAACATCACAGGATGCTCTCCTGAAGTGACCACCTGGAGAATCTATTCACAAATTAGCAGAGTAACGATTTGGAAGGGACATGAGTCCCTGGTGGCCATGGACCTGCCATAGCTCTCGTGGGGAGATTTCCTTTATAACTCTGTAGGTGAGAAATGAATAAACTTAAACATCACACTTAAGTCGTTTTCTTTCATGTTTCTGCCATGCAGAGCCATGCACAGTTCAAACTGATATACTATGAGTTTTTTTCATTCCTCAAAATATAAGAAATACAATATTATGCAAAAGGGTCTCAATGAAAACTTGGTGCTAACAGATGAGGAAATATTGAACAGGGAGAGACAGTATAAACTCATCAGAGGTCATCTCTATTTCTAGATATTTGGTATCACTCTTGTCTTAGTCACTTATTTACTGCTGTGATAAAATACCCAACATCCACAATTTAAGGGAGGAAAGATTTATTCAGCACATAGCTTCAGAAGGCCTCTCACATAGACAGTCTATTCATGGGGTAGCCAGCAACAGTGGAGGTACATGGCAGAGACAGAGAACTGTTCACCCCACTGTAGACAGAAGCCAAGTGAGTCTGGAGACTCAGGCAAAGGCTAAAGCTTTCCAGGAAGAAGCTGTAGTAATGTTTCTTTTTCCTTCCTTTAATTATTTCAAGCTGCCAGTTAGGCCCCGCAAAGGTAGGTGCCTCTCCCTCACTTTCTGGCCCACAAATCAATAACGAACACATGAAATCTTCCCCAGATACCTCCAATCACAACAAGTTGACACAATCTTTCCAGGTCAAATCCAAAGCATCTGCCCCTTTTGGTCAGGTCCTACCTCCCAATAATACACAGTTCCAGATACATGAGGCTTTTGGGGCAGGGGGCGGGATTCAAGATGCAAACTATAGTAACTTCTGTGAGACAGAAGCACTCATGATTGACTATATGGTATCTACCAGCTCATTCTTTTAATAAGTTCTTATGGCTTTCCTCCCCTCTAGGTTGGCGCTTCTTGGTTTTCTCCTGTGACTCCAAAAACCTGTAACTTTATATTGTCGTTTCTTGTCCATCTCTCTCCCAATTCCCCATAGCCTTGCATTTCTCAATCACAAATACCACCCACATCCATCTCAACGCTTTCATCAGCAACAAAAAAAAAAAAAACATTCATTTTCCCCAGTGATAAATTCAGTTAGAAGGAAGCACCAGCCACAATAAGGTTTTATAACAGCATTTTCTACTTTATTGTTATTTAATTAAGAACCCACAAAAATAAAAATGTGAAAATTTAATGAAATTAGAAAGTTCCCCACAGATTTTAGCAGAGTTTCTGTGTATCATTAAAAACATACCTAGAAAGGCACAGATTCTGCTAGCGCTCCCATGACTAATGCAGGAGAAAAAGCCTTCTCTTCCAATACAGGCATGTGCCTTCAGGAGAAATCGGTTATCCTCCCAACTTCCAGCCAGCTCTTGACAGTAATGTATGCAGACATTGCCACCCTAAGCTGGAGGTTGCTTACCACAGCTGTAATAAGATACATCTCTTAAATTGCTGTAGATGCATCTTCTTTCTCAAACATAGTATAGAGTATTTGCCTTTCTTATCACTTGATAGCTTCCAAATAATGCACATTTCCTGAGAAATTTGTTATATAATTCTCAAGCTTTCGATCAACCTTGATTACTGCAATTATTCTCCAGTTAGACCCCAGTTTCATAGTTTCCTCACCTCGTCATTTCCATTACATTTTATCTTCCCTCTACTTCCAATTCCATATTCACTGTCAAATCCGCCACCATCTACATTTCTCCACCTCTTCCATCTTAGACTCTAATCTTCTAACATCGACAAATATTAACATTCCATTTTTGCTCCCTCACTGCCATCAAAACTGCATTTTAACCCTTCTGAGAAAAATCCCAGGAAAGGAGAGTGAGAAAGAATCACTGCCCCTCCTTAGAAACGATTCCTATGAGGAAGAAGTGAAGGAGGAGAGGAGTAGGAGGGCCAGGTTGGGGGGCGGGGGGGGGGGGGGGGGGGGGGGGGGGGGGGGGGGGGGGGGGGGAGGTGGACTGCCTCAGAAGAAACATTCATACTCCTGAATAAAAATAAATAGATAAGAATTCCAGATTACAAAGAAAATTAAACAAGGGCACTGGAAGTCTGGAGGAGCTGAGCAGAGCCCAAGCAGTGTTTCATACTAACTGCCTCACAGTACAAGAAGCAATCCACAGTCTCTGGTGGAACAGCAAGGCTCTGATAAGCGAAGGGACAGAAGAACCCCCAGATGCCTTCATGCTGCAAAGAAGAGAACAGAAATATGCAATTGAAAGAGGAAAAATACAGAGAAACTCTCCTTGCCGTGAAAGTGATAGCACAGAAGATAAAATGTGAATAATAAACAGTCATGCAACTTCTGATCTCAGCCAACTAGGAAAGACAGTCCTGCGAATGCACAGGTGGACAAGCACACGCCCTAGTGCGTACACACATCATACCACTTCAAAACAGAAACCTGTGACCAATGGACTTTACAGCATCCAGGCCTTTCTGCTACCCCAAAATACAGGACAGGCTGAGAAAACATTGTGAGCACTGTCTGAACTTGAGAATCCTTCCAGCCCCCTTTTCTCTCTAACTCCTCTCCTAGCTCTTTCTGTGAAATGCTCACGATTCCAAGGTGAACAATGCTAAATAAGGCAAAGAAGATGATAGAGAGAGGAATTCATTAAATAAAAGGCAGCTGAAGATAACCTGTCAGAAAATAAATACAACAAAATAGATAACAGTGACATGCTGGCCACCTGCACAAGGCAAAGTTAGGATTCCCTTTTATTTCCAGCACCTTATAGGGTGGCTTGTACAGCGTAAATATTTCATACAGATTTGATGACTAAATAAATGATTTCTTACAGTATCATTTCAGATATTATCAGTTTCCTTGATGTGGGGTGATTTAGCCATCCTGAATTCCCTGAAATGAAGATAAAAATGCTCTTTCTATGCCAATTAACACAAGTTCTTTAAAGTCTAATTACTATAACTCAACAAGTTTGTTGATTCCTTTAATATGTGCCGCTAATTCTGTAAGATTTTACTACAAATTTAAAAATTAGTTTTCAAGAATTAAATATCTACTGTTTAATTAATTCTTAATTTTCAAAAATTAAGTTTATTAATTGGCAAAAGAAAGCAGGGAGGGTAAAGTGCTGTTTTCTTCCCACCATATTCTTTAAACCTATTTTAACAAAAACAACTGCTACCATTCCAATGTGAGAATAAAACTGGGAGATGTCTTAACTTTATAAAGAGTACAAGTGAATTGGATTTCTTTTATATTTAAGAATAAATAGAACTATAAATTCATATATCTATTCACCCATTCAACAAGCATTTGTGAATCCTTTTTATATGAAAGATACAATAGGCTACAGAAGTTCCTAAATCTCACTATGCTCAAAGCACATGACAGGCAATTAGGCAACGGGGATATATTTTTATCTATATTTATAAATAATAAAAAATAGTCTATGTAGTTAGTTTCCAGTTCACTAAGGAAAGTAAAAAATTGCTATAAATATCATTAACCTATATGTTTATAGCATAATATCCATTTCATCAGTGTTAAAAATTGAATCTTTAAAGATTATAAAGAAAATTTTTTCATAAAGTCGATTTTATTTTTATTTTATTTGTACTGGGAACTGAACCCAGGGTCTTTGTCCATAACAGCAGATTTAATCAAAGGAACATTAGAATGTTTTTGATCATTCAGAGTCTTGAAGTTTGCTCTTTGGAAAACTTCTTCCCACAGATATAAACAGTAGTTCATGAGAAAAGGTTTATGTAGTCAATTCATTTTAAGAAATTCTGCATCCATTGCAAATTCACAGTGTAAACAAAATAAATTAAAATATCTGGAAAGTTCCACAGTAAAAAAAAAGTTAAAGTAAATAAAAACAAATAAAAGTTTTAGGTTGATGTTGCTAAAGTTTTGGACAGTACAGATGTCTTCTAATTTAAATGTATAAAAACTTTAGAAGTGGTCAAATTGAATCACCTGGGAATACATATGATAGGTATCCAGACCCACACTCCCTGCTTTCCTGGCACTGTGATGTAACAGGCGATCCTTTTGTGTAGGACTGACAAATTCACTTGTGTTCCAGCTGTGACTGTTTCTCACTTCTCAAGGACTTTGTTCCTACATCATCACTTTTCTATTGATGTTTGTCTTTATTGACATAATGATCTCATATGAACAACTTCTTCCATAGCTCTTCTTTGGGAGAAAAATAGGAAAACTGCCAAGTTGTCACTTGGCTTTGTTTTGGGTTTTTTTGTTGTTTTTTGCTTCTTTTGTTTTGTTTTTTGAGGGTTTTTTTTCTCCAGGTATGTAGGGGTCTCCATCCCGCAGGGACCCCTGGAACAGCAGAGGAGGGAATTGGAGGACAGATTAACACACTCATGGAGTCCTTTCAGTGAACTCCGTCTCAGGTTTATTTAGTGAAGTACAAGGGCTTAAATAGACTGAGGAAACTATCTTGGGCCAATCAGCAAGGCCTCAACCAGCGGAGGGTCTCCCAGGGGGAGGAAATGAGTAGAGGAAGGAGGATGGAATACTCCAGTTGTTTCTCAGTCTCTTAATTAACTAAACCTGCAGATCCTGTGTTTAAGCAAAACAACCTTACATATGGTAACATTTCTTCGTGGGAAAGAAGGAACTCAGCCAAGGTCAGCGATGCTGAGGCTCTTGGGCCCTAAAGACCCCAACACAGGTAGAGAAAAACTCTTGAGAGCTTATACTTGGTATCCTTTTCTGACAGTGCTGCATCAGCACTTTAACATCTTCCAATCTGTCTTCCCTGGAAACCTCTTGCCTAAAATTTTTGTTTTCTTGCCATGGTCCTAAAAACCTCCTTGTTACCAATTCAGAGTATTTTCCAATTCTGACCTTATTTTATCATCAATAGCATTCCACATAGCTGGCCACTCATTTCTTTTAGCACTATCTCTTATTTCCACATCACACCACTTACTCGTCTTCATACCTCATGTCAGTGAACCCACCAGACCTCATAATGTTAGAATTTCTAATGCTCATTAAATTTATTTTTATGCTTCTCACCTCTTACAAGATAACCTCATTAATTCCCAGAGCCTTAAATAAAACCATCTAATTACACTATGATTGCCAAATTCATAGTCACCATTTTTAATTCTGTCCTCAGTTCTAAACTCATATCTGTCTACTGACATGCCAGGATACGTATCACATGCATCTCAAAGGTAACAAGCTTGAAGTAAAACTCTTGTTTTTCCACTCATCCCAACTTTTACTTCCACCCTCCACCAACCATGATGGAGTCAACTTTTTTCTCTCCTTCTCTACCCCTCCTACCTAAATCATCAGCAAAGCTTCCAGATTTTGCCCAAATATTTATCTCATCTATGTCTACTTCTTTACATACTCACTTCTGCCATCTAGTTCAAGAAAGTACCTTGTCTTTCTTGGACTACTTCAATGTTTTTAAATTTTTGATCTATTGTTTTTCCCTTCCTTTTCCCCTTCAATGTTTCCCACAGTGTATGACTAAGGTTTTTCAATAAATATCTAGTTATCTCATTCTCTTCTATACTACACTGCTTTAAAATCTTCAATGGTTCCCCCAAACAGATAATATTCAGTTGGTGTCTCTACCTTGATAGCCTTATCCCAGTTTTCAGACAGCTTTCCTTGCTTCTTTCACATCTCAAATCCATCGTCAGCCATCTACCCCTGCCAAATCTACATAAAGCTGGAAGCGCACTCACCAGCTTCTATCACACTTCCAAATTCATTTCTTTCAAAGCACCAAAAATATGATCTTTATTGATTTTATCATGGAGAAGTGCAGAGTCAGGCAAAATGGCACCTTGGGAATGGATTTTTCTCCTTGTCACCTACTCTACACATGCCCTGCACACATCCTTGGGGTCAGGGGTCATTTTCATTTGCTTTACAATTATAATTCCAGTGGCCACAAGAAATGACAAGTCGCTAAACTGACAAGCATTAGACAAACTGATGAAAGAAACTTATTTTTAAGTTTAAATTCAGTTGGTATAATCTCTGTGACTTTACACAGAAAATGAATCAAAGTAGCTCATTCCAGATAACCACACAGTCTATACTGCAGCAAGAAATCCAACTAAAGGTGAAATGTGTGATCTTTCAACATTTTATATGCTTTGTGCACTTGAAGTTTGAGGATGGAAATAATTTTCCATCAAGAACTTCGGCAAATGTAAGAAACTTGAGAACATCATGCTTAGTGAAGTGAGTCAGAAGCAGAAGGTGAAACATCGAATGGCCTCTCTGATATGAGAGACCCAGATCACAACTCTTACGCATAAAATTTTTTAAAAGGTCACAGTTCATTCTAGTTATACCTTTTATTTAACATGGACTTTTAACTTTCCTCTCTGTTCATCTTTTTCTTTTCACTAAATGTAATTGAGAGTTTGGCCACTTGAGGGCACTTTGGCTCCTTTATAAGTGCTTCCCTTCTTACAGATGGCAAGCGCCTTTAAAAGAACATGGTCAATTTCTCTGAGAGCACTATATCTCTGATTCTGACACTTTAAATTTTAAACTTCTAAAATTCAAAACTTATCTCTATTCCAGGAAATTCACATTATTAGCTTCTGGCCTAGACTCATTCAACTAGATTAGTTCAACTCTCATCCATCTACTTTCCCATGAGCCAATCACAGCACACAATCCATTCTAAACCAACAATCACAACTACACCAAGCAATGAGATCATATCACAGAATTTTCAAAATACACATTTCTGACTCCCCAACCTCATCTATTTAGACATTACAATCATCAGGGGGCATAACATTAACACCAGGGGAAAAGAAAAAAAAAAAAAAAAACAAGTTTCAGGGTGCTTCTGAACAGCACTTGTATCACTCAGATTAGGACAAGGGCAAATATTTTCAATCAGCCTTGTCAAACACTGTCTGAAGCACAGGTAGAATGTGGAGAGTACACCGGAAGGCATTGGCATGAACGGCATGAGGATTACAAAGTAAAAGGAAACCCAAATTAAGAGCAATTAAGTAAATTGCTGGAAACTACCTAAAACTCTGTTTGACACTGATAAGTTGTGAGCCACCTGCATGTGGACCCCGTGTGATGAAATCTGTATCTGTAGCCTTAAGACAAAGCCCTTGTATGATCAATAACCAGAACCCCATGATCAATAACCAGAAACCTGGTCCACCTGTGTGTGGACCCCGAAGAAATCGCTATCTGTAGTGTGCAGGCATAAAAATAGTGTATAAACCATCCTGCTCCTAAGCTCAGGGTCGAGGTAGGAGTCACAGACTCTGAACACAAGAGAGGCGTCTTGCTCCTCATCCCCAGCCTCCTTGCCTCCAGACTGCAAGACTACACCTTTCTCACATCCTGACAGCATGAGCCCCTCCTGGAGAAGGAGTGATTGTCCAGCCGGGCAGTTACTGGCAGGTCCTGATCCAGCCATCGACTGGTGAGCCCCAGACAAGCTCATACACTGGTCAGCTGTGTCACAGTTAGTCAAGAACATGTCACATTGATGAGCACAAGGGACCCAGTAGGGGAATAGTTTTAGGAGGCAGAATAACACTTGCTTTCCTGCTTAATTAGTTAATTGGTCAATTTATTATACTTTGATTGATGAACTGGACTGATTGATTGCTGTGTGAATAAAGAACATTCCTGGATGAATGCATCTGCCTCTGTCCTGCCTGTCTCTTCTCATGGAGTGCTCACGACAAAAACACACAATTACACAGTTTAAGATCGAATTAATGATGGCATCACAAAATTTTTAAAGAGATAATGCAATGCCCAGTTCTTTGAATATGAGAGGTTGAGGTTCCTAGGCTCTCTGGTAGCTTACTTAACCTGCTAGTCTTCTGTTTCTTCATCTATAATATGAAGAAAAATAGTTAGCCCTCTTAGGACAAAATGGAATGACTGTGTTGTGCTGGTGGTAACTGGTTATCCCCAGCATTCATTTCCATCCTTCCCTCTGCTCCTTCTTGGCTCTCGCAGCCTGGATAGATGAACACTAGCTTTCTCATATTCCCCTGCAGCAAAAGATCAGAACTGAATTGTGCCTGCCAATTACAGTAGAAGTTACATGTAAGCTAGTGGCTATGTTTCTTCCACACTTGGCTATGACCAATAGTGATCAATATAATGGTAATAGAATGTTGTTCCACAGTAGAATTTGCCTTTATATTGTAAATTTTTTTTTAATTGAGATGAGATTTGTGTGGCATTACTGTTGAAGTGATCTCAAGATGGAAGCTCCAGCAAGTTGGGCCTACCTTGTCTTGTCAATCACTCAGTACATCCACCCAAAAACCTACTCCTTTGGCTCTTCCACTGAATACAAAGATAACACTCCTAGAGTTTACCCACTTCTCATTCAGGCCCCAAGATGGTTTCTGTTTCTGGTGCATAAATCGACTAATACTGACATAAAAAGTGCTTAATAAAAATTCTTCCACAAAATTATTTTCTAAATATCAGCTATAAGTATTATTTAATATTTGACCTTAACAAAGTTATTTAAAATACCCAACATCTCCAATGTAAAGGAGGAAAGACTTATTTAGTTCACAGTTTCAGAAGATCTTAAAGAGTCCATCTGTAGGGCAGCCAGCAACAGTAAAGAGTCTCTCATGGCATTACAGGCAGAAGCCAAGTGAAACAGGAGCCAAGTGAAGTTTGCAGACGCAGGCAAAGCCAGAGCTTTGCCAGGAAGAAGCTGTAGCAATGTTTCTTCTTCCTTCCTTTAGTTGGGAACTTCCCCCAAAGGTAAGTGCCCTCCTTCAAGTCTGGCCCATAAGTCAACAACACACATCTGAAAGCTATTCCCCCAACATTTCTCAGTTGCAACAAGTTGACACAATATTTCCTGGCCAAACCTTTAAACACCTACTCCTTCTAGCCAGGCCCTATCTCCCAAAAACAAACAGTTCCACATACATGAGGCTTCTGGGGGACAATCAAGATTCAAATCATAGCAATCACACTACACGTGAGTTTCTTCATCTACAAAATGTGACTCGCTTGTAAAAGAAAAATCAGATCTATGTGGAAAATATTTAGCTCAATAAAGTTCATTTATAATTATTATTTTATCATTACCATTATTTTTAATGTCTAAATTATTCTAATAAATCTTCCTGCTTAATCCACAATATGAGTCTTTGTCTTAATCCACACACTTACACTGACATCATACCAGTATATACCAACTTACTGGCATATAGGAGATTTCTTGAGTTTTGTAATGTTACCCAGGGAGGTAGAATGAATTAGTAAATTTTCCAAAAACTAATCAGCTGGTTCTCACTTCCAGGATTTTTTGGAGAACTTTGCTCTGTCACCACTAGAGGACAGACAAGTACAGTGAAAAATCTACACCAGCTAAAGCAGTAAACTTTGGTAAGGTTTCTGAAAACGTGCAGAAATCTCATTTTTTCCCCACATTTTATTGATATGTATACGTGCAAAATTCAAGGTTTACAATGAGGTTGGGCATTTTGTGCACATCCGTATCTTGTCAAGGTGACAAGGGCTTTCCCAGTCTCCTTTTGTCCCTGCCCCTACCCACGCCCCCTTCCTTCTCCCCCACCCTACCCTCCTCTTTCACTTTGTCTTTCCTCTTTAGTTCCAAAGGAGTTGTGATCTGGGTCTCTCATATCAGAGAGACCATCCGATGTTTCACCTTCTGCTTCTGACTCACTTCACTAAGCATGATGTTCTCAAGTTTCTTCCATTTGCCTATAAAAGCCTCCACGCTGTTGGACTTTATTGATGCATAGTATTCCATTGTGTATAAATACCACACTTTGTGTATCCACTGGTCCGTTGATGGGTATTTTGGTGACTTCCATATTTTAGCTATTGTTCGTTGTGCTGCTATAAACATGGGTATACATATATCTCTGCTATGTGTTGTTTTGGCTTCTTTTGGATATATTCTCAGAAGAGGTGTCACTGGATCGAAGGGGATATTTATTTCTAGTCTTTTGAGAGCTCTCCATACTGCTTTCCAAAGGTGTTGTACGAATTTACATTCCCACCAGCAGTGCAGGAGGGTTCCTTTCTCCCTGCAGGGGCCAAATGCATACAATGGAAAAAGGACAGCCTGTTCAACAAATGGTGCTGGGAAAACTGGACATCCACATGCAGAAGAATGAATCTAGTCACACGCCTATCACCATGAACCAAAATCAAATCAAAATGGATCAAAGACCTAAACATTAAAAATGAAACACTAAATCTTCTGGAAGACAAAGTAGGCAAATTTCTAAAAGACAAAGGGGTAGGCAAAGATTTTCTTGACAAGACACCAAGAGCAAAAGAAATTATCCTCATTATTAACAAATGGGATCTTGTCAAACTAAAAAGTTTCTGCACAGCAAAGGACACTATCAACATTGTAAAAAGAGATCCAACAGACTGAGAAAAAATATTTACCACCAGCATCTCAAATAAGAAGCTTATAACTAGAATATACAGGGAGCTGAAGAAAAGTAAGCCTATCAAAATAAAGGATCCTATTGAAAAGTGGGCAAATGAAATGAAGAGACATTTCACTCACGAAGAAATGCAAAAGGCCAATACATACATGAAAAGATGTTCAACATCTCTAGCCATAAGAGAGATGCAAATCAAAACAACAGTAAGATACCATCTCACCCCAGAGAGAATGGCCTACATCAACAATTCAAATAGAAATCTCATTTTTTAAAACTTGTTTCTTCTGTTACAGCAGTCACAGCAGGAAAACAAATACACTTAATATGTAAGAGCACAGATTTCATTTAAATACCACATCTTCAGTGTTATAAAAATATACCAGCCTACCGCTATATAAATTTTAAAGCAAAATCTCTGGTAACACATATGTGGATTTTTATTTAACTCACAAAATTAAATAATATATGCATCATTAGAATGGAGGAAGAAAATATCAGTGATAAGACTAACAGCTTAGGCATACAAAGACCTCTACTACAAAAGGACTATTTTACCTATAAAGTGCTGTAGGCCCAAATAGCGGGAATATGAATTTCTTAAGACACTAGAAAAATGTTTCAGATTTCTAAAAAAAAAAAAAAAAAAGAATCCAAACTAAAATAAAACCTGTTTTTAATATTTACTCCCTCTTGCACACACATACAAGCTAGCAAACAAATACAATAAAAACATGTTAGGATTTTGACTGAATGTCATTAAACAATTTTCTTAAAATGTCATCATTAAAATACTGAGCCTTGAATTCTATGACTGTACTATATCTGTTTACTTAATTGTTATCTAATTTTTCAAAAGTATTATCTTTAAATTTTAATTTATAATTCTGTTGCTATACATACAAATGCATAACTGCCTTGCACTGCCTACAGTCATGTAACTAAAATTCACTTACTGATATTAATTATAAGTAGAATCTTTTACATTCTGTACATATGATGATATATTTTGCAAATAATGCAATTTTTACTTATTTTGCTTTCTTTAAAATTTGTCTCACTCATAGCTTCAGCATCCTCCAATATAAAAACCAAAATAGTGATATAATAATAGCACTTATTCCTTATATGAATAGACAGTGTTTCAATCTTTCACCATTACATACAATATTTACTACAGGTTTAGCAAATTTGTTTATATTTTAAATTTAATGACCATAACTTTGATGACCTCTTTCTGTTTGCCTATATCATTATTTTAACTCCTATCTTACAATTTTATTTTTTAGTGTATTTTAGATTTAATTTGTCGTTCTTTTCCTAAAAGCTAACACTTAGAAATTGGAACTTAGAAATTTATACTGAAGATTCTATATGTCTACATTTAAGAAGACAGCTTAAAAATCATGTGACTAAGTACCAATTTTAAATATAGCTTTAATAAGGTATTAAAATATTCAAACATTTTAATTATTTGCTTCATGATATGCAGGAAACAGATATCATAATTTTAATTGTTCAATCTGAACTCCCTTCCATCTTATTATGAAATCTAATTACTTAATATTTATAATATTATACAAATTAAATCATTCTGCCTAGTCCTTGCCTTTCCTAACCTTCTGTATCTGTTCTCTTCTTTGGTGTGCAATGTTTCATCTCAAAACCCAGTAGATGCACCATTCAATGCAATTTTAGCTTTGGGTCTCTCCAATGTGGAGCTGTGTCTGACCCACCACTGTATGCTCTGCAGTCAAAAGACTATGCAACATCTATCAGTAACCTTCTGAAAACATATGCTGTCCATGAAGCCTTTCCTCAAAACTATATGAATTATTAATTTTACTGTTCTCTGTGGTCTGTTTTAAACATAGTCAAGGTCTCAAGTGTTTTATAGACATAAGCTCTACAACATTAGCTTTTTGATCAATTGTCTTAATGAACATAATGACAGTATAAATTGAACTGATCTGAATTTTCACAATGCCAACTGTGCTTATTTGTTTGTAACTATGTTACTTGAATACTGTTGAATAGTGAAATTAATTTCCAATTGATATTGTTACAGTTTGGGCCTAAAATGTTCCCTCCAAGCTCATGTGATAGAAGCTCAGTCTCTTGCTATAGAAGGTCCCTTTCTCCTGTCTCTCTGCCTTGCTGCTGCCATGAGCCAAGAGGCATCTCCCACCACATACTTCTATCACTATGTTCTGCCATGCTCAAAGTCATGGGACCACGAAGCCATAGATTAAAACCTTTGAAAATATGACCTAAGATAAATCTTTTTTCTTTATCTGTTTACTACCAGGATGGAATCTGACTACACAAATGCTGACTTCTCCAAACCCATGAAATGAACTCTGATGATTCTTATACAAATGATAAACATTTAAAGTGTGATGTTTCTTTAGCCAATTTCTTGAAACTGCACAACAGTTTAGCTGGTTTTGTTCTATGGTTACAGTCTAGCACTAACCTGATCAACCTTCTTGCAAACACATGCTCAAAATCACAATGAGGATAGGATATGAGACAAAAAAATCAACACATATCTACAAAGTCCTCTAAGAAAAAACTAATCATACAAGTTGTCTGAGCAGGTATTAATCATCGTAGGAGATTAAAAGTCTATTTTTTGAAGAATGACTCTACATGCTATTAATGAGCAGGTTATCAAAGAATTGAAATTTCCAAAACTCTTCTCATAGAATGATTAAAGAAGAAAATACTTAGTATAACTCAAATTAAGGAGAATTAGCCATTGCTAGAAGCTTCTGAAAATCAGGGTTCCTTGGAAATAACACAATTCTTTGACCTCAGTGTAATTTATCAAAATTCCTTTCTTCCTTTTGTCACTATTTTCAGGAAGTCACACACCTTTCTCATAATTCTTAAAGCACATGAAAATCATCATCATTAATTTTTTTTTAAATTTCTTTCTGAAATATATTGATAACTGCATAGGTTTCTTTGAAAACAAAAGCTATGTCTGTCAGAGTTATAGGCAAAATTCACATATTTATTAAATATTTATTGAGGGTTTTTTTATGAAATTGACCGGTGTGGTTTCATGAACACTGACAAAATGCATTGTATACACTGAAGTGTATTTTAACCGCAGTTAGGTGTTGAAACTAATGTAAGAAACCAATCTGTTATACAATGCTATCAGCAACTCAGGAAGCAAACAAACTCAATAAGCATTTCATGGTTATAGTGAGATCACACTGCATTATCATATTTGCTAATTATGATAATAAAGCAAATATTTCCATAAAAACAATCACCATAAACTTTGAGTGAAATGGCCATGAGGTTATTTATTAACAGATATTGAATCAGTATTAAATAAATAAAGTTGTAAAAATACATACTGGGCTTTCAAATGTTAGCAGAAAATTTATTTTCAATCTGCTTTATAGTTTAAAATTTTCAAAGTGTACATGAAAAACTGCAAAAATATTAATAATAAAATCTATATTTCGTTCCCTGGATTCTTCAACATTAACATTTTGCAATATTTGTTTCTTTTAGTGAGTATATGAACGAGCTTGTGTGTGTGTGTGTGTGTGTGTGTGTGTGTGTGTGTGGCCATTTGAGAGTTATTTGCAAATATTATAATATTTCATCTTTAAATAGATCATTGTATATTTCTGGATATTCTCTAATAATCTTGTTTTGGAAATTTAGCATTCATGCAATGTTATTACATGATAATAAATAGTCTACTTTTATATTTTTGTGATTATGCTACAAAGGTTCCTTACTGCCCTATTTTTCAAAATGTGTTTTCTTCTTTAGGATTCAACCACCAATCACACATTGTAATTAATTGTGTCTTTAGTCTCCATTAATCTGAAACAATTTCCCAATGTTTGTTCTGTTCCTTTCTCTCTTTCTTTTTACTCTGTCTTTCTTTCATTGACTTTGTGACATTGGGATTTCTGAATATCCAAACCAGTTGTTTTCAGAATATTCAGCAACTTGGATATTGTACATGATTAGATCAGTTTAAGCATTCTGAACAAGAAAATTCTAAAGATAGAATCCTGTCCTGATGCATCATGGTAGAAAGAACCGATGGCAGCTTCTTCCCTTGTTCTTCCCTTCCACGTGCCCTGTAACAATACTGTACTGTTCCATCTATCTTAGCTACTCTTCCATTGCCATTTCTAAATACTTGACATGTTCATTAGGGGAGGAAAAGTTTAATTTTAGTTCATAGATTCAGAAAGTCACAAATCCATTCATGAGTGGGCAGCTGGAAAATGGTATAAGCACATGGCAGAGGTGGTGGAGGCAGCTCCTCGTGTCAGTGCAAACAGGAAGCCATGTCAAGCCCAAGAAGGAAGCAGGGAAGTAGCATATATGCTTCTGGGTTGTGTCTCAGAGGTCTGCCCTTCTGGGTCCAGCATCAATGTTTTGCACCTTCCAGTCTCAAGCCCCCACCACATCACTGTAATCTATAACCTGCCACATACTCATCTTCCACCGCACATCCGTAATCCACCTCTTTACACAAGGTCCCCATCTACTCCTAACAGCACATGCTTCCATAACATCCAAGCGCATAAGGCCTATGGAGGACATTCCAAATCCAAACCAAAATATCAGCTCTTGAGCCGATCAGAACTTCTGAAAACACAAAAATCTGGTTTTCTCCAACTTACTATTTCTTTACTGTTCAAACATCACTGCATATCAAGAACAGTATATAGAATTTTATATTTTCTCAGGCTTCATTGTACTTCCCTTTTTGAAAATCCTGTAGTTATTTAAATACAGTATTTATGGGCTGAGTATGTTTCTCCAAAGTTCATGCTGAAGTCCTAACTTTCAGTTCCAGAAAATGTAACTACATTTGGAAGCTGAGTCTGTAAAGAGGTGATTAAGTTAAATGAGTTCAAGAGAGCAGCTCTCATCCATTATGACGCATGTCCTTATAAGAAAAGAAAATTGGAGTGCAGACACATACAGATTGAAACCATGTGACTGCACAAGGCCAGGACAGTGACTTACATGTCAAGAGAGAAGCCTCAGATCCTGGACACCTTGTTCATGGGCTTCATTGAGCCTCTAGAATTACAAGAAAGCAAATTATTGTTTAGGGCATGGGGGTCTACAGTATACTTTGTTGCTGGTTTCTCTAGGACACAAGTGCATACACTCTACACTCTTTACAGCTTCCTTTATACTGATATTAATCTTCAAAATCTCAGTGCCTTAGACTGCCATCTCTTTGAGAGCAGCAGCTATGGACCTTGAATTCTCCACATTTGAGTTTTATTTCCCCTGTAATTTACCAGAATCTAGAATGCTGTGTATAATCATTCTGAGGTTCTTGATGGATAAATGAATTAAAATTACCTTCAATAAAGCTTTATCCAGCAATTAATTGCCCTATTGTTCTTAAGAACTCATTCAACAAAGTCCTTTATTCAATCCTCCATTTTTAAAACCCATATAAATCCCCTGATATTTTCCTTACCTATGTGTACTACTGTACTCTTTTTAATTTTTTTTTAATTTTTGAGAAAATTCCTCAGAATTTAAGACTGGAGGAAAAAATTCAAGTTCCTATGTACCTCTTCTTCAAAGGAGTTAGTATGTTTTTGAAAAATATGTCAAGTCTATCTATAGCCATAGCACCCTGAACACACCCAATCTTACCTGAAAAATATGTCAAGTGGACTTGAATTATTCTTAATAACAATTAAAAAATTAAATTAAAACAATGGCTAAGATACTATATGTAAATACACCAAATTCTCAAGCCAACTGCTATGATTATGTATCATATGCTAATAAAAGAAAAATATGTCATTTGAAGTAATTTCAGTATTCATTATTTATTAATTTGTATATACATTTTCAGAAAAGTTAAAGCACCAGAGCTCTATAATATTTGTATTCACACTCACTTCAGTTTTTAGTGTAGAACATATTTTCCAGGGGTAAACACTTTTTTTACATCCTCAGGTTCATTAATCTCCAGCACCTCACAAATGAGAAAAAGCAGAAGGCTCCTGTTTTGGGCCGTGCTTTGTCATGGTGTCTGTTGCTACCAACAGAAAGAAGCACTTCTACTGCTGCCAGTGCTGCTGTTAGTCTGTTAACTAAATATGGACAAATTTTGCTTTAAGTTAAATACTGTCAATAAAGAGGTATATTTTTTAATTATAGCCTAATTATTAAATCACTAAAAGCTGAATTCAATTATAACATAAGTAATCCAAAATTTAGCTTCTGACCTGCTACAAATGTTCAGGGGCTTTTTTGTATGTTATTCTCAGGCATGGCTTATGTTTAAAAAATAACTTCTGGGCTGGGGAAGTAGCACATAAATTGTAGCACTTGCCTAGGAAAACACAAGGCCTGAGGTCCAGTCCTCTAGCACCAGGAAATAACTAGGCATGGTGGTACCTGCGTATAATCTCAGCACTTGGGAAGCTGAGGCAGGAGGATTGGTGTAAATTCTAGTCCAGCCTGGGCTACATAGTGAGTTCAGGATTAGCCTGGACTACAGAGCAAGATTCTGTCTCAAAAGCAAATAGACAAAATAAAATAGAATAATAACTGTTGATTGAAGTTACAAGAAATGGATTAACTCACAATTATAATAATAAGCAATATTACTACTTTGGCACTGTTTTTGGTCTAATTTAGGAGAGAAAAATACCCTGTGGTCTTATAAGTTAGAAATTATAAAGAAATACAAAATGAGATTTTAATAAAAATTTTCACGGTTACTTAGTATTAATTGTATTTTGAATCTCCAAATGTAGTATTTTTTAACTTAATAATTTAATAACACATTTAAAGTAATTATGGAAGCTACAGAAAATATGGCTAAAAACAGATAGGAGTTTCACATTATTAGAAGTAATTCATAAGGGTATATCATCAAAATGTGAAAATAGAGACAGAAGACTTGAATTCGGTGTGAGTTCAGAAAAGTTTTGGGCAAGATATTTTATTTCCCTGTGCCTCAATGTTCTATTTACAAGATTGAGATAAAATCTTATGGTTGTTTAAAAATCACATTAATATACATATAATGAAATTACTAAATAAACTGATAATCGCTATATAAATATAAGTTGATATTCCACTTACAAGATTCCACTTATGATTTGTCAAGGATTTATATTACTTAATGTTGTTTCTGATTAGAGACTGTCCTATTCTGTATAAAATACTGCAAAATAAAGCATGCCTTTCTCTGACAGTTGCTTACAGTCCAGCTGTGAGCTATAGTTCTAGCTCCAAAAGTCCAATTTTCAAATTTGACATAAAAATAAAATAAGAATTAGAATTCTAAATGTACTCGTATTTTTAAAACAATAGAAAAATAAACTTTAAAAACTATTAAAACTTACACTATGGTAAAAGACACCAATCCAGAAACTAGTTTTCTCTGAATGTGTAATTAAACGTGTTAAAATTCTATATTTAAAAATAAATATCAGTTTGGCCCTATAATTTTTTTTCCTTTCTCTAGAAAATAGATGACATTTAAATTTATTTCTCTTTTTAAAAAATACTTTAAAACCTCTCCCCTGAAAAGGTCCTAAAGCAGTAGCAATGACCCTTGTGTGGCTTAGATTCTCATCTCTGAATTTTTCTTCTTTGGAAAAATTGTTTCCATATCAAAGAAGAAATTAGCACATTACTCAGGAAAACTTTACTGTGCTAAAAATTAAGAAAGTTGTCAAAGTTTATAGTTGTCAAAGAAAGAGAAACCAATGAAAGCAATTCCCTTGGGTAAACCACAGAATATTCTGAGCATCACCAAAAGCACCTGGAAAGGCCTGCTTCAGAGTGCATACATACATGAAACCATGAAGTACCAATTATACAACACACATGCTCACTGGTTACCTCGGGTAATGAAAAAAGATCCAAAAATTATTTTTTGCACATTATTTATAATGTCTTTGCTGCATGTTATGTATTTCATATTGCTTGTGCAATGTAATTATAAAGTTTAAAAGCCTTTTGAACCAGGGGAGTAGCCCAGAAGTTATAGTGCTTGCCTAGCGTAAGGCCTTGGGTTCAATTCCCCAGCAACACAGATGCACTCAGGAAGTTGAAGTAGGAATATTGTCATGAGTTTGATGTCAGTCTGGGCTACATAATAAGTTCAGGATCAGCCTGGACTATAAAGCAAGAGTCTGTCTCAAAAATAGATAAATAAGGGGCTGGAGGAATGGCACAGCGCTTGCCTGGGCAAGGCCCTGAGTTCAATTCCCCAGCACCACATAAAAAAGCTATGTGTGGTGGCGCTCACCTGTAATCCCAGCATTCAGGAGGCTGAGGCAGGCAGATTGTCCTGAATCCAAGGCCAGCCTGGGCTACAGAGAAAGGCCCTGTCTCAAACAAATCAATCAATCACTCAATCAATCAATCAAATCAATGTCTTTTGCCTCAGCAAGATCAGCTGAAACTACTGCAGCACAGACTGGCTTCTCCTCTGCCCACTCGCACTTTCCTTCCTCCTCTCCAAATAATTGTATGAAGTATCCTGGACCCTAACCTCCTTAGTTTCCTTTCCAAGGAACTCATCTCTGTGATCTTTGAAGGGATTATGTCAAATTTAGGGTTTTAGGGAAGACTTGACTTGTGGGCCAGCAAATTAGGGAAGAACACTCACCCAGGGTGTGATGACCAAACCAATGAACTAGACCTAAATAAAAAGGAAAGACGGAAGATTGTCAGGACTTCTCCTGGAGAGCTCTGGACCCCATAATCACTACACATCAACTCATGTCTGTCTTTTTATTACCAGCCTCCATAGCAGATTCACCCCAATCCGCAGACCATTGTCTTGGGAAGGGTCTGATTGTCCTGTAGTCTCAGACTGGTGTTCTTTCATCTCACATCTGAGCAGCCATTGGAACTCTCCAGCTCTCACACATGCCGGAGGATGTTTTGGACACATCTGACTTATAAGCAGTGCTAATAAATTCCCTTTTATTTATATGTAATTTGTTAATTCTGCCTCTCCAAGAACTCTAACCAATAACATGTTTCTACAAGAAGCTATTATCATGTACGGTTCAAGAAGCAAACATTAAGATAGCACTGTAGAGCTAAATCACCTGCTGCCGAGCTGAGAGAGGACACATCATAGATGGCAGGTGGGTCACACAGACTCTGGTGGAAGGTATTGATATGACTAATAATGCGGTCACCAGACTGGTGTATTAATAAAAAGAAGTTCATTTACTGTTATAATATCTTCTTCCTGTAAGAACAGTGTTCAATACTGGATTAGGGTCTATCCTAGTGACTTCATTTTAACTTAATGAGCTCGTTAAAGACCTTATCTCCACATAGTATCACATTCAGAAGTAGTGGAACTTGTGATTTAAACAAATGAACTGGAGAAAGGGGCACAATTCAGTCCATAATATAACTCTAACCACTGACTTCAAACTAGATAAACAAATCCTTATATAGTTATTGTTATTGATACATTTTAGGTATCAACTTGGCTGAGGAGTAGTGTCTGGCATCTGTTTAACTCTTAGGCTAGATGTTGTGAAAGCATTGTATAGATATGACTAGTGTTTACAATCAGTTGACTTTCAGTAGACTTCCCCTCATAACTGCAAGTGAGATTTATCCAAAGAACTTAAAAGAAAAATTCTAGGTTCTCTAAGGGAGGAACTCTATATCATGTCTAAGACAAAGAAAGTGTACCTGAGTTTCTGGTCCAATTCTCCTACATATTTTATCAGTTCTTACCTGAATTTCCTTATGGATTTTAGTTTTGTCAGCTGTCTCAGTCACTTTGTCCTTTCTGGGACACAATAGCTGACACCCACAAGTTAAAGGAGGAACAATTAATCTACCTCAATTTCAGGAAGTTTCAGTCCACTCATGTGTGCCTGGCAACAGCAGGAAGAGTCTGGCAGAGAACAGCTAGCTGCTAACGGCATCACAAGAGGAAGGATCAGGAATTGAGGAAAAGTTGGCGCAGGAGTATATCCTTCCAGACTACACCTTCAATGATCTGCAATATCCTCAGTAATTCATTACTCTCAAACAGGCCCTACATACTAACAGCATGTGAAATCCATAGATAATCCAGACATACAAGTATATGAGGTACTGGAAGAATATTCCAGATCTAAATCCTAAAATGCTGCCTTGGCCCCAAAAGACTTATGTCCACATCCTTATGCAAAATTCATTTAGTTCATCTCCAGGAGTTGCCAAAGTCTTAACAATTCAGCAGTACTAAAAAATAAATAAATAAATAAATAAATAAATAAATAAAAATAAATAAAAAACCAACTCAAGTCCAAAGTCTACTCTGAGACTCAAGGCAAACTGTTAGCTATGAGTTTCTGTAAAAATCAAAGAAAACTTAAAGACTTTCAATATACAATGGCAAGTAAATATTCCCATTCCAAGAGGGAGAAATAAGAGAATAGAAAGCAATTGGATCAAAGCCAACAGGACAAACACCAAATCCCACAGTTCCATTAAATTCTACAGCTCTGTGTTCAACACCAGGGCAAGATGTGGTGAGAAGCTCCAAAGGCTGTGGGTGGCCCTACCTCTATGACAAGGCTGAAATCCCCATAGCTTCTTTTTCTTACACCTTGTGGACTTCTTCAGCAGATAATCCAGATTCCTGGTTTTTCCAAATTTACAGATTCTCCACTATGCCTTTGGCTTCCCTCTCAGACCTTCATGCACTGTCCTCTCAGGAGCACACTGTCTGGCACTCAAGGGCTTCTTCTGAAATCTGGTGAAAGCCTTCACAATTCTGCAGTTCTATAAAACCAGCACCACATGGATGACATCAAGGTCTGCCACTGACTCCAGCAGTAGTCTGGCTCCCTTGGACCATGGCTACAGCTGCCTCCATGTGACCAGATGGCTGAACTCTGACAAACACTTCCATCTTTAGACTTTAGTATGCCACGGGGTACTCTACTGAAAGCAGTCTTTTGCCTTTGCATACCTGAAGTAGGAAGGGTGGAGTCTTGCTGATTCCTGAGATGCATTCAGTGCATCTTTCCTATTGTCCTATTTCCAAGTACTCAGCTTCTTTTAAATGCTAATGACTCAATAACCAGGTGCTCTTTTGCAACAACTTTCTGGATAAACTGGAGACCTTTTACATCTTTGCCCTTTGCCATTTTCTCTTCCTTTTTAGTGGAAAGCTAGTTAAAAGCCATAAGTAGTGCGAATGTGACAGCCCAAATATCATGCTGTCCTGAAATTTCTTCTACAAAATTAACTAGTCTACTACTCTTAATCTCAATTTCAAAATCCAGTTCAGGAACATAATAACAAGACATAGTATGTATGTTTTCCAGAATAGCTGCCAATAGAGTTCTTCCCATCTGAAACTTCTTGAGTGTGGTCTTTCTGATCTACACTTCTCTTGGCATTCTGGTCTTCTGAGCTCAGGCAGAATCTTCCATCAAATTTGGTTCACTACAATCTAAGGATTCTTTAGCCAGCAGCTCCAAACCTTTACAAAGACCTTCCACAAACCGGTTTCAAAGGCTCCTGAGCCACATGTTCAAGTAAAGTCACAGCAATAAACCCACTTCTCACCTTAGTCACTTTCTCCTGGCTGGTGCATCATACTCATTCCTCACAATGTAAGGAGGTGATTGACCACATTTTCAGTTATCTACCCCTCCTAACCAGGCTTTGCTTCTAACAGCATGTGGAATCCATAGGTATTTCTTAGCATCAAATATATAAGTCTCATGGAGGAGTCCAGATTCAAATTATAACACCAGCCTTTGTAGTTCAATGTTCATGATCGACCAACATCAGCTCTTACCCCTTGATGAGCACCTGCATTTTCCTGACCAGCTTTTAGAGAATTCTGAAACCATTAAGGATACCCCTTAGGTCACATAGGCAATATGAGGCTATTCCTCTTAAATGTCCACTTTAAGTCTGATATCAATTTAACTATGATCAAGTTATATGTAACTCAAAAATTAAACAGAGACTTTATGAGAACTATAATTAATCTCTTCATTATTTTAACAATCATTAGAGTTAAAAGTTAATACAGAAAGTTATTTATGTGCTAATATATATTACTATCTAGCTTACTTAAGTACTGATTTCCTACTTGGATTATAAATTTCTCACAGGATAACATTTACCTGTCTGAACAATTTAAAAGACTGATACAAAACTTAGCTTATTCTTTACATCTAAAAGTATCTCTAATTAAGATTTCTACTCTACTTGGATTTTCAACAGTATTTCTTTCTCAATGTAGTAGTATCCATTTCATTGTGTTAAGTAAATTCCAATAGCAACACACACACACACACACACACACACACACACACACACACACAAACGAGATTGAGTGGTACCCCTGATTTTGAAAGGCTTTAATAGGAGATAAATATATAACAAAGTGACTCCTACCACCCTAGGATCACAGTCTTAATGCTCTAACTAAAATGAAACACTTAAGATATTATGCCTTCTCTTGTAAATTACTCATATAGTTCCTGAGCCTAAAATATGTACCTAACACTGTGTTATTACTTGCATGTCTTCATTCATACATAAATGAATATATAATAATGTCAAAGAACTATGACATAGAAACATAAGAAAGCTGATCTTGATGGCACATGTCTGTAATATCAACTACCTAGAAGACTGAGACAGGCAGCTTATAAACTCAGTCTCTCAAAATTAAAAATAAATAAATAAAAAGGGCTGAATATGTCACTGTCTCGATTCAATCCCAATGCCATGGGGGAGGGGGGGAATACAGAACAAAGAACAATGCGCAGTTAATAATGAAGTGCCGTAAGTATAATATGAACCAATAAGAGCCCTCAGAGTCTGGAGGACAAATAATTGAGGAAGATGTGATGGAAATTTTTCTCCCTGCATCATCTATACAACACATTTAGTAACCCATGCAAACTTTAAAGATCAAATAAAATAATACATATTAAAAGAGTCAAGTACCCATTGAACATATGAAAAATGAAAGTAATGGACAAAGTGAGAGCAGGCCCCAAAAGAAAAAAAAATAAAAATGAAAGCTGTCATTTGGATTTATATATTAAAAATTACTGCAATCTTAATTATCTCAGTATTCCTAGACTTCTGCTTAATAATGTAAAAAAAATCTTAAAAGCATTATCATTTTAATAAATATTAATGTACTGACCAGCAAACATTTGATTACTGTTATAGCAGAAAAATGTATACATGACAATATATCATAATGAAGCAGATAATAAAATACATTAAATATAGAGTGCTACATGTTGCAAATACCACGGACAAATACAATCAGGGAAAGTAGCTAGAAATTAAGGTTCAAAGATGCTGAAATTTTTATTTACTTACTTATTTAATTCATTTTGTGGTGCCGGGGATCAAGACCAGGGCCCTCATAATGATCTATATTCTCAGCCTATTTTTATTTTTATTTTTTTAAGCCAGAGTCTCTCAAGAAGTCATTATGTTGCCCTGAATGGACTTTAACTTGTGATCCTCCTCCCAGCCATCCAGAGCTGTGAAATTATAAACATGTGCCACCAGGCCTAGCTGTAACTTTTAATGTGATGGCCATAGAGAGGCTTATGAAAGAGACAGAATTTAAGCAAAGATTTGACAGGAAAAACAAAAAGAAGCCATAGAAATATCTGGAGGAACAGTATTTCAGATAGAGGGACATGAGTAGCAGCTCTGAGGGGAAAGGCATATGGCAAGCAGTGTTACTGGAAAGCAAGTCCTCATACCCATGCAATTCACAGGTGTGCACAGTGAAAGTGGCAAGGTGGCGCTCTTAGGGCTGGAAGCCTTACCTGACCCTGGGGTGCTTCCAGTAGTCACTACCCATGTTTAGCCAGTGGCATGAGCCCTTCATCTGGTGGCAATTGTGCTGTGGCTCAGGGTACATGGCCTCCTACATGTGGTGAATGCCCTTGGGTGCAGGGATGCTGCCTCTTGAGTATTTAAGGGTTCGGGGTACAGGTCTAGAGAGAGCAAGCAAAAAGAAGCAAGTGTGATAGAACTGCAGCTGCCAGGGTAAGCTAGGGAGAGAGAAGCCTCAAGCAATATATATATATATATATATGCAGGAAGACAAATCCCCAGCAAGCAGTATGCAGTGTCAGTGAGTGAGTCATCACCTATCCTCTGTGGGCCTTTTTGGAAGTGACCGCTTACCAATGTTTCTGTGTATAGCCTCTCCCTTATGCCCCTGTAAGCTACTCCTCACCCACACTCCTAGAAGTAATCCCAATAAACTCAGTAGTTCATCAAATTGGACCTTGAGACAACTGTTACTTAGGACCATCTATCATGCCCTATCCGGGGTGAATAGACATTGGCATTCAGTTCTTGGAAAGTTATTCACATAACTAGAGTGAGTGAAAGAAAAAGCCAAGGAGAGGATGAGAGACTAAGTCAGGCATTAGGAGGGCCAAGGTCTTACAAACTCTTGTTATAACCTTGTCTTTACTCTTAGTGAGGTAAGAAGCAGAGGATTGTGATCAAAGAAGTCAAGTTATCTGTGTATGGTGAAACTATTCAGAGTGGTATGGTGTGGGATCACTCATGAAGTGGAGAATAAATTGGAATCAATCATCGTAAGAGAGTATGGTGCTAGAACAAGGTTGATAGTGAATATTGTAAAAGTGTTAAAATTCTTGACTCTAGTCACCAGTTGCTCACTCTTAAGAATAAAATCTTAAAACCTTACAAATATTTAAACGGTATTAATAAGGTTATATTTTTCAAAGAGATTTTAAAAAAGAAAATTAGACAACATGAGAGTGGCACGGATTAATATAAATCCTACTAATAGCATTATTTTTAGGAGTGAATCTAAATGAACATAGGTTTTGTCATTATTAATACCCCATTTACATTTCTACATCAAATTGGAATTAACTTAGGATAAATCTAAAGTAATCTTTGGTAAGTTAAAATGCATATGATCTCTAGAGCAAATTTCTAAACAAATTAAATGAATAGCATAAGCTAGATACGTGGCATTATACATTTGTCAAAATTCACACATAGTTATAGTTATATAAGGAGTGATTATAAATATAAACTATGACAATTTTAAAAATTATTGATATTGATTTATCTATTAATTATAATAAATCTAGTCTAGTAAGATTTATTAATAATGGAAATTATAAAAGTGAGAGGTGAGGCACAAAAGAACTCCTTGTACTTTCTACGTAATCTTTTGTGAACCTAAAATTGTTCCAAAAATAAACTCTACTGAAAAACAGAGACATAAAAAAATGAACGTAGGGGAAAAACAAAGTAGTTCAAAATTGTTCTAGCCTCTATGTACAGAATGAATTAGAGGCAACATAGCTCCAGCAAATGGAGCAACCAGAAACTATGTGGTAACTTACTTATAAGGTAGAATTGGCAAAAGAGGAATTAAAAGAAAAAGGTCAATCTCAGTAATATTTCCCAGGGAAAATTTTTATCTGAAATCTAGCACAGAATTTGTTTCTGAATTATTAAAAATACAGAATGAGAATCTAGGTCATATCCACAAATAGTTCTGTGAATTTTAGAAGCTTACTTACTTGAGAGGTTTCTTCATCCATCAAGATGTATTAGATTACTTCCTCTCTTATATTATGATCATAATGTACTTATTTATTTAAAAATTACAGACCACAACTATCTCATGGAACTTTAAACAAAAGACAAAGCGAAAGAGGGGTGGGGGGTGGTGAAGAAAGGGAAAGAAGGGTAGGCGGAGGAACAAAAGGAGAGCGGGAAAGCCCTTGTCACTTTGACAAGAAATGTATGTGCACAAAATGCTCAACTCCATTGTAAACCTTAAATTCTGCACTTGTACATATCAATAAAATGGGGGAAAAAATTCAGGCTACAACAATATGAGAGCCTTTAATATATATTTATTTCAAAGCATGAAGATCAAATTTAATCTACAGTGAAATGGTACAATTTTGTCTGTTGTATGTACAATGTTTAAGAAAAAGATGCTCAAAAAAATTCTGAATTTGAGGCAGGATCACCAATGAAAAAGAATAAATTCTATTATCATGCTTGAAGCTGAAAAACATTTAATACCACACAGAAAATGTTCATAACCGGTCCCGCCTCTTCCACTGATCTGCTGATCTTGGACCTGCTCAATGCGGTTCTTAGACCACAGCATCAGCACGACAGAGTCATGGAGACAGAGGGTTGGACAAGGGAATCTCATGTGCTGCTATAGACTTCCTAAACTTGAATCTCAATAATCACATTTTAATGACCCAGCAGTCACTGTTCAAAACACTGAAGCCTAAGAAGAACTGCTCTATAAGCTGGAGGACCGGCTCAGCTGTTAAAGCACTTGTCTAGCAAGCGTTATGTACCTGCTATTGATTACCCAGCACCACATAAGCCGGGTGTGGCGGCACATGCCTGTAATTCCAGCACTATGGAGGCTGAGACCAGAGAACTGCTGTGAGTCCAAAGCCAGCCTGGGCTCCACAGTGAGTTCAGGACAAGCCTGGGCTACAGAGCAAGTCCATGTCTTAAAAAAAAAAAAAAAAAAAAAAAAAAAAAAACCCTGCTCTAAACTATCCTCAAAATAAACTTCGTTTTTTAGTTACTACCCAAAATGGCATCCTGAACCTAAAACCACTTTTATTGACTCAATACTTTATAGATAACTACTATAATAATGTTATGACACGTTTTGACTGTGTATGTATATGCCCCAGTATTCCTCCAAACTAGAAGTCACTGTACAGCCTTAGATAGCATGGTTCTTCCTAGAATATAGTATCTGTTTGAACTTTTCTGGAAATGTCAAATAGTCATTACTCTCAAAAGATTTCCAGAAAGCAATGACTGGAGAGTCCGAAATAAGAAGGCCTTGATCTTCTATCTTTAATTAAACAGTTACACAAAGTAAAGCAAAATAAAAATGATTGGTTTGCTTGACTGTTTGATATTTTTACTAAGAGAGATGATCATTTACAATGGTTTTGCTTTTTAACTCTTTCTGCAACCTGCTGTTGAAAAAAAAGTAAAAAAAAAAAAGGCCTATATGTCAGAAACTTACAAACACCTGATCCAAAAGCCCACTCTGCTATAGAACCTCAGATATTTTTCCTCATATTTCTGATGCCTACTTTTCTTGTCTCATTCCATAGATTATATATCTGAGAATTAAAATAGAGACTATGAAAATAGCAATGTATTTGACAAAAATTAAGTGCTCTGTAGATACAAGTCCCCTTCTTCCATCTCTATTTTGTCAATGTTATTTCTGGATTCCTTTCTTACACTCTGCAATTAACATAGAAAATAACCTGCCTCCACGCTGTCTATAGTATGATGCACTGAGGAAACGCTGCTGTGAGGAACTACATTGCTTAAGAGTCTTTGATCCTAGACTTACAGCTGCTCCTCCACAGAAGCACCCACAGAGAAAAGGAAGAGAAACTATTTCCCATGGCTGGGGCTTTTCTCATTGCTGTAGTTACAGAAGAATGGCCTTGGATCTCAGAACAGCACTGTGTAGAAGAGCAGATTTCCACTGATCAAGGGGTTTCAGGGAAAAGGAAAAAAGAAGGAAAGTGGAAAAGAGAAAGGAATGGAAGGAAGGAGGGAGAGAGGAGGAAGAAAAGAGTAGGTAGTTTCCTTTCAATTTCATATGAAATGAATGGAAAAAGCTATATGAATTTCTCGAGTGTCATTAATGTATAAACATGTAAGTATTGTCAAATAAATCTAATTTTAAATCATCTGAAGTTATAGGGAAAAAATCAATTTTCTTGATGTTTGTGCCTTAAGATATTAAGACCCTTCATGGCATCATCCAATTTTGTCTTTTTGTTTGTGTTTTGTTTTCTTGAGATAAGGGCTCACTCTGTAGTCCAGGCTATGGCTGAACTCACTATTTAGCTGACTGGAACTCACAGCAATATTCCTGCCACATTGATATTTGAACAACAACCAAAAAAGTAGAATCAAGGAATAAAAGCAAGAAGCTTTTTTCCCCTCTGAACATCCTGCTTTTAGTATATACCCATTCTTCATAATAACATTGTTTTCCTGACATCACAGGTAAATGTTGGCCCACATAAGTGGTTCAAGTTTTCTCAAGATAAAAGTAAGAATTACATACTCATCATTAAACTAGCCAAAGAAAATCTTTTCTCTACCTAACACTTTCCTTCTCATTTCATCCTATAAGACAATCAATTGAGTTGGGTAATTAAACAGCAAACTTAGACACTTTTCTCAATTATTAATGGTTAGCTGCTTTGGCTACTTGCAATTATTAATATTTAATTTACCTTGTCTACATAAGCAAAATATATGTTTCATGATTTTAAAGACTGTTCTAAATGATAAAGTCTGGTCAATGTTAGGTGAGTTATCAATATAAGACAACATTTTGGGTTTAATGACTTGAAAAGGTTTTTTTGTTTTTATTTTTGTTTTTTTGTTTTTCCTTCAGGAACATTCCTATGTTCTAAGGACACAAGAATTTACTATTCCACCTTGTGTAAGCTCTTTGGAAACAGAAACAACTTACTGGATTGCCCTATTGTATATATTTAGTAACCACTATGCAAAGATTTTTGTTAGACTGTCTTTGTTATAATAATTCCTACTGATACACACAATGTACTAGGTTGATTCTGGTCAGTTATTGTGAAATATCTCCTCTATCACTTGTAAATAATTAAATCATGATTAACTGAGTGGCCAGATATGGTGAATGAGAACAGATGTAAGTGGTCTTATAAGGCTTAAACTCAAAGACATACAGATGGAAACATAAGAAACACAGATATACACACACAGATAATGATATATATTTGCCTTGATAAAGAAAATGATTCATGTCCTACTGTCTTTAACTCAACCACATCTAAGGTTTTAAATTCGCCTAGCCAGATATATAAATGTAGTGATGTTAAGGCAAAAATGATATTTTACTTACTAAGCACTTGCTCTGTACTTAGTTTCATGCCAAGTACTTTCAATTTGTTCTTTCTTTCAAAAATTTGCCAAAATGGGAATCTAAACCTTTGATTTGCCATCGATGTAAAGCTACTTTGCCATCAGTTTTCTATGGGAGGAAAAGGACCCAAATTAAAAGGGCAATGTTGAATGTATGATCCTGCTTTCATATTAAGAAGGGCCTGAACCAGCCCCAAAAGGCAAGGCCTACCAGTAGAGTCATGAACATAGTAGTATTGTGAAGGGTAGCCAATAGCTTACCTTATACTACAAGCATCCTGTGCACAGGTAAAAAAGAAACACACTGAAACAAAAAATGCCATGTTAAAGGGTAAAGAAACCAGGACACACACCACATCTTTCAAGGATTGAACTTCAAATCTTTTGTGTTCTTTTTCTCTTTAAAACTGAATGTAATAAAATCATCTTATGATGAGTTGGTGAAGGTTAAAAGAGAAAAGGTAAAAAAAGTGTGAAGTAAGAACTAAGTCAACATGTGTATGTTGCCTCTCTGTTCTCTTTTCCTCTCCTTCTTCCTAATAGATTTCTCTCTTAAAGTATATTCTCCTCTGTTGGATAGTTAATCAAAGAATCTGAAAATAGCAAAGCTGAAATCAATTTTCACGACCATGTCATTTCACCTAATAAACAAAGAGAACAGGATATAAAATGTTTTAGGATATTAGCACAGCTAAGTTCAATGTGCTTTCCATTAGGCATAGCTAAGCAGTACAGCTAAATTTAAAATTCAAGTGCTGTATACCTTCCATATTCCTTAATATCCTAACTAAGAATTTCTTTAACATCCATGTACAATGGGTGATCAAAAATATAATGAATTTTTAAAATCTAGTCAGGAAAGGACAGGTTGTTAATAATCTTCCTCAAACTACTCTCCCTCACTTAAATTTTCTGATCTCATCATTTTCACCATTTTCTGAAGCATTTTTGGAAGTCCTCGTTTTTACTCTTTAGAAGGTGTTATAAAAAAGAAAAACAAAAACACATAGTGATAGCTAGGGGCATGGTATTGCAAGCCTGTACTCTCATAAAGAGGAAGGCCAAGGCAGGGCAGAAGGATTGCCATCAGTTCTATGTGAGCATGCATTACATAGTGAATTCAAGAACAGCCTGAACTACAGAGCAAACTCTGTCTCAAAAATAAATAAATAAACAATTACAGTGAATGCTGCTGTGAATGTCATTCAATGAAAAGGCAGACTTCATCCATGCTATTCACTAGATCTAGCTCCATTTGGGTTCTGGGTCTTTCTGAAAGTTGAAATGTATATATGTAAATGTGAAAATTAATTTAGGATAAAACAAAATGTAACCACAGACTCTCATGAAAGGACTTCCAAAACTCCTTCAGAAAGTAGCAAGAACAATAGTATTAGCATGTTTGAAATGATGTAGATTATTTTAGGGGGATTGGTGACAATGTATATTCAGTATGAATTTTTAATTTAAATGCATACTATGAGTTTATCAGACCTCATATTTAATCTACATAAGTGAATATTTCCCTGTATCTCAAAATATACATATAATGGCAGCCTGGTAATATCATCCCTGTGCCCTATTTAAAGGGTGCAACCATTGTGTAGTTTCAGTTTCAGAAATGTTGGGCCATGATTGCCAGATATTTTTTTTTAAATAGACATTGGATACTGGTAAATATAATTCTAGTTATTTTATTTTTTAACATTAAAGACTCTAAACAAACCACCAGTTTGCACCTTCTGGTAATGGAACAGTGAAGGAAGCAAGCATTCAACAATCCAAGAACATCCATGCTAAAGTAAGGAAATTAGGGAAAAATTCTTCCTTCTACTTTGTCCCTTTACTTGATTTCATTTTAAGTTGAGTAACAAGTGTGCCTGGATAAGGCTTTTCTATCACACTTCCTTTCACTGTTTTTGAAGTTCAAGGCTCATGAACAGATGTTCAGAAAACATTTGGCAATTGACTCATCGGTTGTGGATCACTACTAATGATTTCTCCCCTCCAGACATGATCTCTTGATTCCTTGATTCTATTTTCAAATATTCACCCAGTTAGATACTCACTGAAGATACTCACTGAACACATGTAATTTTCTATGCCCTGTACTGGAGATGATGAAGAAAAAAATAACCTTCTCTACCTTCAAAGAAATCTAAGTCTAGAGTAGGGCATGAGTATGCAGCCAAATAATCCTTTCAGATGATATGTAAAAGTTATATTGGAAATGTTTACCTTTAAAGTGGCATTCACTTTACTTATAACTCACCACTTCTCACATTGCCACAAAAGAGTTCACTAGCTTAAAAAAAAAGTGCAGCTGTCAGTAATGATTAACACAACGGCTAGACATGGTGTATGAGAACGGATATAAGTGGTTTTGTAAGGACAGTGTGGCTACGTGGGACATGCATGTTGATCAGAATTTGCAGATACTTTGACCAAACTTCCTTTTGCAGCATGCGGATGTAAATGGGCCTTGCGTGGCTGTCTTTGTTTCCGGAATAAGAAGACTGACTAACGAATGAAGCTCTGTATTTCTCATTTCAGCAGTCATTTGCTTTTCCTTAGACAACATGTAGAATTTGTATAAAATACAACCAAGGAACCTAGGTCACCCACAATAATTAGGACATTTCTGTTGGATACTTTGAAGATTTTGTCAAAGTCAAAATATGCTGGATTTTTTTTTTAATAAGGCCTTCACTATAAAGTCCAGGCTAGACTCAAACTTCCAATGCTCCTGCCTCAGCCTCCCAAATGCTGGGATTATATGCATGCACTGCCTCTCATTCCACTAGAATACACAGCTTAACTAAACAGAATCTAAGACCAAATGGTGGAGGGAAAATATAATTCAGTGATTTTTATTTAAAATAAAATCTTAAAATGATTGTATGTAGAATTATCCTCTATCAACTACTTGAATAGCTCTGGTGTAGATGCTAAAGAAACAAAAAAAAAAAGAAAAGAAAAAAAGAAAATAGGCTTCAGATCCTAAGAGAATTCTCTCTCAATCCAATTGAGGAAGTACCTTTTAGAGCTATAAAAAGAAATAACTAGCAAAACCCATGATGCACTGCCCCATGACTAGTATTGATAATAAGAGATATGCATGTTGTTAATAACAGGAACTATGAGTAAGGGCAATTCAGAAAGAAACTGGGCTTGACGTGAGCCTCGGAAAAGGCAGAACCTGGACAAAACAAGAGAATAAAGAGAACATATAGGAGGGCATAACTTAAGGGCAGAAAATCTTTAATATTTTTAGAATACAGGGCTCAAACTCACTTGGCTGAAGCAGAGTACTCTGGGAGAAGAGAAAGGGATATAACTAAGAATGCAGGCTTAAGTCACACGAGCAAGAACACGAATGCAAAGCCAAGGAGTTCAGATCTCCTTTTAATAGGTAATATTCAGCCAATGAATACTTTTTCATCAGCAGAGTGACAAGATAAACCTGGATATTGCATGCAAGAGAGAGACTAGGTGTCAGAGTCAAGATAAAGTATGTTGGGAGAAATTAAAGAGCCCCATTAGACTAATTTCTCAGTATTTCTTTGAATCAAAATATTCTTTAAGTAAGTTTTTTACATCTATTTAATAATGTTTGAAAGCTTTTCTTTTAAGTACTGTGAATTAAACGCAAGGCCTCCACACTGAGCTACAACCTCAGCCCTTATAATTTCTTTTTTTTTATATGTTTATACCAGATCTAGCCAAAGTGTCCAGGTGAGGCCTAAACTTGTAATTCTCCTGCCTGCCTCAGCTGAAACGAACTTTCTTTTAGTGTAGAAATGTTTTCTGACAATACCATTTTTACTCTTTTGGAGCTGTCTTGTTTTCAAATTATAAATTTTTCCCCCATTTTCAGAATTCATGTTTTCCTCTTATTTCCTTTTATGATTTAACATTCAAATTCTTGGCATAGGTTTCAAAATGTAAGTAAAAAGGCACTTTCCCCAGAAAGCAATGCCAATGCCTAACTACTCATTGTCAGGACTTCAGTGCACTGAGCTGCCTCTCCACTCTACACGCAGAGCCTGAGAATGGCTCCCAGCTCACTGCCTTCTGGTTAGTTATTTGGCTTGTTGTGCATTAGGAATCTTCAATGTTTTTCCACCAAATAGTAAATCAAGGTGGACCAAGGTCAGTGAGCATGCACTTGATTAATTTTCATTCTTTGGTATTGCCTTTTTGCTGAAGTTATACCAAGATTCATCTTATTAATTTTTTTTAATTTGTAGCTGGAAACAGTGACCTAGCATTTAATTTAGATTTATTATGTAGATATTGTGATGTCACAAAAGTAAGTAGATCAAAGAGCTGCCTGTCTAGCTTACCACTTAACCTGAATATGATCAGGATCACTTTATCTCTAACAGTTTAGTTTAACTGACTCCATTTTACAGCTTTGGAATAGCTGCCACATATTGGGTCGGGCACTAGGATAGACCAAGGACTAAAGTTCATGGTTGTCTGATTGCTATTCATCAGGTCTCCAAGATTATGTGTGGTCCAAGTAAATGTGTCTTACCTTGCCTGATTTGGTGTTGAGCTTAGTAAATTAGCTTTAAGTTCTTACTCTTACTTGCTAAAGAAGTTTGGAAGGCAACAGAATAGTTTTTCTTTCATTCAATATTAAGTCACATGACTTTAACACATGATCCACATTTATTAAACTGTAAAGTTTTTTTCATATTTAAATGTCTGAAAAGAAATTAAATCCATACCATGTACTATGCTTTGTACCACTGATTTGCAACATAATTAAATAAAATTCAAACTCCATTAGTGAATTGAAAGACCCAACAAGAGTCCTCCTATGTTCTTACACCCATAACTAAAATAAACAAAAAATTTTAAAATAATTTAAAAGCTTTCAGAAAAATTAAAAATCAGAAATATTTAAGGCTTTGTTTCATACTTTATTAAATATCGTCACCATAAAATATGCAAATATCAAAATAAGAAATTTTACTGAGAGACATTGATGAACAACTTACAAAACTAGGCTAAATTTCAAAACTGACATGTATAGAACATCTGATAAACAAACAGCAATTCTGCCTGAATAGTGTTCTGTCAGCTGCGTAGAATAAAGTAGCGGTTTTGTTCACACACAGATTAATATGCGGAAACCCACACTGCCACTGAAAGTGTAGACCTACCAGAATCACTACTAATCTTAGGGGAGTCAATGGGAACTTCCTTATATGGTTGAAAAGGAACCAGGCAAAATACCACCTGGGTTACTTGTTTATGTGATATTCTCAAACCTATGGACTACTTTAAAATGAAGTACTAGGCCACTCAGTTCTGCATGCAAAATAAATACTAATTTCCTGGAGCATATACCATCATTGTTGCACTTTTCAATCAGGTAGCCATACATCTGAATATATACAAAAAGTGAGGCTATATTTCAATAAAAAGAACCTTCCCAACTGCATATATTTAATGGCTGAGAATGGAGCCCCTTATCAACAACACAGAAACAAGGTCTTCATAAATATGTTCCCAAGACACTGCCATGACAGCCAGAGCTATAGCAGTCTAGCAGATGGCATTGTTCCACTTGTACATTACACATACTCTCTACCTCACCAATAGAGTAACCAAGTAAAATAAAAACATAAACCAAAATACCAGTTAATCTCTTTCATCACTTTTTTTATATTCAATGCTAAAACATGACCCATATGAACATATGGATTTCTAAGTTAATCATTAGTGGGTTTATTTATTAAATGTATGCCAAAACTTTAAAACACAATGAATGGCATTGGCTACTAAATGTACACCGGTGATTAAATGGGCTAAATGAAAATGTAAGAGGGATGAAAAAAATATAGGGTGTTTGTGTGTAAATTATGTGTACTTACAACTGTAATAAGTGCTTAAAGACTGAGTTAAAGACAGGTCTAGTTAAAAGGCTTAAAGAAGTTAAGCAGAGTCTTTGAAGAAGTGATCTTTAAGGTGAAATTTGAGGGACAAGAATGAAGAAATCAAAAAACGATTGAGGTGAAGAGGTAGGTTAACTGTGAGTGACAGTGCGCTAAGGAACAGTTTAAAATTTACCACTTAAAATAGTAGTAAAGTAATACTCAACAGTACAAGCCACCAAGAGAACCAGCAGTTATTACAATAAACAGAACTAGATCACAATCTCAAATTTTCTTTGTCATTTTTTTTTTTTTTGAGACAGGGTCTCACTCGGTAATCCAGGCTGGTCCTAAACTCACTATGGAGCCCAAACTGGCCTTGGACTCATGGCAATCCTCCTGCCTCAGACTCCCGAGTGCTGGGATTACAGGTCTGCCCTGCCATACCCAGCTTATGTGGTGCTGGAGAATCAAACTCTGGTACTTAGCGCTAAACTTAGCACTTGCTAGGCAAGCACTTTAACCACTCAGCCATTCCCCCAGCCCTGTCATTATTTTTTTAAATATATACATTTATTTTATTTTTCCCATTTCACGTGTGTGTGTATACATATCTATGAAATACACAATGGTGACATTGAGCTTGGGTATTTTGTGCACATATACATCATGCCGTAACATTACAATCCTTTCCCTTCCCTTTCTTGACCCTCCCAGCCATTTTTTTTTCTAGGTGACTAATATCCTACCTACCACTTATTTTTCTTTAAATTGTATATATGTGAATTCCAAATTCTATAACACATTAGAGACATGGGGTTTAGGGAATCAATGACCATCTAATGCTCCCCCTTTTTCAGAGGTTCACCCCTTTCCTAGCTGGCCACTGCCCGTCCTTCTAGCCTTTTACTCATGTTGGGGCCTTTTTATGACATTATTTTTGTGAATTTCATAAGAGGGACACCAGTATATAGTCTTTTGTGTTTCATCCATGTCACTAAGCATTACTGACTCACGGTGGCCCTGGTTTTGCTCAAAAGCTTCATATCTGTTTTTCTCTATTATTCTATATGCATAAATAACCCCTTAAGATGTGCTTATTGAACTCTAGCTACTGACACTGGTGGGCTTTTTTAATATAATCATGACACACATGGATAAATCATTTTAAAATATGACTCTTAGATCTCATTATGGAATTAGAGATTATTATGGAGGAGTTCTGAAATATGCTTTGTAATAAGCATGTCAGATCATTTACAGAGTAATAAAATGAGACAAATATTGGGTTAGGCACTGAGCTATGTACTACCTCCAATATGAACTAAGCTTATGTTGCTTCATAAGGAACTCAAAAATAGTGTAGGTAATAAGATATACAAATAAAAATCTGAAAATAAAATCAACACAATACCTTGTTAGAACTCAACTAAAACAGATGAAACCCATAACAGCCTGAGAAATTCAGCTACTAGAAATGAAAAGCAATACAAGTTTCTTAGCTGCAACGACAGGATATTCTCTTTCAGGACAACTAGTAAAGCAAAAGCGAGGCCAGGAATTAGTGAATTCTATGAGACTCATGAAGGAGCAGCAGGCAGGGCATTTAGCTCAGAGACTGAGTCACGTTTTAGAAGCCATTATTATTAGTAAGGAAATACTTGTACAACAGAATCTTGCACAACATCTTCAACTCCAGATGACTGAGAAATACAGAAAAAAAAATGGTGTAAAACACAGAGGGACAGAGCACATGAATGCGAGAATTGTATCTCAAATAACAGACTTGGGAAAACTGATCCCAGAAAAATTATTTGAGTCACTACAAACTCATAATTCAGAAATATTGCCCTTCTCCTTAGTCCTTGTTGTTCCATCCCAACCAAATGTAAGTATATTTTCATTTACCAGAATTACCCACTCTTGAAATGGTGCTATCCTTGGAAAGGAAATATCCTATAACTTTTACCAGAAAAGGTTTCGTTTAGGATGAAACCATGTAATACATCAGGGCCATTCTCCGTTCCTATTTCCCAAGCTGATCCTAACGGTGAGATCCTGTGCCATCAGATTCTTGTACCTGGATGCCTATGTTTTCCCCTTATAATAATCTCTAGGGTCAGTTTGGATTTGGCTTGAACTAAATTTTATGGTTTAGCTTTGTACTGGGTTGAGTACAAAGTGCTCAAAATGTTACCTTAGTTGATTAAATCAAAATGACCAATATGCTCTGCCCTAAGCATTTCTAGCAGAATTTGTGCTCATAGCAGTGGCTATTTCTATTGTACACTGAAAAAGCATTCTCATTTCTCAAATATTCTATGAAAAAAGGAATATTCTTATTCTTTCATTGCCTGAGAGGTCTCAGCTAGAAACCAAATATAAACTTCAAGATCCATGTCAAAAACTCTACCAACCACTAACTCAAGTATGTGATTTTCCCAATACCTCCCAGTTCTGTTTCCAGTCAGCTGGTACGAGCATACTTGTAAAAAATGTGATTTCCCCTAATATTACCTCACTGCCCTTCCAATTCTAAAGGTGTTCCCTTCCTTTATATTTGAAGAAACATAACGTTTACTTTTCCCACTGAGTAATCAGTGACTACAGTAGCAGCTGCTACCATAAATTCAGAAAGGAACCTAAATGAATTTTCCCTAGGAAATATTTACATCACTAAGTTACCTAGAACACTTTTGATATAGTTAGACACCAATCTAACCCTACTTGAGAAATTGGAATTTCCCAAATATTCGGACTCCAAATAAAAAGCACACAGTTGGAGCAACATTAATAAGAGAAAATAATAAGAACATTAGAAATACAACATAACTATGGAAAGATAAATTGAAATTTGCTTTCAAAAATTGCCTTACAGTTTATGACATCACAAAGTGAGCAGTAACTGTGTTCAGCATGTGACAACAGATGAACAGTCTAAATTCTGAATTTAAACAATGATATTTTAAAAGATTCCCTGACATAAAGTCACTAAAGAAAACAGAAAACTTTTACAAAAAATAAATTACTGTAACTTAGATCATAGGATTTTTGATTAAGAAAAAAATCATAGTAGACGATGTGGAGTCAAGATGAAGAAAGAAAAAGGAATAAAAAGATATTTAAACTTTAAAGGAAAGACAAAGGGAAAGAGGGGGAATGGGGGAGGGTGAAGGGAGGGAAGGGAGGGAAGAGGGAGGGTGAAGGGAGGGAAGGGAGGGAAGGGGGAGGGACAAAAGGAGAGAGGGAAAGCCCTTGTCACTTTGACAAGGAAAGAATGTGCACAAAATGCTCAACTCCATTGTAAACCTTAAATTCTGCACTTGTACATATCAATAAAATGGGGGAAAAATTTTTAAAAAGATATTTCTGAGACACAAGCTTTTTACACACCTTGCTAATAATATTTTAAGGACCTTCATGCTCCAAATTCCAGCAGTCGATTTCATTCCTTCTCTTTCTTGATGTGTCAGCTTAATTTAGTACACCAAGAAAAAGGAGTCGCATCCTTTCCTGACAAAACTACCTATTTACTTCACCTGGTTTCCAGGGATCTCTCTTTCCACCCTCACACTTGCTTTCTCCCCTGTTCTGTACTGGTTCCTCCCCTTCCCAATTTCTCAATATTAAAGTAACAGGTAAAGGTCCGCCAAATGCAATTTGTTCATGGTAAGAATAGTTTACATAAAAATACCCATGGCTACCTCTCAGTCCTATTAAATACAGATGGCTTCCAAGTTCATATTTCACCCCTTTCCTAAAATTCAGATGCTTGTAGCCAACTCTACCTTATCTCCCATAGGTAGGTTTGTAGGTTTGCAAAATTAACATTTCTCAAAGTGAGCTCCTGACTCCCTGATATCCAGATCTATTTCTTCTCTTACAATATCCATCATGTCAATCAGTGCCAACTAAGATCTTTATCTTTTTATACACTGCTGTACACTGTGTGCATGATGCATATTGGTCACTTAGTATTTTTTGAGTAAATAAAATTTTAATATTGATGTCAGAATAAAGATATAACCTCTATAGTAAATCACAGATGAGAAGAATTAGCACCAATATATAGTATTATAGAATGCCATTCATGCAACTCACAGTTAATTTTGGTGTGAAATGCATTTCACTTGAATTCAGAAAGTAAGTTACAGATCTTTCAACTGTCACTTAAGTATAAGTAAAAATCCATTTTAAATAAAAATATTTAATTTAGATCAACTTTCAAATATTAAATATTTTGTGGAATGGGGCATTATTGCTTTTGCAACATAAAAATATCCAAGTGAACTGTAATTTCCAATTAAAAAAAACTGTTTCTAAATCAATTTATCATCGCCACATCTTCTTAAAAATAATCAACTTTAAGCACACAAAGCATTTTCTGATCAGAAAATGAGAACTTGCTAGTGGTGATGGGCAAATCAGGACTGGACAGGAGAATTGATATGATTTAGTTTTACCACATATTATTTTCTTTAAGTCCTCAAACAAGTGACACTGGCTCTCTTCTTAGGTTATATTGCAGACTGAGACTTTTTATAGCACAGTAGCACATCTTGTCCTGTCTTGAGTCCTTGCACTAATGTTAGTCTGTAAAATAATGACAGATTATCAACATACCAGCCTTTTCACTCTGGGCATTCTTTTTGTTTTTCCTTGAATTTTGTTCTGAGTCTTATTTATTGAATTTTTATTACAAGGTGATGATTTTGTTTCTAATTTTTCTGAAAATACAGAAGCAAATAAAGACTGCTTTCTAAAAAAAACATACTATTTTATCTATCCAAGTCTTGGCCCTTGTGCACATATATTCTTTCTCACCTATTCCCAAGAATGAATTGTTCAAGCTGGAGTTTGGGACTACCTTCTCTTCTTCCAGATGAATATAATTCCAGTCATTCTTTCTCCAGAATTTTTCTTTGCTAGCATGATCATTTCAATCAATATTCTAATGTGCTTTATCTTCACCCATTTCTTTTTTAAGTGAGATTATGCCGGGCATGGTGGCACACGCTTGTGGCACACGCTTGTGGCACACACTTGAGAGACTGACACAGAAAAGTCTCAAATTTGAACACAATCTAGGCATTTCTGCAGCTGAGTGAAACCTTGTCTCACAAAAGCAACAAAGATGTAGCTAAGTGAAAACAGCAAGGATCTTGGGTTCAATCTCCAGTAGTGAGAAAAAAAGAGAGAGAAAAATAAAAGAACGCAAAAAGATTACTTGATCGTATTACATTCCTTCTCTATTTTTTAAAATAAATCTGCATGAAAAAGCCAACTACACTTACTATGTCCAATAGTAAGTGAAATCGATTAATTTCATCCTGAATCAAGCTTTTGTTTTGAATGCTTCGTACAGCACCCTTGTTTATGTCACCTGCCCTCATGAAGCTTATAACAGTCTATAGGTAATACACAATGAAGATAAAAATTTTAAATGTTAACATGTAATAAGATCATCAGTAAGAAAAAATACTTTGGAGTAAAGAGAAAGGAGAGTTTGCAACCTGAAGAGGCAGGGCATGTTTCATTAAAAAGTTAACATTAGGGCAAAGACATAAAGAAGATAACACGAGTCCTGTAAGCTGTCTGGGGAACAGAGGGCAGGTAGGGAGAACAGATGATACATAAACCTAAGGAGGGATTGTGAATGGAACTTTGGCAATTCTAGCATGAGAATGTCAGCTTCAGTGTCGAGGGTGAGAAAAGTACTACATCACAGGATTGGATAAATAATTTGCAAGGTTCATTACAAAAAGTGTAGAGCCCCTGTTTGAAATTAAGAATGTTAAGAGTCTTAACTCATATTTGTAACCTTCTGAACACAGGGATGTGACTGCACAAGTCACTCCCCTCGGACGCAGTCCTTGTTAGTTATGAGATCCAGTCTAACTGTAAGGGCACAGGGAAGTGTAATTTGAAGAGCCTTCTAGGCCCTTGTTAAAAAAAAAAAAAAAGAAATGTGACAGTGATTTTGAGTGAAATGAGGCACCACTAGATAGTTTTAAGCAATCTAGTTTACAAGATCTCCATGAATTTTGTCTAAAGTCCAAAGTAGGTGCAGGAGATTAGGTGTTGATGCAATAATCCTGAGAAGACATAATGGTGGCTCATTCCAAGGATATTTTTTTTTTTTTTTTTGTGGAACTAGCTAAAGGTTCTAGACACTGAAAAGATTGTCAGGGGGGTTGCACAAGAAAAGAAAAAAGCATTCAATGGGAATGAGGAAGGATTCAAAAGCATTTCGCTTAAGAAAAAACAACAAATACCATTTGCCATAAACTAAGACCAAAAAAAAAAAAAAAAAGGTGAGGGTAGGTCATGAAAGGGGAAGATCTAGAGTTCAATTCTCAGAAAAGAAATCTGAATTCCTTTACAAACTAGTGAATGGGGTAGTTAGATATAAATCTTGTTTCCATGTGAGTTATTATGCACAAATTGTAAATTTTAAAGTCATCAGAAAAGCCTTAGCTCTCTAGTGCAGCTAAATAAGGGTCATAGCTGACTCCGATTATTTGAAAGTCTAGAAGGCCAAGATTCTTCTTTCTACCCTTCATCGTTCTTGGCTAATGTCATCTGTACTCTAGTATTTACTTTTAATCCATTCCTTTAAAAAAAAGAGAGAGAGATTTTTCTCCTTCATCTAACAGCAAACTTTGGCTGAAACTAACACCAACAAATTCTAAAGGTGACTAGGGGCTGGAGGAATGGCTCAGTCGTTAAAGAGCTCGCCAAGCAAGCACTTAAGTAAGTGCTAAGTACCTACGTTCATTTTTTCACCACCACATAAACCAGGAGTGGTGGTGTACGCCTGTAATTCCACCACTGGGAGGCTGAGACAGGATTCCTGGGAGGCCAAGGAGTGAGTTCAGGACCAGCCTAGGCTATAGAGCAAAACCCTGTCTCAAAAAAAAAAAAAAAAAAAAAAAAAAAAAAAAAAAAAAAAAAAAAAAAAAAAAAAAAAAAAAAAAAAAAAAAAAACCAGAACTAATAAGTTGAAGAAAATTGTTTTAAATATTTACCACCAGTAAATATTTTCATTTGATTTTGGGATAGATTGCTTATTCTTTATGCTTCCTTGAATGGATTTTCTGTAAGAAAATATTTGTCTATATTATCTATGCTGTCATCATTTATTCAAACACAGAAAAATATTCTGGATAAGAATATTACTGAGCCTCATATTAATTTTGTCAGTGGAAACTATAAAAGGAACAGTTATTAGGAGTGTGAAGGAGCAGCAATGCATATGGCCTTCTGCCTGCACCTGGCAAAGGAGTTAGGATTTTTTATTTTTTTTTTTTATTTTTTTTTTTTTTTTTTGGAGCAGCTTGTGGGAAACAGGGAACAGAGAGTGTTGCCTTTACAAAGACATCATGAATCTCCAGTATAACAATGCTGTAAGAAGGCCTAGGTGTCAAAAATAGGCAGAAAATTAGAAAGAACAGTTTCCCTTGGTGGTGTTTAGAAACAGATCGACAACTTCCAGTCTATTCATGGGTAGCAACTTTAAGAGAATCTAGGCAATGCTCTTTAAGCAGGATCCCCATCAATCAAGGGCGCACAAGTTAGAAGGAGATGCACAGGAAAGAGGGGACAAAGGGCCAAGTGGAGAATGCATGTGTAATATTGCTTTGGGGAGCTTGAAAATAATCTGAGAGTTTTGCAGGAGAGGATCAATACTCAGTAAATATACTGATAATGGTCAGAGTCACTATAATTTAGTATATTTATATGTCATTTTCAACCCCAGTTGGGTAAAAGCTATACTATACACATATACCTGCTAATACCATAGAGACTGATGTATTTGTCCATTATTTCTTTGAAATTATGTGTCCCATAACTTGGGCTTCTATCTGTGGCCAACTATTGAAGCAAGCACCACTTCATTTTTCTAAACCAAGTGAACTACAACCATATTGTCTACAGCCTTCTGTCAACTCTCCTTTTCCCTTCACTTCATCACAGTGAGAGAGATTAGTGGAAACAGGTTTTTCATGGTCAGAATCTAAAATAAAAAATAGATTTTTCACTACTCATGGTAAGCTTTACAGAAATGCAGAGATACTTAACTATGCAATGACATAACATACCTCCGGCCACCCTCATACTCTGTCAAGATGAGAAAAATTCAAATGCATTACTACTCAATAACTTAGCATGATATGTATTATAATAGTGTCTGCAATGCTTAAAATTTCAAATGTACACTAGAAATTTCTTTTCCAGAATTTTTATGCAACTTGTTCTCAAGTTGCATGTCATTGAAGATGTCTTCTATTTTGCAATTTAACAATGGATGGAAAGGTATCAATCTTCACACACCAACAGAAGAGCAGATAGTTTGGCTGCCCCCTTTTTCATGTCGTCAAAATTATAATTTTGTCCTGCAGATAGATTCCAACTGTCTGTAATATAACTGTTTGATTTTAACCAAAACTCAAAAAACATGGAAAAATTAGCATCCTAATGATAAAGAGACAAAACTTTTTTGCATTATATAGCAGGAATATATCATATATGCATAATGAAATTTTTCTGAACATCTATAAAAAAACAACTTCTCAACCTCAGTTCTCTACTGGAGTGAATGATTTCTGTTGCAAAGAGCATTCAATACCTGCTAGCATGCTTGCATTATCCCTCATTATCCCTAAACCTTGTCCTGCCCACCACTGCCAGTCATCAAAATCTAAAATGTCTCCTGAGGCTGATGAATGTCTGCTGATGACAAAATTATTCCAGTTTGAAAGCCACTGATGTAAAATCCATTATTTTACAGAATGCAAGAGAAAACTATATTCATTTCCAAATTTTATTATTTTTTCATCTTGAGCAATCATTTTGAAGTCTTTTCACTGAGGGAAGCTATGCTTTGCCTAAAGAATGTGAGACATCAAATCTCTCTAAAATAGTAAGAGGCATCACACATACATCATTAGATAAAGCATACAAAGTACCAGTTATCTATATGTCATATTCAGGCTACGCATGGATGATACAGTAAACTAACCTACTTCCTTCTTTAGAAATTCAAGAACCTAGATATAGCAAGTATGAACCACTTTTCTTCCCTCAGAATCTGTTTCATTAAGCTGAACAAAAAAGACAGGAAGACCACAGACCTCTGGTGGCTTTTTGATCTGTTTACGGAGAATAACTAACTTTTGACCATTCTTCTAACACTAATCTGTTACCATATGATCATTACATGTTACACTTGAAAACTTTTATATTACAATTTTAGATATCTATTTCATAAAGACAATAGTTTGAAACTTCTAATTGAACATAAATAAAAATTTTTCCTATCTGTCCATTATACTCTCCTCGCTCATTGATTCTTGAAGGAAAACTAGAGCCCTTCATTCTTCACTATTATAAATCATTTCTTCATGGCAGAAGTGAGAATGTCTAGAGCAAAAGTTATTTCCACAAATAGATTAATGAGCCAATTATTTCAATCAATATTTGGTATCAGATTATACCAAATTATCATAGAAGTGAATAGTTTTAAAATTTGTTATATTTAGTCAGGATTACAGTAGAATTTTGATCATCTTTAAGGAACTTCTTCCAAAAAATACCTACCAAGAACCTCAAAAATAGAAAATAAATATTGGATAGATTAATTTTTGGAAATGATTCTTAGACAATATTTCATTCAAAAGAAACTTTTAAATTTCCCTATTACATTTGTTTCTAGACCTCCCAGCCTTTTAAATGAGTATTTCATTTAATACATAGGTGATTTCATATGAAAGAGAGAAGAGACAGAGAAAGAGCTTTTGTTAGTTTAATTTCATACTGTTTTAGCAGGGAACAAAAGGATAAAAGCAAGACAATTTCTCCCCTCCCAGGCAGGGTGGATGAGAAAACAGAGAAACAATATGACATGGATATGAAATTTCCAATGTGAATGCAACTTAGCCAGATATAGGAGAGAACAAACAGATTTCCCTAACATTTACAAAGTAAAACTTCATTCAAGTTTTTACTTTTTTAGTTTGAATTTGTTGGTGGAAGCACGGGAACTTGTGAGAAATGTTTTTTTTTTTTCTTTCTTTCATTAAAAGAATGTTCAGTAGCAAATATTTGCAGGAAAAAAAAAAGGGGGGGGATGGGGAAGAAAACAAGAAAAGCCGCAGAGGCTAGCTGTAGCTACTTTCTGTTCACTTAGAGCTACCTGTGACGTTGGCTTGTCGCATTTTGACTTGACAAATTAAAAACGTTCATTCAGAGAGGAAATTGCCGTTCATATGGTGTGAAGCAGAAAATAGCATTCACAGAACTGTTATTCCGAAGATGGGCACAGAGAACTCGTTCTTATTTAAATGAGCCTTGTGTTAGGTATAAGTGGGGAGGAAGACGGGTAGTTCATCATGGGTAACTTCTGGGTTAATAATGTGAACTAAGTTCTTATCCACAATAATTGGAACCTGAGAAAAAGTTGAATATGTAACTCTGAGTAGCTGAGAGTTGGAGGTCTCTGGGCATTAAATCAAACTGGAAAGAGAGTCTTATTTGTTTTGAGTGACTGTGACTTGCCAGAACCTATACTAAGGTCCCCTTGTTTACTTCTAACCACACATTTGGGTTGAGATTTTAAACCAGTTCTATAAATGGATATCACTATTACAATTTACTGGATCAAGGACACCAAGTTTCCAAGTTCTTCATTCTCTTGTGCCTCGGTAGGCCTCCTCTGACCTGCTTGTACCTTTATCTGTCAGAGTCCACAGACTTCTCCCTGGACAAAAGCTCTTCTGAAGACCCAGACTTCACATCCTCACTTGGGATCTAATAGTGCAATAAAAGCTAATTCATTAATAAAAAATCACTCATGCCATTCTTTTCAACTAAAAGCTAACATTTCAGGGGTGTGAAAATGAATCTTAGCTGCTCTAACTCCATTGTATATTCTACACTACTGTATTGCTCATAATATTTAGACAGAACCATAGCAACCCATAAAATACAACCTCCAGAGGTCTGCATTCCTCCCACTATGCATCAAGGACCAGAGGAATTCCTGAGGAAAGACACTGCATTTCTGAGCAGCGAGTCTGAAAGGCTCCCTTTATGGTAACAACTTTAAGGGCGTAGAGCAAAATCATTTCTTAGAATTTTATATGCATAGCTTGGTATGGTTTCTATGAATACTGTCTTTTGCATTTTTAGTTATCTGGCTTTATTTATAAAGCATAAAAAATGGGCTGGTAAAATTGAATGACTTTGTAGTTTACCAGGTTTTTATGTGCACCCTTTCCAGAGAAGACAAATGATCATTTTACCATTTGAATAATTTTATATAAAAATATCAAGGAATAATGCAGAGATAAAAAATAGATTCCTGAGACCTGGTTATCTTCCCATTTTTCTTTTTGAAATTAGCAAGGAAAACTTTTATTTTTGGATTGCCTTTGAATCACACTACGTAAATTTACTTTATTACACTACCCATTTGCATTAAAAAAATAAACCTACAGTGTCCAGCACAGAGACTTTAGTGTGACTGTATTAGTTTGGGTTTTACAAAAGGCAGAATTGGCAGAAATTATAAAAAGGCTCTATTTGGAAGGCTTACAAGTCTGAGAAGAGAGATAGTCCAAGATGGTGTCCTGCACATGTGAGAGCTGGAGGGCCCAATGGCTGTTCAGCTGCAAGGCAGAACACCCATCCAGGACTGCAGGACAGCTGATGAGAGTCAGCTGAGGATCCCAGTTATTCAAAGAACAATGGAAAACAAGGAGACTAAAGATAGGCAACTGAATATTGGCAACAGGTGGACACGTGCAAGTCCAGACTGGAGCAAATCTCTGACGAAGATCTGTGGCATATAGCAGGTCCTCATTCATAGACAATTGTAAAGGCAAGTGTTTTCCCAGAGGAAGAAGTTGTAACAATCTTTCTTCTTCCTTTTATACAGTTCAAGCTCCCAGTTGGACCTCCTACATCAGGGTGGGTGTTACTCTTTCATTAGCTGGCCCATAATCACTCAAATTTAATCCAGGTGTGGTTCTGATGCAGGCATGGTTCCTAAACTCTAATCCAGGCATGGTTCCTAATTGCCTCAAGTTGATATAATCCCTTTAATGGTCACAACTGTGATCTCCATAATCACTGTTAACAGCATCTCTCTTCACTCCTTATTTCACACTCTTGTGGAATAAGTCAAGACAGTCTTTCTACATTTCATTCAAGGCTGGAGGAATGGCACAGCAGTCAGACTGCAGGCCTGGCAAGTGCAAGGGCCTGAGTTCTATTCCCCAGCAACATATAAAGTTGGTATGGTGGCACATACCTAAAATCCCAGCATTTGGGAGGGTGAGACGGGAATTTTTGTGAGTCTTAGGTCAGATTGTGCTACAAAGTGAGTTGAGTTCAGGACCAGTCTGGGCTACAGAGCGAGACCCTGACTCAAAAAAAAAAAAAAAATTGCATTTAAAATGTCTGGTTTTATGTTACCCTGCTGTCACAGGTAATGCTTCTGTACCTATTGCTATCATCTCACTCAAGGTGACTGTAAAGACTGCACTTTACATCTCTTAAAATATTTCTTTTAGCACTTTATATAATATATTATTAAGCCATCACATTTGGTCTTCAAAACAACTTGCAACAGCCAAAGAAAAATTATCAAAACTTCATAGATAAGGAAATAGGCTTGCTCCTGGCCACTGGACTCCTAATGCAGGAAGAGGATTTATCCTAAGCCCAGCTCCAGGAGATAGCAGTGCCTATTTGCGACAAATCACCACCTCACTGTATCCATGTGTGTAGGAGATCACTATGGTGAGGAACAGAAAAACAGTGTGTACCTCGACAATTGCCTCATTGCTTCCAACCACCTTAAGCTCAATTTCTCCCTTTCTTGTAGAAGGGGAACTGGGCTTAAAGCTCCTATAGCCAGCACTGGCACATTCTCTCACTTCATCTGGGCTGAGAGGAGGGAACAGTGGCTATGAACTCAGCAGAAAAAAGTTTGAAAAAGATGTTTAAGTCTAAAAGAAAAAAAAACTGATTTTAAAAGTTCAATTCTACTACGCTGGTTATAGGCTTCAGAAGAAACTTCTTGAAGTCACAAACTGGCAGAACTGAAACTCAAATCTATAATCCCTAGGTCTAAATCTCAGTTCACTGAACTCATCATTACTTTTCCCCCTCCCATTTTTATTAGTATATAAACACATGTATATGTATGTATATAAGTAATATTAATATATATAACATGTTTACCCTGAACTTGAGTATTTTGTGCACATATATATTGTGTCAATATTACAATCTCTCCCCCTCCCCTTTCTTGGCTCTCCCATCCCCTTCTCACGCCCCTGACTCCCACTGTCAACCACTTGATTCTATAAAATGCCTATATTCTGAGTTTCTCATAATAGAGAAACCATGCAATATTTAACTTTCTGAGTTTGATTCATTTCACTAAGCATGATGGTGTCAAGTTGTGTCCATTTACGTACAAAAGCCTTTAATTCATCTGTCTTTATAAAAACAAAAAATGTAGTACTCCATTGCAATAGTTTTGCAAAAATGTCATCTTACCACCATTAGAATGGAGTATATCCGGAAGTTGAACAGCTATCGATACCAATGAGGTTGCAGTAAAAAGGGAACCCCTTACATTACTGGTGGGACTGTAAACTGGTACAACCACTATGGAAAGCAGTATGAAGAGTCCTCACAAGGATGAAAATAAATAATTCCATTTGTCCAGCAATACCTCTTCTGAGTATCTGTCCAAAGAGTTAAAAGCAATGCACAATAGAGATACACGTATAAACATATTTATAGCAGCACAACTAATAGCACCTGAACTATGAAAGACTCTGAGTAATCATCATTGCTTATTTTAAAGACAAATAGCCATAGCATCATAATAAAACCTACTAACAATTTTAACAGATCCCTGTTTCTTAATATCACATAGGAACATAGGACTAGAAATAACTATACAGACTACAAAACTTAACAGTTCTGAAGCTTGAACTGTAGCTTCAGATCTTCAGGATTGTGTGATGTAGCCAAGGTCATATAACTAACTGCAGATCATATTAATACTTAAACCTAAACCTCCCTGGTACAGTATTTTCAGACACATTTTGTACACCTTACTGCCATAAATGACCAATGGCCGTTGTAACTTTCCATAGTAAGTGTCAATATAACATGCCCAATTTCTGTTATCTCAAAGGTGTGTCTGTACTAAAGACATTTTCTAAATCCTACCCTGGATCCCACACTAACACCCTCCAGACATCAGTTCACACTGCTCACCAACACTCCAGCAATGTCCCTGAAGTCCTTTCAAAAATAAGCCTAATCAGATGCACATCCCACAACACTCTTCCCGCTTCTCTGAACCTCTGGAATTTTTCTTCTCTAAGTTTCCAGAGCACCTGTAGCCTCTACCACACAATTTCATACCTCTGGAACCCATGAGGTCAGTAGCCAGCCTGCCTCATGTTCCTGTACATCCTCCCGGTTTCATCTCTTTCCCATCCTCTCTTCCCCTAACATTCAATTTTCTCCCCACTGACTACGACTACTATATGAAAATCATTTCCTCTTCCAAAAATCCTCTCCCTTGACCTGTTAAACCATCTAGAAAATCTCCACTTGGCCTTTATTTCCCAGTTAAAATGTTGCTTTATCAGTGAAGTCACCACTGTCTCCCAGCACCACAGATGAGCCACCTGTGTATTCCTATCACAGATGCACTTTATTCCTCCACAAAAGTTGTTTGATGGCACTGATGTCTGCACATCTGTTTCCTCACTACAGATTCTTCAACACAGACACAATCATCTGCTTTCCTTCTGTGGGAAGTATCAGGCCCAGCAAAAAATTGGCACTTAATATTTGTTAAATGAATCAGAAAATTAAATGTTTAATGTTCCCATAATAATGAAGATGGTCTGTGCTCTTTTAAGCTCAAAAAATAAATACTAATGTAGGTTAGAAAGGAAGCATTTGTCAGGGAAGTATATTGTGGAGATTATTTGGCATTGTCTGAATTCCTATTGCAACTAAAATAATGTTGGAAAAAAACAAAAATACTTTATTTAGATACTATTGGTCTCTAAGATGTCACAGGCCAGAGGTCAGAGCCTCCTGCCAACAGTCTTTTCTACAACTTTTCTTTTCTCTAGTTGGAGCTGCTGAAACTTATATTAAGTATGTGTACAACAATGGCTGTCACCATTCTTAAACCTGCATTTTTAAATTAATCTATCCTAAAAGAGGACTTACACCCACTCCATACTGGAAAACCTCGTTATACATTTACCATACAGTGCTTTAGATTCATAGCAATGAAAAGTATTTTAAATCAATCTAGAGTATTTTTTTATGCTTCCCAAGTCCTATTTCCCCAATTCTAATACAGTATTTAACCTGTACAACAGCATAATTCTTCCTTTGCTTCCACAGTTAGCTGTAATTCACTTCATGCCTAATTTTCAAAGCATAGCATGGAGCAAGGATATACTCATACATTTAAAAAATAAGAGAGAGGAGGAAAAGGAAGGCCAAGATATCTTCGTAACTCGTGCCATAAATGCAAATTAGTATCTACTGATCAGATTTGAAATCAAGTAACATTGACCATGTTGTATCTTCTTATTTCTGTTTTCAAGTTAGGTCAAAAAAGATGGGTGCTCCAGCAGCAAATTCCTAGCATTCATTTACGCCTCCTGGAGTCAGTGTCCAGCTTGAGGCCATGTTTAGCTTGCAGCCATGGAAGTCCCTTCTTTAGCGTCCCCAGTGTTGCAGTGGTAGAAGCATCAGCTTCCCAATGTCAGCATACTAATGCTTGCATAGGCTTCAGGAATTGTTCTAGAATTCAACAGGTCTAATGAAGACCCCAGAGATGGTGACTTCTTGAAGGAGTCAATGTGGATTCAATCCTGGTGGCCCACCCAGGAGTCACCTTCTTTATCACTGATAGTAACTGTTTAAACGTATGACATTCAATATTAAAGCTCTTCTTAAAATATGTACAGTCTTGGTTTCTGGTTCCTATTGTGCATCTTGACAGATGTAGTAAGAGGTGGCAGTGGTGGGTGTAGGGGAAGGAAGTGCTGCAGTTCAACCTTTGGCATGATCCTATGTCCCAGTCCTCTGGACAGCTAAAGCAGGAGATTTGCAAGTTCCATCTTGGCCTGATCACTGATCAACTTACCAACTTAATGAAACTCTGTTTAAAATCAATGCAAACAGACACACACACACACACACACACACACACACACACACACACACACGTAGATGTAGCTCAGTGGAAAGGCTCCAGGCCCAAACTTCAATGCCACCAAAACATAATAAAATAAAAATAAAGAAATAGAGAAATAAAATCATGGCTCAAATAACTATCAGACTATAAAGAATGGGACCAACCCTTGGCAGTTTCTAAGTAGTTCAAGGCCACATCCCAGGATAACATCAACCCTTTACTGAGTTCTATCTGGAAAAGCTAAAGCTGTCAGAGACATGACTGTTCACTGTAGACAGTACCAGGTGTCAAGCCCCTAACCAACATCCAACCAAACCGTAAGAAATTAATTTTTTAGTAAAAATTTCCCTTTGTTTTATTTTAAAATAAAGATTATGAAACAACATAATGATTTGCTACTCATGTATGCGAAGTGACATTTTGTATATTTTTAAAGGTAAAAATGTTTTCTTCTTTCCAAATATTTTACCTGAGATTTTACCAAAATAGTGATAAAGTAAATATCTCAACTACTTCTCAGTAGTATGAGCTAACCTCATAAATTGTAGATTTTGCATTTGCAGGAAATAAGAAACTAGCAAAGCATGCACAGTCCAATAGTAGACACTTTACATGTTTAGGCATAATATACTTATAAATGTTTCTAACTGGAAGGAAACTGCTGACAGGTGTGGCTGTGGGTTTAGCTTAAGAATGCTTGCAAAAGTTCCCCAGCTGACTAAGCATCAATTCAAGATAGTCCCAGAGAGCTATCCTGGGGACACTCCCTTTGAACTTTTTTTTTTCTTTTTCTAAAGAGGTTCTTGCAAGGAACTGTGATTCATGGTATGCACTTTTCTAAAGAGAAAGCACCTCTCCTCTGGGACAACTTGAAAATTTCCAATAACAATAATCTTATGACCAATTTTATCATCATTCCTAGTCATTTCTAAAGAGGAACCCATTTAAAAATATATGAACATCCTGAAATCTAAATCTAAGATTTGGAGGACCAGTGTTATTTAATCCTGACCACATTAACTCTTGGGAAATCTTGAAAACTTTTCCCATTTCTAAGAGAAAATGGTAACATATCCATACTTCTAACTTTATAGAAACAGCACCAGAAAAACTAAGAAATGTTATACCAAAGTATGTGCACTCTTTGAAGAAATTTGCAGGTACAATATCAGAATTATCATGCTAATTATTTAAAATAATAACATAGAATCTTTACATTTTTAAAATCAACTCTTCACAATTTCATAATAAAAAATAAACATTATTTCCAGTGGTACAAATTCTTTAAGAAAGAATTTTTATTCTTTTATTCTTTTATTCTTTTATTCCTTTCATTTCTATGAGACGTTAAGTCAAAGTCTTTAGTAAAGAAGAAATTTCTGCATGAACTTCACAATCCCTTCTCCTCTCCATTTGTGGTATTCCCTCCCCCTCCCTCGTACCCCTGACTCCTAATGTCTCATCCTTTTGAATCTATTTTTCTATCTGTAGTCTGGGCTGCTCATAGAGAAAAAAATGCAATATGTAACCTATGAGTCTGATTCACTTCATGAAGCATGATGGTCTTAAGGTGCGTCCCCAGTGAGAATGGTGCATGCCAAGAACTTGAACAGCAACAGATGCTGGAGAGGTAGCAGGAGAAAAGGAACACTTTTATATTGCTAGTGGGACTGTAAACTGATACAATCAGTATGAAAAGCAATTTAGAAATTACTCAAAAAGCTGAAAATAAATATTGCATTTGATCCAGCGATACTTCTTCAGGTATCTTTCCAGAAGAGGTAAAGCAACATATAAGAGAGATACTTGTACTCCCATGTTTATTTGTTAGCACAAGTAACAATAGCTAAATGCAGAAGATGCTGAAATATCCATCAATGGAATAGAAATCCTCATTGTTTTTATGCAATAACACATTTCTGTACTTCAATTAATAGCATTGATGTTATTGTGCTAGACATGTTAGTCAGCTTTTTAATTACTATAGCAAATACCTGAGATCTTGGCCTTAAAAAGACAAAAGGTTTATTTGGGCTCATGGCTTCATAGCTTCCAGTTTCTAATTAATTGGACCTGTAGCTTTTGGTATATCATGACTGAGGTACATGGCAGAGTGAATCCACTCATTACTAGGCTAGAATACACAAAAGAAAAGAAAAGAACAGGATCAAAGTCTCTGTATCCCTTCAAAGGCACACATTCACTGACCTGAGGACTTCCCACTAGATAGTCCCGCTCCTTAAGCTTTTTACCAACGAGGAATAACACTATGCTGGGACCGAGTCATTAAGGCATAAATCTTTAAAAAGTACTTAAGATCTAAGCTGTAGCACTGTGTATTAAACACAATTGTACACAGAAATTTTACTGAGTAAATTTTAAAAAGTCTATTGGTAGACCCATAGATGAAGAAAATATGGTGTATGTACTTAACAAAGTACTACTCTGCCACAAAGTCAGATCAATATGTAAGTACATGGATAAAACTTGAGACCATTATGCTTAGAGAAGTGAATCAGACTCAGAAGATCAAATATTGGATGGTCTCTCTAATAAGAGAAACCCAGAGTATAAATATATATGTCAAACAATGAGACATGGAGGGGAGTGACTCCAAGAAAGGGAGTGGGGTAGTGAATGTGAAATTGATGTGATATACATGTACTCAAAATTCTGTAATTTTATGCAACCATTGTGCATTACCAAATACATCCTATTAAAATGGGAAAAATAAAAAATAAAATTAAAAACTCTGTATTCCTATAAATAGGGTATAACACATAATAAACAAACACCATAGCGGATAACAATAATATCCCAACATTTAAGAATTTACTATAAAAGTTAATATAATACTCTTTTGTTTCCCTTGACCTTATCTTTTACCATAAAATGTATCCACATTATTCCTCAGAAGCCTTCAAAGTTACTTCTTAGTAACTAAAAGTAATAATTATTTTTTTTTTAAGTAAGCAAAAAACCTCTAGCCTGCTCCTGTTGCTGTCCTACTTAGAGTTACTCAGAAGTTGGGAGTTTCTTTTGAGCCCACTGCAGGTTGCTGTGAGGACGGTAAGGAGGCCTTCTGTCAGGAAACTGTGGTTTTTCTTGAGCTGTAGGCCTGGACTCCAAAAACTGTGCTACTTGCAGACTAAGATCTACCTGCAGAACTTTACACTAATGCACTTTCCCTTGATTATTTTTCCTCTAGTCAGCCTTTAGGAGGTACTTACCATAACTCATAATTTAGCTTCCACTTTATAATTACTCAATTTGAACTCAGTACAATAATAAATAATAAGCTATAAAAATTAGCAACTGTTCAAGTATTAGAAGGATTTATTATAGCTTGGAAATATTTACCCTACTCTGTAGTATCTCCTCTTTAAACACCACAGTAACTACTTAAATAAATAGGAAATAAACGGTTTAAATGTAGAACTACCCAAAAGGTCCATTGTAAACAACATGGTGAAGAACACTAGAAAACAGTGACCAAGACAGAGCAGAGGGTTTTCAAATCAATCTTCATTTAATTCATAAGGGCATTTGTGACATTTTTTCAGCGTGAATTTTCAAGGCAAAGGCTTCAGTATCATTTCCTCCCCACCTAAATGGCACAACCCCCAAGCACAGTTCAGACACTTAGGGTACAGCCTTGTATCTGCGGTGACAGCCTAACTTTCAAAATTGAGTGTACCCTAAGTTGAGGTTTACTGCTGGAAGACACGATGTTTCCACACTGAGTACTGAATGCTCAAATGGAGGTACACAGCAAGGTTCTGACTGATCAATCCAGCTTATGACTAATTGTGGCCAACAGCTTCCACATTAGCATTTTCTAAAGTGTTACAGCCACGTACTTAGTCAAAGAGATAGGGTTACCACCATTATGGAAGAAAATTTGTGAAACTGTCAGCTATAACAGGTCCCTCAAATCAGATGTCAGAGGGAAGTTCAAAAGTGAGACTGAGAATGAGAATTGACTTCTGAGGACAGCGAAGGCTATTTACTACACACGCACTCTCATACGTGCAGCTTTGGAGTTGGCTGTAGGGAAATTTGATCTCGGTTTACGGGACAGGAAAGCCAAGAGGTGGTACTCCAGAGTTACACATTGGTACTTCTCAAGCAGAATATTCTGGGCCGACTCAAAGCTAAGGTTTGCCAAGCAGAGAAGGTAAATGCTTTAAAAAGTTAAGGGAAATTCTCTCAAGTTTTAAAGTTTTATTTTAATTATGTTTAATACCTAAACAAGTGGTCACTCTTAAAGAAACCTCTTAGGCCAGTAAGAGACTATGCTAGACCCTCATTGCTGAGCTACTAAAACATAATATGTCACTTTTTTTTATTCATTTTGCTGAGCCAAATGGTCTCAAATTTCATCCATTTTCCTACAAATGACTCAAACTTACCTTTTTTACGGAACAGTAGTATTCCCTGGTTATATATACCACATTTTCTTTACTCATTCATCCACTGATGGACATATCGGGTGCCTCCAAGATTTAACTCTTACATGCTGTGGTGCTATAAACATAAGTGTGAATCATATCATTGCAATATGATGTTTTTAATGCTTTTGAAAAGTTACCTCAAAGAGGTATAGCTGAGCGAAATGGAATTTCTATTTTCAGCTTGTGAGGGATGACCATACTGGTTTTCATAGTGGTTGAATCAGTTCATAGTCCCACCAAAAATGTAGAATAGTTCCTTGCTCCTCATAGCTTTGCCAGCATTTGTTGTTTCTTGAGTTCATAATAATAGCCATTCTTAGTGAAAGTAAATGACCCAATCAAAAAAAAACTGACAATTAAAATGGATAGATACTTCTCAGAAGAAGCATGTATTTCTTATTAAATATGTGATCTTAAGCAACTTTTATTTTTTAAATCTCTAGGCCTACATGTTCCTCTGTAAAATAGTATCTACCTTATGTTGTATTAGACACAAATTAATACATGTAAAATGGTTTTACTGTAAAGATTTATAACATATATCCTACAATTTACAGTTTAAAACTCATGTACTTTTATAGGAAAGATTTTTTGAGATTCTTTAGGTGAAGCACAATATGTCTACAATGAAATAAAAATTAAATTATTTTAAGATGTTTTTGAAAGAACAGATAGAAAGAGAAGCAAAGATAAAACATTTATCACATAGAGATACATGCATCTACATGTTAATAAAAATCCAATAATATAGGCAATCACACCAACAAAGACACCTGAGAATTTGGTACAGTCTGGATATGTTCTTATGGCTGTGTTTTCAATATATTATGTGAAAAATAAACAACTTTTGATTCCTGGAAATGACCATATTGATGTGAACTGGTCTGCAGGGCATCCTGCACAGCTATTTTGTATATCTGTCTTATCTTTTTCTGAACCTATTTCCTGCACTGCAGAGAAACTGACACAGGATGCTTATGAAACAAGATTTCATTTTGCAGTCCACATGTGTTACAACTGAACACCAGAAAGCCCCAAGATTTCACAGAAGTAAATTTTCACATCTTCCTCATGGAAAGCCCCGTGGTATGCAGGTTTCTCACAAACTGCCTCAGGATCATCTGACTAAAGTTAGTCTCATGCTTCTCTCCCAGCTTCTTGTCATCAAAGTCTCTTTTCATGTTTTCATTCTTGCACAAAACATGCTTCTCTTAAATTATCTAGAAATATTAACTGAAAAAGCCTACACACCTCTACAAAATCCCCCACATTAAAATTTTAAAAATATACTTAAAGTAAATGTATAATGGGGGAATTTGAGCTTCAAAATCTTGAGTAATTTTGGACCAGGGATGTTTAATGAGGCATGCAGCTCATAAATCAAGTCTTAAAAGTCTCATACATGATAAATTGGCACTCTAATTTTGCATTGAAAGAGATAAAGTGTATGAATTCTACTTGAAAATTAGGTAAAAGGGTTTAGTATGGTTACAGAAACTATAGTCCTCATAGTGAAAAAAAAAATCTCTGTGAAAGCTGCCTGAGAAAATAAAGCCACTGATTATCTGGATGGGGAAAGATAAGCCTAACTTACAGCCCCAAGAGACAAGCTGCCAGTAAAACAGGTTAGAGGAGGAAAGTTGCCAGGAATAAGCTTGGGTATGAGCTTTGGTTTCCACACATGTTAGAGAAGTTTGAAACCAGATTTCAACTTGAGATAAGATGCAGATGCAAAACAGAAATCTCAGAACTTGTCAAATTGGATGAATGAGGGTGGTAACAACTTGATCTTGCTGGAAAAGTTTCTTTTTTGTACTGAGAATATCTTCAAGACACTTAGAAAAAAATGGCACCTTAAAGTAGTAAGATCCTTAGTCAAAGTAGTAATTTTGAGAAGCAGTTTAGAACTATGGAACAAACACACAAACTTAGAAGTCAGTTACCAGGCTTCAGTTCTACAAAAAGGTTTGGCACCTGTTTAATTAATCCTTTCAGAACTCAGTTGTCAATCTATTGCTAAATGGCATGTGTCCCGAAGGACTATGACAAAAATTAGGTTGAGTAACCTAAAATTGCTAAGAGAATTTATATGTTTTCTCAATATATTTATTAACTATAACTAACTTGGTTAATTATAAAAATTTCTTCTATACTAAATCTGAGGAAAAAATGGCCATGAGTGTTTCTGAGGATAATATTTCCTTTCAATCACTGATGTATATAATAAACAAAACCTCTGCACAGAAGATTTGCTTGCATGGCCATGCCACTCAAGCCTGCCATGATTAGCCTGTTCTAGATCACTTTACTTCTTTGAGTTTGTCCCTTTCCAGATCACAACCTGAAGGCCCATGACATCAGCTTTTGTCTCACTAAATTAGTCTCTAGAAAGTGATTTTCATTCAAATGTCTGTACTTAGCTGTGTTTCTTGTGTTGGTCAAACCATTACAAGCATAATGTATTTTTTTTCTTAATTTTAATAGTAGATATAAAAAACACTGACGAAATTCTAGATCTCACTGTGGTAATCCAAATTTGAGGGCTACCATTTGACATGTGTACTCTAACAGAGAAAGCGGTACTTCCTTCCCCATAGTCAGGGTTGTGAGTGATGGCAAGTGTGGTCTGGAGGTCAGGACAAGTGGCTGGAAGTCACACTCCCAAGAGCTGTCCCTCGCTCTGACAGTGACGCATTAGTTGACTGCAGACTAGTCATTACATCATATGCCAAACTAATTATTTCTACAGCTCCTTTTAAACCTCAAATACCATCACTGTAGTGACGAAGTCTAATATGCACCTTTAAAAACTGTGTAAGTCTAGGTCATTTGATAATTCACATAATCATTAAAATATATTCATCAATAAATACAATACGTTTAGAATCACAGAGCATTGAAAAACAATAGTAGTCAAATGAGTAAGTAAATGAATACAATTTTGGAATGGATATGTTGTCGTGTTATAATATCAAAGTTAAAAGAAATTAGAATGAGGAAATAAATCAAAACTAAAGTGACACTCAAATATGGTCATTATATTCAAATAACCACTAAGCATATAATTTGTGTATTCTAAGAGTTATTATTCTAGGACTCTTCGAACGACACCAATAAATAGCAATGATTGCTGAGAAATAGGAAAAAAATGAAGTCAGTCTATGACTCCACAGTTTATTGCCCGAAGAAAATGTGCATGCTAT